>CP114483.1:27786141-28386141 GCA_027186245.1 Coriaria nepalensis
GCATTTTTTATAAACCTTAAAAAGCAAGTCATTCAGTGTCTTCTTGTCCTTAAATTATTTGAAAGCATTTCGAATGAATTCTATTTTTGCATTTCAAACACAACTTTCGTGCATAACTTGCAATTGATCTATCGAAGGAAACTATGCTCTTTTTTTGCCTTGAAATCATGTTACGGCGTCTCTTCCAGTCATTAAATCATTCTTAATCTATTGAAGACAGCAATGCATTTTTTTAGTCTTAAAAAGCATGTCATACAGTCTCTTCCTGTAATTAAATTATATGGAAGCACTTCAAACCAATTCAATTTTTACATTTAAAACACAACTTTCACGCATAACTTGCAATTGATCTATTGAAAGCAACTTTGCATTTTTTTAGCCTTCAAATCATGTTATTGCATCTCTTCTAGTCATAAAATCATTCTAAATCAATACAAATGAATTCTATTTTTGCCCTTGAAACATGACCTTCGTGCACAACTGGCAATTGATCTATTGAAGGCAACTATGCATTTGTTTAGCCTTAAAATCATCTCACTGAGTTTCTTCTAGTCATTAAATCATTCTAAATTAATTTGAACAAATTCTATTTTCGCCCTTCAAACATGATTTTCTTACATAACTTGCTATTTATCTACTGAAGACAACAATGCATTTTTTTTTGCTTTAAAAAGCATGTCATTCAGTCCCTTCTTGTCATGAAATTATTTGGAAGCAACTCAAAGGAATTCTATTTTCGTCCATAACTAGCAATTGATCTATTGAAGGCAACTATGTATTTTTTTTAGCCTTTAAATCATGTCATTGAGTCTCTTCTAGCATTCTAAATCAATTCAAATGAATTCCCTTTCCCCTTTCAAACATTATTTTCGTGAATAACTTGCGACTGATCTATTGAAGGCAACTATGCATTTTTTCAGCCTTAAAGTCATGCCATTGAGTCTCTCCTAGTCTTTAAATACTTCTAAATTAATTTTACTGAATTCTATTTTCGCCTTTCAAACATGATTTATATACACAACTTGCTATTTATCTACTAAAGACAATAATGCATTTTTTTTAAGCCTTAAAAATCATGTCATTCAGTCTCTTCTTGTCCTTAAATTATTTGAAAGCATTTCGAATGAATTCTATTTTTGTATTTCAAACACAACTTTCGTGCATAACTTGCAATTGATCTATCGAAGGAAACTATGCTCTTTTTTTTCATGTATAACTTCCAATTTATCTATTGAAAGCCATTTTACGCATTTGTTTAGCTTTAAAGTCATGTCATTAAGTCTCTTCTAGTCATTAAATCATTCTAAATTAATTCGAACCAAGTCTTTTTCCGCCCTCCAAACATGATTTTCTTACGTAAATTGCAATTAATCAATAGAAGAGAGCAATGCATTTTTTTAGCCTTAAAAAGCATGTCATACAATCTCTCCTTGCCATTAAATTATTTGAAAGCACTTCGAACTAATTCACTTTTTACATTTTAAACACAACTTTCAGGCATAACTTGCAATTGATCTATTGAAGGCAACTATGCATTTTTTTAGCCTTCAAATCATGTTATTGCATCTCTTCTACTCAGAAAATCATTCTAAATCAATACGAACGAATTCTATTTTCGCCCTTGAAACATGACTTTCGTGCACAACTGGCAATTGATCTATTGAAGGCAACTATGCATTTGTATAGCCTTAAAACCATGTCATTGAGTTTCTTCTAGTCATTAAATCATTCTAAATTAATTTGAACAAATTCGATTTTCGCCCTTCAAACATGATTTTCTTACCTAACTTGCTATTTATCTACTGAAGATAACAATGCATTTTTTTTGCTTTAAAATCATGTCATTGAGTTTCTCCTAGTCATGAAATCATTCTAAATTAATTTGAACGAATTCTATTTTCGCCCTTCAAACATGATTTTCTTACATAACTTGCTATTTATCTACTAAAGACAACAATGCATTTTTTTATCTTTAAAAAGCATGTCATTCAGTCCCTTCTTGTCATTAAATTATTTAGAAGGAACTCGAATGAATTCTATTTTCGTCCAAAACTTGCAATTGATTTATTGAAGGCAACTATGCATTTTTTTTAGCCTTTAAATCATGTCATTGAGTCTCTTCTAGAATTCTAAATCAATTCAAATGAATTCTTTTTCCCCTTTCAAACATGATTTTCGTGCATAACTTGCAACTGATCTATTGAAGGCAACTATGCATTTTTTCAGCCTTAAAGTCATGTTATTGAGTCTCTCCTAGTCATTAAATACTTCTAAATTAATTTGACCGAATTCTATTTTCGCCCTTCAAACATGATTTATTAACATAACTTGCTATTTATCTACTAAAGACAACAATGCATTTTTTTATGCCTTAAAAAGCATCTCATTCAGTCTCTTCTTGTCCTTAAATTATTGGAAAGCATTTCGAATGACTTCTATTTTTGCATTTCAAACACAACTTTCGTGCATAACTTCCAATTGATCTATTGAAGGCAACTATGCATTTTTTTTTCTTAAAATCATGTTATGACGTCTCTTCCAGTCATTAAATCATTCTAAATCAATTCGAACAAATTCACTTTCACCCTTCAAACATGATTTTCGTGCATATTTTCCAATTGATCTATTGAAGGCAACTTTATGCATTTCTTTTTCTTTAAAGTCATGTCATTGAGTCTCTTCAAGTCATTAAATCATTCTAAGTTAATTCGAACCAATTCATTTTCCGCCCTTCAAACATGATTTTCTTACATAACTTGCAATTAATCTATAGAAGACAGCAATGCATTTTTTATGTCTTAAAAAGGATGTCATACAGTCTCCTCTCATCATTAAATTATTTGAAAGCACTTCGAACCAATTCAATTTTTACATTTAAAACACAACTTTCATGCATAACTTGCAATTGATCTATACAAGGCAACTATGCATTTTTTTAGCCTTTAAATCATGTTATTGCGTCTCTTCTAGTCATTAAATCATTCTAAATCAATACGAACGAATTCTATTTTCGCTCTTGAAACATGACTTTCATGCACAACTGGCAATTGATTTATTGAAGGGAACTATGCATTTGTTTAGCCTTAAAATCATGTCATTGAGCTTCTTCTAGTCATTAAATCATTCTAAATTAATTTGAACGAATTCTATTTTCGTCCTTCGAACATGATTTTCTTACATAACTTGCGATTTATATACTGAAGACAACAATACATTTTTTTAGCTTTAAAAAACATGTCATTCAGTCCCTTCTTGTCATTAAATTATTTGAAAGCAATTCGAATGAATTCTATTTTCATCCATAACTTGCAATTGATCTATTAAAGGCAACTATGCATTTTTTTTGCCTTAAAATCATGTCATTGAGTCTCTTCTAGCATTCTAAATCAATTCAAATGAATTCCCTTTCGCCTTTCAAACATGATTTTCGTGCATAACTTGCGACTAATCTATTGAAGGCAACTAGGCATTTTTTCAGCCGTAAAGTCATACCATTGAGTCTCTCCTAGTCTTTATATAAATCTAAATTAATTTGACTGAATTCTCTTTTCACCCTTCAAACATGATTTATTTACACAACTTGCTATTTATCTACTAAAGACAACAATGCATTTTTCTTTATGCCTTAAAAAGCATGTCATTCAATCTCTTCTTGTCCTTAAATTAATTGGAAGCATTTCGAATGAATTCTATTTTTGCATTTCAAACACAACTTTCGTGCATAACTTGCAATTGATCTATCGAAAGCAACTATGCACTTTTTTTGCCTTAAAATCATGTTACGGCGTCTCTTCCAGTCATTAAATTAATTTAAATCAATTTGAACGAATTCACTTTTACCCCTTCAAACATGATTTTCGTGCATCACTTCCAATTGATCTATTGAAGGCAAGTTTATGCATTTCTTTAGCTTTAAAGCCATGTCATTGAGTCTCTTCTAGTAATTAAATCATTCTAAATTAATTCGAACCAATTCTTTTTCCGCCCTTCAAGCATGATTTTCTTACATAACTTGCAATTAATCTATTGAAGACAGCAATGCATTTTTTTAGTATTAAAAAGCATGTCATACAGTCTCTTCTTGTCATTAAATTATTTGAAAGCACTTCGAACCAATTCAATTTTTACATTTAAAACACAACTTTCATGCATAACTTGCAATTGATCTCTTGAAGGCAACGATGCATTTTTTTAGCCTTCAAATCATGTTACGGCGTCTCTCCAAGTCATTAAATCATTCTAAATCAATTCGAACGGATTCACTTTGACCCTTCAAACAGGATTTTCGTGCATAACTTCCAATTGATCTATTGAAGGCAACTTTATGCATTTCTTTAGCTTTAAAGTCATGTCATTGAGTCTCTTCTAGTCATTAAATCATTCAAAATTCATTCGAACAAATTCTTTTTCCGACCTTCAGACATGATTTTTTGACATAACTTGCTATTAATCTATTGAAGACAGCAATGAATTTTTTTGGCCTTCAAATCATGTCATACAGTCTGTTCCTATCATTAAATTATTTGAAAGCACTTCGAACCAATTCAATTTTTACATTTAAAACACAACTTTCAGGCATAACTTGCAATTGATCTATTGAAGGCAACTATGCATTTGTTTAGCCTTAAAATCATGTCATTGAGTTTCTTCTAGTCATTAAATCATTCTAAATTAATTTGAACGAAATCTATTTTCGCCCTTCAAACATGATTTTCTTACATAACTTGCAATTTATCTACTGAAGACAACAATGCATTTTTTTTGGTTTAAAAAGCATGTCATTCAGTCCCTTCTTGTCATTAAATTATTTAGAAGGAACTCGAATGAATTCTATTTTCGTCCAAAACTTGCAATTGATTTATTGAAGGCAACTATGCATTTTTTTTAGCCTTTAAATCATGTCATTGAGTCTCTTCTAGCATTCTAAATCAATTCAAATGAATTCCCTATCCCCTTTCAAACTTGATTTTCGTGAATAACTTCTAACTGATCTACTGAAGGCAACTATGAATTTTTTCAGCCTTAAAGTCATGCCATTGAGTCTCTCCTAGTCATTAAATACTTCTAAATTAATTTGACCGAATTCTATTTTCGCCTTTCAAACATGATTTATTTACATAACTTGCTATTTATCTACTTAAGACAACAATGCATTTTTTTTAAGCCTTAAAAAGCATGTCATTCAGTCTCTTCTTGTCCTTAAATTATTTGAAAGCATTTCGAATGACTTCTATTTTTGCATTTCAAACACAACTTTCAAGCATAACTTGCAATTGATCTATTGAAGGCAACCATGCATTTTTTTTGCCTTAAAATCATGTTACGGCATCTCTTCCAGTCAATCAATCATTCTAAATCAATTCGAACGAATTCACTTTCACCCTTCAAACATGATTTTCATGCATAACTTCCAATTGATCTATTGAAGGCAACTTTATGCATTTCTTTAGCTTTAAAGTCATGCCATTGAGTCTCTCCTAGTCATTAAATACTTCTAAATTAATTTGACCGAATTCTATTTTCACCCTTCAAACATGATTTATTTAGATAAGCTATTTATCTACTAAAAACAACAATGCATTTTTTTTAAGCCTTAAAAAGCATGTCATTCAGTCTCTTCTTGTCCTTAAATTATTTGGAAGCGTTTCGAATGAATTCTATTTTTGCATTCCGAACCCAACTTTTGTGTATAACTTGCAATTGATCCATTGAAGGCAACTATGCATTTTTTTTCCTTAAAATCATGTTATGGCGTCTCTTCCAATCATTAAATCATTTTAAATCAATTCGAACGAATTAACTTTCACCCTTCAAACATGATTTTCGTGCATAACTTCCAATTGGTCTATTGAAGGCAACTTTATACATTTCTTTAGCTTTAAAGTCATGTCATTGAGTCTCTTCTAGTCATTAAATCATTCAAAATTAATTCGAACTAATTCTTTTTCCGCCCTTCAAACATGATTTTCTTACATAACTTGCTATTAATCTATTGAAGACAGCAATGCATATTTTTTTGTCTTAAAAAGCATTTTATACAGTCTGTTCCTGTCATTAAATTATTTGAATGCACTTCGAACCAATTCAATTTTTACGTTTAAAACACAACTTTCATGCATAACTTGCGATTGATCTATTGAAGGCAACTATGCATTTTTTTAGCCTTCAAATCATGTTATTGCATCTCTTCTACTCATAAAATCATTCTAAATCAATACGAACGAATTCTATTTTCGCCCTTGAAACATGACTTTCGTGCACAACTGGCAATTTATCTATTGAAGGCAACTATGCATTTGTTTAGCCTTAAAATCATGTCATTGAGTTTCTTCTAGTCATGAAATCATTCTAAATTAATTTGAACGAATTCTATTTTCGCCCTTCAAACATGATTTTCTTACATAAATTGCTATTTATCTACTGAAGACAACAATGCATTTTTTTAGCTTGAAAAAGAATGTCATTCAGTCCCTTTTTGTCATTAAATTATTTGAAAGCAATTTGAATGAATTCTATTTTCATCCATAACTTGCAATTGATCTATTGAGGACAACTACGCAAATTTTTAGCCTTAAAACCATGTCATTGAGTCTCTGCTAGCATTCTTTATCAATTCAAATGAATTCCCTTTCGCCTTCTAAACATGATTTTCGTGAATAACTTGCAATTGATCTATTGAAGGCAACTATGTATTTTTTCAGCCCTAAAGTCATGCAATTGAGTTTCTCCTAGTCATTAAATACTTCTAAATTAATTTGACCGAATTCTATTTTCGCAATTCAAACATGATTTAATTACATAAGTTGCTATTTATCTACTAAAGACAACAATGCGTTTTTTTTAAGCCTAAAAAAGCATATCATTCAGTCTCTTCTTGTCCTTAAATTATTTGAAAGCATTTCGAATGAATTCTATTTTTGCATTTCAAACACAACTTTCGTGCATAACTTGGAATTGATCTATTGAAGGCAACTATGCATTTTTTTCCCTTAAAATCATGTTATAGCGTCTCTTCCAGTCATTAAATCATTCTAAATCAATTGAAACGAATTCACTTTCACCCATCAAACATGATTTTCGTACATAACTTCCAACTAATCTATTGAAGGCAACTTTATGTATTTCTTTTGCTTTAAAGTCATGTCATTGAGTCTCTTCTAGTCATTATATCATTCAAAATTAATTCGAACAAAATCTTTTTCCGCCCCTCAAACATGATATTTTTACCTAACTTGCAATTAATCTATTGAAGACAGCAATGCATTTTTTTAGCCTTAAAAAGGATGTCATACAGTCTCTTCCTGTCATTAAATTATTTGAAAGCACTTCGAACCAATTCAATTTTTACATTTAAAACACAACTTTCATGCATACCTTGCAATTGATCTCTTGAAGGCAACTATGCATTTTTTTGGCCTTCAAATCATGTTATTGTGTCTCTTCTAGTCATAAAATCATTCTAAATAAATATGAACGAATTCTATTTTCGCCCTTGAAACATGACTTTCGTGCAAAACTGGCAATTGATCTATTGAAGGCAACTATGCATTTGTTTAGCCTTAAAATCATGTCATTGAGTTTCTTCTAGTCATTAAATCATTCTAAATTAATTTGAATGAATTCTATTTTCGCCCTTCAAACATGATTTTCTTACATAACTTGCTATTTCTCTACTAAAGACAACAATGCATTTTTTTAGCTTTAAAAAGCATGTCATTCAGTCCCTTCTTGTCATTAAATTATTTGAAAGCAATTCGATCGAATTCACTTTCACCCTTCAAACATGATTTTCGTGCATAACTTCCAATTGATCTATTGAAGGCAACTTTACACATTTCTTTAGCTTTAAAGTCATGTCATTGAGTCTCTTCTAGTCATTAAATCATTCAAAATTAATTCGAACAAATTCTTTTTCCGCCCTTCAAACATGATTTTCTTACATAACTTGCTATTAATCTATTGAAGAGAGCAATGAATTTTTTTAGCCTTAAAAAGCATGTCATACAGTCTCTTCTTGTCATTAAATTATTTGGAAGCACTACGAACCAATTCAATTTTTACATTTAAAACACAACTTTCATGCATAACTTGCAATTGATCTCTTGAAGGAAACTATGCATTTTTTTATCCTTCAAACCATGTTATTGCATCTCTTCTAGTCATAAAATCATTCTAAATCAATACGAACGAATTCTATTTTCGCCCTTGAAACATGACTTTCGTGCACAACAGGCAATTGATGTATTGAAGGCAACTTTATGCATTTGTTTAGCCTTAAAATCATGTCATTGAGTTTCTTCTAGTCATTAAACCATTCAAAATTAATTCGAACAAATTCTTTTTCCGCCCTTCAAACATGATTTTGTTACATAACTTGCTATTTATCTACTGAAGACAACAATGCATTTTTTTAGCTTTAAAAAGCATGTCATTCAGTCCCTTCTTGTCATTAAATTATTTGAAAGCAACTCGAATGAATTCTATTTTCATCCATAACTTGCATTTTTTCAGCCTTAAAATCATGTCATTGAGTCTCTTCTAGCATTCTTAATCAATTCAAATGAATTCTTTTTCCCCTTTCAAACATGATTTTCGTGAATAACATGAAACAGATCTATTGAAGGCAACTATGCATATTTTCAGCCTTAAAGTCATGCCATTGAGTCTCTCCTAGTCATTAAATACTTTTAAATTAATTTGACCGAATTCTATTTTCGCCCTTCAAACATGATTTATTTACATAACTTGCTATTTATCTACTAAAGACAACAATGCGTTTTTTTTAAGCCTTAAAAGGCATATCATTTAGTCACTTCTTGTCCTTATATTATTTGAAAGCATTTCGAATGAATTCTATTTTTGCATTTCAAACACAACTTTCATTTATAACTTGCAATTGATCTATTGAAGGATACTATGCATTTTTCCCCCTTAAAATCATGTTATGGCGTCTCTTGCAGTCATTAAATCATTCTAAATCAATTCGAACGAATTCACTTTCATCCTTCAAACAAGATATTCATACATAACTTCCAACTAATCTATTGAAGGCAACTTTATGCATTTGTTTAGCTTTAAAGTCATGTCATTGAGTCGCTTCTAGTCATTAAATCTTTCAAATTAATTCGAACAAATTCTTTTTCCGCCCTTGAAACATGATTTTCTTACATAACTTGCAATTAATATATTGAAGACAGCAATGCATTTTTTTAGCCTTAAAAAGCATGTCATACAGTCCTTCCTGTCATTAAATTATCTGAAAGCACTTCGAACCAATTCAATTTTTACATTTAAAACACAACTTTCATGCATAACTTGCAATTGATCTCTTGAAGGCAACTATACATTTTTTTAGCCTTGAAATCATGTTATTGCGTCTCTTCTAGTCATAAAATAATTCTAAATCATAACGAACGAATTCTATTTTCACCCTTGAAACATGACTTTCGTGCACAACTGGCAATTGATCTATTGAAGGCAACTATGCATTTGTTTATCCTTAAAATCATGTCATTGAGTTTCTTCTAGTCATGAAATCATTCTAAATTAATTTGACCGAATTCTATTTTCGCCCTTCAAACATGATTTTGTTACATAACTAGCTATTTATCTACTGAAGACAACAATTAATTTTTTTAGCTTTAAAAAGCATGTCATTCAGTCCCTTCTTGTCATTAAATTATTTGAAAGCAACTCGAATGAATTCTATTTTCGTCCATAACTCGCAATTGATCTATTGAAGGCAACTATGCAATTTTTTACCCTTAAAATCATGTCATTGAGTCTCTTCTAGCATTCTAAATCAATTCAAATGAATTCTTTTTCCCCTTTCAAACATGATTTTCGTGAATAACATGCAACAGATCTATTGAAGGCAGCTACGCTTTTTTTCAGCCTTAAAGTCATGCCATTGAGTCTCTCCTAGTCATTAAATACTTCTAAATTAATTTGACTGAATTCTATCTTCGCCATTCAAACGTGATTTATTTACATAACTTCCTATTTATCTACTAAAGACAACAATGCGTTTTTTTTAGGCCTTAAAAAGCATATCATTCAGTCTCTTCTTGTTCTTAAATTATTTGAAAGCATTTCGAATGAATTCTATTTTTGCATTTCAAACATAACTTTCGTGCATAACTTGCAATTGATCTATTGAAGGAAACTATGCATTTTTTTTTCATTAAAATCATGTTATGGCGTCTCTTCCAGTCATTAAATCATTCTAAATCAATTCGAACGAATTCACTTTGACCCTTCAAACATGATTTTCGTGCATAACTTCCAATTGATCTATAGAAGGCAACTTTATGCATTTCTTTAGCTTGAAAGTCATGTCATTGAGTCTCTTCTAGTCATTAAATCATTCAAAATTAATTCGAACAAATTCTTTTTCCGCCCTTCAAACATGATTTTCTTACATAACTTGCAATTAATCTATTGAAGACAGCAATGCATTTTTTTAGCCTGAAAAAGCATGTCATACAGTCTCTTCCTGTCATTAAATTATCTGAAAGCACTTCGAACCAATTGAATTTTTACATTTAAAATACAACTTTCATGCATAACTTGCAATTGATCTCTTGAAGGCAACTATGCATTTTTTTAGCCTTGAAATTATGTTATTACGTCTCTTCTAGTCCTAAAATCATTCTAAATCAATATGAACGAATTTTATTTTCACCCTTAAAACAAGACTTTCGTGCACAACTGGCAATTGATCTATTGAAGGCAACTATGCATTTGCTTATCCTTAAAATCGTGTCATTGAGTTTCTTCTAGTCATTAAATCATTCTAAATTAATTTGAACGAATTCTATTTTCGCCCTTCAAACATGATTTTGTTACATAACTTGCTATTTATCTACTGAAGACAACAATGCATTTTTTTAACTTTAAAAAGCATGTCATTCAGTCCCTTCTTGTCATTAAATTATTTAGAAGGAACTCGAATGAATTCTATTTTCGTCCAAAACTTGCAATTGATTTATTGAAGGCAACTATGCATTTTTTTTAGCCTTTAAATCATGTCATTGAGTCTCTTCTAGCATTCTAAATCAATTCAAATGAATTCCCTTTCCCCTTTCAAACATTATTTTCGTGAATAACTTCCGACTGATCTATTGAAGGCAACTATGCATTTTTTCAGCCTTAAAGTCATGCCATTGAGTCTCTCCTAGTCATTAAATACTTCTAAATTAATTTGACCGAATTCTATTTTCGCCTTTCAAACATGATTTATTTACATAACAAGCTATTTATCTACTAAAGACAACAATGCATTTTTTTTAAGCCTTAAAAAGCATGTCATTCAGTCTCTTCTTGTCGTTAAATTATTTGAAAACATTTCGAATAAATTCTATTTTTGCATTTCAAACACAACTTTCCTGCATAACTTGCACTTGATCTATTGAAGGCAACAATGCATTTTTTTTCCCTTAAAATCATATTATGTCGTCTCTTCCAGTCATTAAATCATTCTAAATCAATTCGAACGAATTCACTATGACCCTTCAAACATGATTTTCGTGCATAACTTCCAATTGATCTATTGAAGGCAACTTTATGCATTTCTTTAGCTTTAAAGTCATGTCATTGAGTCTCTTCTAGTCATTAAATCATTTAAAATTAATTCGAACAAATTCTTTTTCCGCCCTTCAAACATGATTTTCTTACATAACTTGCTATTAATCTACTGAAGACAGCATTGCGTTTTTTTAGTTTTAAAAACCATGTCATACAGTCTATTCCTGTCATTAAATTATTTGAAAGCACTTCGAACCAATTCAATTTTTACATTTAAAACACAACTTTCATGCATAACTTGCAATTGATATCTTGAAGGCAACTATGCATTTTTTTAGCCTTGAAATCATGTTATTGCGTCTCTTCTAGTATAAAATCATTCTAAATCAATACGAACGAATTCGATTTTCGCCCTTGAAACATGACTTTCGTGCACAAATGGCAATTGATCTATTGAAGGAAACTATGCATTTGTTTAGCCTTAAAATCATGTCATTGAGTTTCTCCTAGTCATGAAATCATTCTAAATTAATTTGAACGAATTCTATTTTCGCCCTTCAAACATGATTTTCTTACATAACTTGCTATTTATCTACTAAAGACAACAATGCATTTTTTTACCTTTAAAAAGCATGTCATTCAGTCCCTTTTTTTCATTAAATTATTTGAAAGCAATTCGAATGAATTCTATTTTCGTCCATAACTTGCAATTGATCTATTAAAGGCAACTATGCATTTTTTTAGCCTTAAAATCATGTCATTGAGTCTCTTCTAGCACTCTAAATCAAGTCAAATGAATTCCCTTACGCATTTCAAACATGATTTTCATGAATAACTTGCAATTGATCTATTGAAGGCAACTATGCATTTTTTCAGCCTTAAAGTCATGCCATTGAGTCTCTCCTAGTCAGTAAATACTTCTAAATTAATTTGACCGAATTCTATTTTCGCCTTTCAAACATGATTTATTTACATAACAAGCTATTTATCTACTAAAGACAACAATGCATTTTTTTTAAGCCTTAAAAAGCATGTCATTCAGTCTCTTCTTGTCCTTAAATTATTGGAAAACATTTCGAATAAATTCTATTTTTGCATTTCAAACACAACTTTCCTGCATAACTTGCACTTGATCTATTGAAGGCAACAATGCATTTTTTTTCCTTAAAATCATATTATGGCGTCTCTTACAGTCATTAAATCATTCTAAATCATTTCGAACGAATTCACTTTGACCCTTCAAACATGATTTTCGTGCATAACTTCCAATTGATCTATTGAAGGCAACTTTATGCATTTCTTTAGCTTTAAAGTCATGTCATTGAGTCTCTTCTAGTCATTAAATCATTTAAAATTAATTCGAACAAATTCTTTTTCCGCCCTTCAAACATGATTTTCTTACATAACTTGCTATTAATCTACTGAAGACAGCAATGCGTTTTTTTAGTTTTAAAAACCATGTCATACAGTCTATTCCTGTCATTAAATTATTTGAAAGCACTTCGAACCAATTCAATTTTTACATTTAAAACACAACTTTCATGCATAACTTGCAATTGATCTCTTGAAGGCAACTATGCATTTTTTTAGCCTTGAAATCATGTTATTGCGTCTCTTCTAGTATAAAATCATTCTAAATCAATACGAACGAATTCGATTTTCGCCCTTGAAACATGACTTTCGTGCACAACTGGCAATTGATCTATTGATGGAAACTATGCATTTGTTTAGCCTTAAAATCATGTCATTGAGTTTCTCCTAGTCATGAAATCATTCTAAATTAATTTGAACGAATTCTATTTTCGCCCTTCAAACATGATTTTCTTACATAACTTGCTATTTATCTACTAAAGACAACAATGCATTTTTTTACCTTTAAAAAGCATGTCATTCAGTCCCTTTTTGTCATTAAATTATTTGAAAGCAATTCGAATGAATTCTATTTTCGTCCATAACTTGCAATTGATCTATTAAAGGCAACTATGCATTTTTTTAGCCTTAAAATCATGTCATTGAGTCTCTTCTAGCACTCTAAATCAAGTCAAATGAATTCCCTTACGCATTTCAAAGATGATTTTCATGAATAACTTGCAATTGATCTATTGAAGGCAACTATGCATTTTTTCAGCCTTAAAGTCATGCCATTGAGTCTCTCCTAGTCAGTAAATACTTCTAAATTAATTTGACCGAATTCTATTTTCGCCTTTCAAACATGATTTATTTACATAACAAGCTATTTATCTACTAAAGACAACAATGCATTTTTTTTAAGCCTTAAAAAGCATGTCATTCAGTCTCTTCTTGTCCTTAAATTATTGGAAAACATTTCGAATAAATTCTATTTTTGCATTTCAAACACAACTTTCCTGCATAACTTGCACTTGATCTATTGAAGGCAACAATGCATTTTTTTTCCTTAAAATCATATTATGGCGTCTCTTACAGTCATTAAATCATTCTAAATCATTTCGAACGAATTCACTTTGACCCTTCAAACATGATTTTCGTGCATAACTTCCAATTGATCTATTGAAGGCAACTTTATGCATTTCTTTAGCTTTAAAGTCATGTCATTGAGTCTCTTCTAGTCATTAAATCATTTAAAATTAATTCGAACAAATTCTTTTTCCGCCCTTCAAACATGATTTTCTTACATAACTTGCTATTAATCTACTGAAGACAGCAATGCGTTTTTTTAGTTTTAAAAACCATGTCATACAGTCTATTCCTGTCATTAAATTATTTGAAAGCACTTCGAACCAATTCAATTTTTACATTTAAAACACAACTTTCATGCATAACTTGCAATTGATCTCTTGAAGGCAACTATGCATTTTTTTAGCCTTGAAATCATGTTATTGCGTCTCTTCTAGTATAAAATCATTCTAAATCAATACGAACGAATTCGATTTTCGCCCTTGAAACATGACTTTCGTGCACAACTGGCAATTGATCTATTGATGGAAACTATGCATTTGTTTAGCCTTAAAATCATGTCATTGAGTTTCTCCTAGTCATGAAATCATTCTAAATTAATTTGAACGAATTCTATTTTCGCCCTTCAAACATGATTTTCTTACATAACTTGCTATTTATCTACTAAAGACAACAATGCATTTTTTTACCTTTAAAAAGCATGTCATTCAGTCCCTTTTTGTCATTAAATTATTTGAAAGCAATTCGAATGAATTCTATTTTCGTCCATAACTTGCAATTGATCTATTAAAGGCAACTATGCATTTTTTTAGCCTTAAAATCATGTCATTGAGTCTCTTCTAGCACTCTAAATCAAGTCAAATGAATTCCCTTACGCATTTCAAAGATGATTTTCATGAATAACTTGCAATTGATCTATTGAAGGCAACTATGCATTTTTTCAGCCTTAAAGTCATGCCATTGAGTCTCTCCTAGTCAGTAAATACTTGTAAATTAATTTGACCGAATTCGATTTTCGCCATTCAAACATGATTTATTTACATAACTTGCTATTTATCTACTAAAGACAACAATGCATTGTTTTTAAGCCTTAAAAAGCATATCATTCAGTCTCTTCTTGTTCTTAAATTATTTGAAAGCATTTCGAATGACTTCTATTTTTGCATTTCAAACACAACTTTCGTGCATAACTTGCAATTGATCTATTGAAGGCAACTATGCATTTTTTTTTCATTAAAATCATGTTATGGCGTCTCTTCCAGTCATTAAATCATTCTAAATCAATTCGAACGAATTCACTTTGACCCTTCAAACATGATTTTCGTGCATAACTTCCAATTGATCTATAGAAGGCAACTTTATGCATTTCTTTAGCTTGAAAGTCATGTCATTGAGTCTCTTCTAGTCATTAAATCATTCAAAATTAATTCGAACAAATTCTTTTTCCGCCCTTCAAACATGATTTTCTTACATAACTTGCAATTAATCTATTGAAGACAGCAATGCATTTTTTTAGCCTGAAAAAGCATGTCATACAGTCTCTTCCTGTCATTAAATTATCTGAAAGCACTTCGAACCAATTCAATTTTTACATTTAAAACACAACTTTCATGCATAACTTGCAATTGATCTCTTGAAGGCAACTATGCATTTTTTTAGCCTTGAAATCATGTTATTGCGTCTCTTCTAGTCATAAAATCATTCTAAATCAATACGAACGAATTCTATTTTCGCCCTTGAAACATGACTTTCGTGCACAACTGGCAATTGATCTATTGAAGGCAACTATGCATTTGTTTAGCCTTAAAATCATGTCATTGAGTTTCTTCTAGTCATTAAATCATTCTAAATTAATCTGAACGAATTCTATTTTCGTCCTTCAAACATGATTTTCTTACATAACTTGCTATTTATCTACTGAAGACAACAATTCATTTTTTTAGCTTTAAAAGCATGTCATTCAGTCCCTTTTTGTCATTAAATTATTTGAAAGCAATTCGAATGAATTCTATTTTAGTCCATTACTTGCAATTGATCTATTAAAGGCAACTATGCATTTTTTGAGCCTTAAAATCATGTCATTGAGTCTCTTCTAGCATTCTACATCAATTCAAATGAATTCCCTTTCGCCTTTCAAACATGATTTTCGTGAATAACTTGCAATTGATCTATTGAAGGCAACTATGCATTTTTTCAGCCCTAAAGTCATGCCATTGAGTCTCTCCTAGTCATTAAATACTTCTAAATTAATTTGACCGAATTCGATTTTCGCCATTCAAACATGATTTATTTACATAACTTGCTATTTATCTACTAAAGACAACAATGCATTGTTTTTAAGCCTTAAAAAGCATATCATTCAGTCTCTTCTTGTTCTTAAATTATGTGAAAGCATTTCGAATGACTTCTATTTTTGCATTTCAAACACAACTTTCGTGCATAACTTGCAATTGATCTATTGAAGGCAACTATGCATTTTTTTTTCATTAAAATCATGTTATGGCGTCTCTTCCAGTCATTAAATCATTTTAAATCAATTCGAACGAATTCACTTTGACCTTTCAAACATGATTTTCTTGCATAACTTCCAATTGATCTATTGAAGGCAACTTTATGCATTTCTTTAGCTTTAAAGTCATGTTACTGAGTCTCTTCTAGTCATTAAATCATTCAAAATTAATTCGAACAAATTCTTTTTCCGCCCTTCAAACATGATTTTCTTACATAACTTGCAATTAATCTATTGAAGACAGCAATGTATTTTTTTAGCCTTAAAACGCATGTCATATAGTCTCTTCTTGTCATTAAATTATTTGAATGTACTTCGAACCAATTCAATTTTTACATTTAAAACACAACTTTCATGCATAACTTGCAATTGATCTCTTGAAGGCAACTATGCATTTTTTTAGCCTTGAAATTATGTTATTGCGTCTCTTCTAGTCATAAAATCATTCTAAATCAATTCGAACGACTTCTATTTTCGCCCTTGAAACATGACTTTCGTGCACAACTGGCAATTGATATATTGAAGGCAACTATGCATTTGTTTAGCCTTAAAATCATGTCATTGAGTTTCTTCTAGTCATTAAATCATTCTAAATTAATTTGAACAAATTCTATTTTCGCCCTTCGAACATGATTTTCTTACATAACTTGCTATTTATCTACGAAACACAACAATGCATTTTTTTAGCTTTAAAAAGCATGTCATTCAGTCCCTTTTTGTCATTAAATTATTTGAAAGCAATTCGAATGAATTCTATTTTCGTCTATAACTTGCAATTGATCTATTGAAGGCAACTATGCATTTTTTTAGCCTTAAAATCATGTCATTGAGTCTCTTCTAGCATTCTAAATCAATTCAAATGAATTCTTTTTCCCCTTTCAAACATGATTTTCGTGAATAACTTGCAACTGATCTATTGAAGGCAACTATGCATTTTTTCAGCCTTAAAGTCATGCCAGTGAGTCTCTCGTACTCATTAAATACATCTAAATTAATATGACCGAATTCTATTTTCGCCCTTCAAACATGATTTATTTACATAACTTGCTATTTATCTACTAAAGACACAATGCATTTTTTTAAGCCTTAAAAAGCATGTCATTCAGTCTCTTCTTGTCCTTAAATTATTTGAAAACATTTCGAATGACTTCAATTTTTACATTTAAAACACAACTTTCATCCATAACTTGCAATTGATCTCTTAAAGGCAACTATGCATTTTTTTAGCCTTCAAATCATGTTATTGCATCTCTTCTAGTCATAAAATCATTCTAAATCAATATGAACGAATTCTATTTTCGTTCTTCAAACATGATTTTCTGACATAACTTGCAATTTATCTACTAAAGACAACAATGCATTTTTTTAGCTTTAAAAAGCATGTCATTCAGTCCCTTCTTGTCATTAAATTATTTGTAAACAATTCAAATGAATTCTATTTTCATCCATAACTCGCAATTGATTTATTGAAGGCAAGTATGCATTTTTTTTAGCCTTAAAATCATGTCATTGAGTCTCTTCTAGCATTCTAAATCAATTCAAACGAATTCCCTTTCGCCTTTAAAACATGATTTTCGTGCATAACTTGCGACTGATCGATCTATTGAAGGCAACTATGCATTTTTTTCAGCCTTAAAGTCATGCCATTGAGTCTCTCCTAGTAATTAAATACTTCTTAATTAAATACTTCTTAATTAATTTGACCGAATTCTATTTTCGCCCTTCGGACATGATTTATTTACATAACTTGCTATTTATCTACTAAAGACAACAATGCATATTTTTTATGCCTTAAAAAGCATGTCATTCAGTCTCTTCCTGTCCTTAAATTATTTGAAAGCAATTCGAATGAATTCTATTTTCGTCCATAACTTGCAATTGATCTATCGAAGGCAACTATACATTTGTTTAGCCTTAAAATCATGTCATTGAGCTTCTTCTAGTCATTAAATCATTCTAAATTAATTTGAACGAATTCTATTTTCGCTCTTCGAACATGATTTTCTGACATAACTTAAAATTTATCTACTAAAGACAACAATGCATTTTTTTAGCTTTGAAAAGCATGTCATTCAGTCCCTTGTTGTCATTAAATTATTTGAAAGCAATTCGAATGAATTCTATTTTCGTCCATAACTGGCAATTGATCTATTGAAGGCAACTACGCATTTGTTTAGCCTTAAAATCATGTCATTGAGGTACTTCTAGTCATTAAATCATTCTAAATTAATTTGAACGAATTCTATTTTCGCCCTTCAAACATGATTTTCTGACATAACCTGCAATTTATCTACTAAAGACAACAATGCATTTTTTTAGCTTTAAAAAGCATGTCATTCAGTCCCTTCTTGTCATTAAATTATTTGAAAGCAATTCGAATGAATTCTATTTTCATCCATAACTGGCAATTGATCTATTGAAGGCAACTATGCATATGTTTAGCCTTAAAATCATGTCATTAAGGTTCTTCTAGTCATTCAATCATTCTAAATTAATTTGAACGAATTCTATTTTCGCCCTTCAAACATGATTTTCTGACATAACCTGCAATTTATCTACTAAAGACAACAATGCATTTTTTTAGCTTTAAAAAGCATGTCATTTAGTCCCTTCTTGTCATTAAATTATTTGAAAGCAATTCGAATGAATTCTATTTTCGTCCATAACTGGCAATTGAGCTATTGAAGGCAACTATGCATATGTTTAGCCTTAAAATCATGTCATTGAGGTTCTTCTAGTCATTCAATCATTCTAACTTAATTTGAACGAATTCTATTTTCGCCCTCCAAACATGATTTTCTGACATAACTTGCAATTTATCTACTAAAGACAACAATGCATTTTTTTAGCTTTAAAAAGCATGTCATTCAGTCCCTTCTTGTCATTAAATTATTTGAAAGCAATTCGAATGAATTCTATTTTCGTCCATAACTTGCAATTGATCTATTGAAGGCAACTATGCATTTTTTTGGCCTTAAAATCATGTCATTGAGTCTCTTCTAGCATTCTAAATCAATTCATATGAATTCCCTTTTGCCTTTCAAACATGATTTTCGTGCATAACTTGCAATTGATCAATTGAAGGCAACTATGCATTTTTTTCAGCCTTAAAGTCAAGCCATTGAGTCTCTCCTAGTAATTAAATACTTCTTAATTAATTTGACCGAATTCTATTTTCGCCCTTCGGACATGATTTATTTACATAACTTGCTATTTATCTACTAAAGACAACAATGATTTTTTTTAAGCCTTAAAAAGCATGTCATTCAGTCTCTTCTTGTCCTTAAATTATTTGAAAGCATTTCTAATGACTTCTATTTTTGCATTTCAAACACAACTTTCGTGCATAACTTGCAATTGATCAATTGAAGGCAACTATGCATTTTTTTTGCCTTAAAATAATGTTACGGTGTCTCTTCCAGTCATTAAATCACTCTAAATCAATTCGAACGAATTCACTTTCACTCTTCAAACATGATTTTCGTGCATAACTTCCAATTGATCAATTGAAGGCAGCTTTATGCATTTGTTTAGCTTTAAAGTCATGTCATTCAGTCTCTTCTAGTCATTAAATCATTCAAAATTAATTCGAACCAATTCTTTTTCCGCCCTTCAAACATGATTTTCTTACATAACTTGCAATTAATCTATTGAAGACAACAATGCAATTTTTTCGCCCTTGAAACATGACTTTCGTGCACAACTGGCAATTGATCTATTAAAGGCAACTATGCATTTGTTTAGCCTTAAAATCATGTCATTGGGCTTCTTCTAGTCATTAAATCATTCTAAATTAATTTGAACGAATTCTACTTTCGCTCTTCAAACTTTATTTTTGGACATAACTTGGAATTTATCTACTAAAGACAACAATGCATTTTTTTGGCTTTAAAAAGCATGTCATTCAGTCCCTTCTTGTCATTAAATTATTTGAAAGCAATTCGAATGAATTCTATTTTCGTCCATAACTTGCAATTGATCTATTGAAGGCAACTATGCATTTGTTTAGCCTTAAAATCATGTCATTGAGCTTCTTCTAGTCATTAAATCATTCTAAATTAATTTGAACGAATTCTATTTTCGCTCTTCAAACATGATTTTCTGACATAACTTAAAATTTATCTACTAAAGACAACAATGCATTTTTTTAGCTTTAAAAAGCATGTCATTCAGTCCCTTGTTGTCATTAAATTATTTGAAAGCAATTCGAATGAATTCTATTTTCGTCCATAACTGGAAATTGATCTATTGAAGGCAACTATGCATTTGTTAGCCTTAAAATCATGTCATTGAGGTACTTCTAGTCATTAAATCATTCTAAATTAATTTGAACGAATTCTATTTTCGCCCTTCAAACATGATTTTCTGAAATAACTTGCAATTTATCTACTAAAGACAACAATGCATTTTTTTAGCTTTAAAAAGCATGTCATTCAGTCCCTTCTTGTCATTAAATTATTTGAAAGTAATTCAAATGAATTCTATTTTCATCCATAACTTGCAATTGATCTATTGAAGGCAATTATGCATTTTTCTAGCCTTAAAATCATGTCATTGAGTCTCTTCTAGCATTCTAAATCAATTCATATGAATTCCCTTTTGCCTTTCAAACATGATTTTCGTGCATAACTCGCGACTGATCTATTGAAGGCAACAATGCATTTTTTTCAGCCTTAAAGTCATGCCATTGAGTCTCTTCTAGTAATTAAATACTTCTTAATTAATTTGACCGAATTCTATTTTCGCCCTTCGGACATGATTTATTTACATAACTTGCTGTTTATCTACTAAAGAGAACAATGCATCTTTTTTAAGCCTTAAAAAGCATGTCATTCAGTCTCTTCTTGTCCTTAAATTATTTGAAAGCATTTCTAATGACTTCTATTTTTGCATTTCATACACAACTTTCGTGCATAACTTGCAATTGATCAATTGAAGGCAACTATGCATTTTTTTTGACTTAAAATAATGTTACGGTGTCTCTTCCCGTCATTAAATCAGTCTAAATCAATTCGAACGAATTCACTTTCACTCTTCAAACATGATTTTCGTGCATAACTTCCAATTGATCAATTGAAAGCAGCTTTATGCATTTCTTTAGCTTTAAAGTCATGTCATTGAGTCTCTTCTAGTCATTAAATCATTCAAAATTAATTCGAACCAATTCTTTCTCCGCCCTTCAAACATGATTTTCTGACATAACTTGCAAGTAATCTATTGAAGACAACAATGCATTTTTTTAGCCTTAAAAAGCATGTCATACAGTCTCTTCTTGTGATTAAATTATTTGAAAGAACTTTGAACTAATTCAATTTTTACATTTTAAACACAACTGTCGTCCATAACTTGCAATTGATCTCTTGAAGGCAACTATGCATTTTTTTAGCCTTCAAATCATGTTATTGCGTCTCTTCTAGTCATAAAATCATTCTAAATCAATACGAGCGAATTCTATTTTCGCCCTTGAAACATGACTTTCGTGCACAATTGGCAATTGATCTATTGAAGGCAACTATGCATTTGTTTAGCCTTAAAATCATGTCATTGGGCTTCTTCTAGTCATTAAATCATTCGAAATTAATTTGAACGAATTCTACTTTCGCTCTTCAAACTTTATTTTTGGACATAACTTGGAATTTATCTACTAAAGACAACAATGCATTTTTTTGGCTTTAAAAAGCATGTCATTCAGTCCCTTCTTGTCATTAAATTATTTGAAAGCAATTCGAATGAATTCTATTTTCGTCCATAACTTGCAATTGATCTATTAAAGGCAACTATGCATTTGTTTAGCCTTAAAATCATGTCATTGAGCTTCTTCTAGTCATTAACTCATTCTAAATTAATTGGAACGAATTCTATTTTCGCCCCTCAAACATGATTTTCTGACATAAATTGGAATTTATCTACTAAAGACAACAATGCATTTTTTTAGCTTTAAAAAGCATGTCATTCAGTCCCTTCTTGTCATTAAATTATTTGAAAGCAATTCGAATGAATTCTATTTTCGTCCATAACTTGCAATTGATCTATTGAAGGGAACTATGCATTTTTTTAGCCTTAAAATCATGTCATTGAGTCTCTTCTAGCATTCTAAATCAATTCAAATGAATTCCCTTTCGCCTTTCAAACATGATTTTCGTGCATAACTTGCAATTGGTCAATTGAAGGCAACTATGCATTTTTTTCAGCCTTAAAGTCAAGCCATTGAGTCTCTCCTAGTAATTAAATACTTCTTAATTAATTTGACCGAATTCTATTTTCGCCCTTCGGACATGATTTATTTACATAACTTGCTATTTATCTACTAAAGACAACAATGATTTTTTTTAAGCCTTAAAAAGCATGTCATTCAGTCTCTTCTTGTCCTTAAATTATTTGAAAGCATTTCTAATGACTTCTATTTTTGCATTCCAAACAAAACTTTCGTGCATAACTTGCAATTGATCAATTGAAGGCAACCATGCATTTTTTTTGCCTTAAAATAATGTTACGGCGTCTCTTCCCGTCATTAAATCAGTCTAATTCAATTCGAACGAATTCACTTTCACTCTTCAAACATGATTTTCGTGCATAACTTCCAATTGATCAATTGAAGGCAGCTTTATGCATTTGTTTAGCTTTAAAGTCATGTCATTCAGTCTCTTCTAGTCATTAAATCATTCAAAATTAATTCGAACCAATTCTTTTTCCGCCCTTCAAACATGATTTTCTTACATAACTTGCAATTAATCTATTGAAGACAACAATGCAATTTTTTAGCCTTAAAAAGCATGTCATACAGTCTCTTCTTGTGATTAAATTATTTGAAAGCACTTTGAACCAATTCAATTTTTAGATTTTAAACACAACTTTCGTCCATAAATTGCAATTGATCTCTTGAAGGCAACTATGCATTTTTTTAGCGTTCAAATCCTGTTATTGCGTCTCTTCTAGTCATAAAATCATTCTAAATCAATACGAACAAATTCTATTTTCGCCCTTGAAACATGACTTTCGTGCACAACTGGCAATTGATCTATTAAAGGCAACTATGCATTTGTTTAGCCTTAAAATCATGTCATTGGGCTTCTTCTAGTCATTAAATCATTCTAAATTAATTTGAACGAATTCTACTTTCGCTCTTCAAACTTTATTTTTGGACATAACTTGGAATTTATCTACTAAAGACAACAATGCATTTTTTTGGCTTTAAAAAGCATGTCATTCAGTCCCTTCTTGTCATTAAATTATTTGAAAGCAATTCGAATGAATTCTATTTTCGTCCATAACTTGCAATTGATCTATTGAAGGCAACTATGCATTTGTTTAGCCTTAAAATCATGTCATTGAGCTTCTTCTAGTCATTAAATCATTCTAAATTAATTTGAACGAATTCTATTTTCGCTCTTCAAACATGATTTTCTGACATAACTTAAAATTTATCTACTAAAGACAACAATGCATTTTTTTAGCTTTAAAAAGCATGTCATTCAGTCCCTTGTTGTCATTAAATTATTTGAAAGCAATTCGAATGAATTCTATTTTCGTCCATAACTGGAAATTGATCTATTGAAGGCAACTATGCATTTGTTAGCCTTAAAATCATGTCATTGAGGTACTTCTAGTCATTAAATCATTCTAAATTAATTTGAACGAATTCTATTTTCGCCCTTCAAACATGATTTTCTGAAATAACTTGCAATTTATCTACTAAAGACAACAATGCATTTTTTTAGCTTTAAAAAGCATGTCATTCAGTCCCTTCTTGTCATTAAATTATTTGAAAGTAATTCAAATGAATTCTATTTTCATCCATAACTTGCAATTGATCTATTGAAGGCAATTATGCATTTTTCTAGCCTTAAAATCATGTCATTGAGTCTCTTCTAGCATTCTAAATCAATTCATATGAATTCCCTTTTGCCTTTCAAACATGATTTTCGTGCATAACTCGCGACTGATCTATTGAAGGCAACAATGCATTTTTTTCAGCCTTAAAGTCATGCCATTGAGTCTCTTCTAGTAATTAAATACTTCTTAATTAATTTGACCGAATTCTATTTTCGCCCTTCGGACATGATTTATTTACATAACTTGCTGTTTATCTACTAAAGAGAACAATGCATCTTTTTTAAGCCTTAAAAAGCATGTCATTCAGTCTCTTCTTGTCCTTAAATTATTTGAAAGCATTTCTAATGACTTCTATTTTTGCATTTCATACACAACTTTCGTGCATAACTTGCAATTGATCAATTGAAGGCAACTATGCATTTTTTTTGACTTAAAATAATGTTACGGTGTCTCTTCCCGTCATTAAATCAGTCTAAATCAATTCGAACGAATTCACTTTCACTCTTCAAACATGATTTTCGTGCATAACTTCCAATTGATCAATTGAAAGCAGCTTTATGCATTTCTTTAGCTTTAAAGTCATGTCATTGAGTCTCTTCTAGTCATTAAATCATTCAAAATTAATTCGAACCAATTCTTTCTCCGCCCTTCAAACATGATTTTCTGACATAACTAGCAAGTAATCTATTGAAGACAACAATGCATTTTTTTAGCCTTAAAAAGCATGTCATACAGTCTCTTCTTGTGATTAAATTATTTGAAAGAACTTTGAACTAATTCAATTTTTACATTTTAAACACAACTGTCGTCCATAACTTGCAATTGATCTCTTGAAGGCAACTATGCATTTTTTTAGCCTTCAAATCATGTTATTGCGTCTCTTCTAGTCATAAAATCATTCTAAATCAATACGAGCGAATTCTATTTTCGCCCTTGAAACATGACTTTCGTGCACAATTGGCAATTGATCTATTGAAGGCAACTATGCATTTGTTTAGCCTTAAAATCATGTCATTGGGCTTCTTCTAGTCATTAAATCATTCGAAATTAATTTGAACGAATTCTACTTTCGCTCTTCAAACTTTATTTTTGGACATAACTTGGAATTTATCTACTAAAGACAACAATGCATTTTTTTGGCTTTAAAAAGCATGTCATTCAGTCCCTTCTTGTCATTAAATTATTTGAAAGCAATTCGAATGAATTCTATTTTCGTCCATAACTTGCAATTGATCTATTAAAGGCAACTATGCATTTGTTTAGCCTTAAAATCATGTCATTGAGCTTCTTCTAGTCATTAACTCATTCTAAATTAATTGGAACGAATTCTATTTTCGCCCCTCAAACATGATTTTCTGACATAAATTGGAATTTATCTACTAAAGACAACAATGCATTTTTTTAGCTTTAAAAAGCATGTCATTCAGTCCCTTCTTGTCATTAAATTATTTGAAAGCAATTCGAATGAATTCTATTTTCGTCCATAACTTGCAATTGATCTATTGAAGGGAACTATGCATTTTTTTAGCCTTAAAATCATGTCATTGAGTCTCTTCTAGCATTCTAAATCAATTCAAATGAATTCCCTTTCGCCTTTCAAACATGATTTTCGTGCATAACTTGCAATTGGTCAATTGAAGGCAACTATGCATTTTTTTCAGCCTTAAAGTCAAGCCATTGAGTCTCTCCTAGTAATTAAATACTTCTTAATTAATTTGACCGAATTCTATTTTCGCCCTTCGGACATGATTTATTTACATAACTTGCTATTTATCTACTAAAGACAACAATGATTTTTTTTAAGCCTTAAAAAGCATGTCATTCAGTCTCTTCTTGTCCTTAAATTATTTGAAAGCATTTCTAATGACTTCTATTTTTGCATTCCAAACAAAACTTTCGTGCATAACTTGCAATTGATCAATTGAAGGCAACCATGCATTTTTTTTGCCTTAAAATAATGTTACGGCGTCTCTTCCCGTCATTAAATCAGTCTAATTCAATTCGAACGAATTC
Source organism: Coriaria nepalensis (assembly GCA_027186245.1). Taxonomy (NCBI): domain Eukaryota; kingdom Viridiplantae; phylum Streptophyta; class Magnoliopsida; order Cucurbitales; family Coriariaceae; genus Coriaria; species Coriaria nepalensis. The sequence goes on from CP114483.1 coordinate 27,812,459, forward strand.
ACTTTCACTCTTCAAACATGATTTTCGTGCATAACTTCCAATTGATCAATTGAAGGCAGCTTTATGCATTTGTTTAGCTTTAAAGTCATGTCATTCAGTCTCTTCTAGTCATTAAATCATTCAAAATTAATTCGAACCAATTCTTTTTCCGCCCTTCAAACATGATTTTCTTACATAACTTGCAATTAATCTATTGAAGACAACAATGCAATTTTTTAGCCTTAAAAAGCATGTCATACAGTCTCTTCTTGTGATTAAATTATTTGAAAGCACTTTGAACCAATTCAATTTTTAGATTTTAAACACAACTTTCGTCCATAAATTGCAATTGATCTCTTGAAGGCAACTATGCATTTTTTTAGCGTTCAAATCCTGTTATTGCGTCTCTTCTAGTCATAAAATCATTCTAAATCAATACGAACAAATTCTATTTTCGCCCTTGAAACATGACTTTCGTGCACAACTGGCAATTGATCTATTAAAGGCAACTATGCATTTGTTTAGCCTTAAAATCATGTCATTGGGCTTCTTCTAGTCATTAAATCATTCTAAATTAATTTGAACGAATTCTACTTTCGCTCTTCAAACTTTATTTTTGGACATAACTTGGAATTTATCTACTAAAGACAACAATGCATTTTTTTGGCTTTAAAAAGCATGTCATTCAGTCCCTTCTTGTCATTAAATTATTTGAAAGCAATTCGAATGAATTCTATTTTCGTCCATAACTTGCAATTGATCTATTGAAGGCAACTATGCATTTGTTTAGCCTTAAAATCATGTCATTGAGCTTCTTCTAGTCATTAAATCATTCTAAATTAATTTGAACGAATTCTATTTTCGCTCTTCAAACATGATTTTCTGACATAACTTAAAATTTATCTACTAAAGACAAACAATGCATTTTTTTAGCTTTAAAAAGCATGTCATTCAGTCCCTTGTTGTCATTAAATTATTTGAAAGCAATTCGAATGAATTCTATTTTCGTCCATAACTGGAAATTGATCTATTGAAGGCAACTATGCATTTGTTTAGCCTTAAAATCATGTCATTGAGGTACTTCTAGTCATTAAATCATTCTAAATTAATTTGAACGAATTCTATTTTTGCCCTTCAAACATGATTTTCTGAAATAACTTGCAATTTATCTACTAAAGACAACAATGCATTTTTTTAGCTTTAAAAAGCATGTCATTCAGTCCCTTCTTGTCATTAAATTATTTGAAAGTAATTCAAATGAATTCTATTTTCATCCATAACTTGCAATTGATCTATTGAAGGCAATTATGCATTTTTCTAGCCTTAAAATCATGTCATTGAGTCTCTTCTAGCATTCTAAATCAATTCATATGAATTCCCTTTTGCCTTTCAAACATGATTTTCGTGCATAACTCGCGACTGATCTATTGAAGGCAACAATGCATTTTTTTCAGCCTTAAAGTCATGCCATTGAGTCTCTTCTAGTAATTAAATACTTCTTAATTAATTTGACCGAATTCTATTTTCGCCCTTCGGACATGATTTATTTACATAACTTGCTGTTTATCTACTAAAGAGAACAATGCATTTTTTTTAAGCCTTAAAAAGCATGTCATTCAGTCTCTTCTTGTCCTTAAATTATTTGAAAGCATTTCTAATGACTTCTATTTTTGCATTTCATACACAACTTTCGTGCATAACTTGCAATTGATCAATTGAAGGCAACTATGCATTTTTTTTGACTTAAAATAATGTTACGGTGTCTCTTCCCGTCATTAAATCAGTCTAAATCAATTCGAACGAATTCACTTTCACTCTTCAAACATGATTTTCGTGCATAACTTCCAATTGATCAATTGAAAGCAGCTTTATGCATTTCTTTAGCTTTAAAGTCATGTCATTGAGTCTCTTCTAGTCATTAAATCATTCAAAATTAATTCGAACCAATTCTTTCTCCGCCCTTCAAACATGATTTTCTGACATAACTTGCAAGTAATCTATTGAAGACAACAATGCATTTTTTTAGCCTTAAAAAGCATGTCATACAGTCTCTTCTTGTGATTAAATTATTTGAAAGAACTTTGAACTAATTCAATTTTTACATTTTAAACACAACTGTCGTCCATAACTTGCAATTGATCTCTTGAAGGCAACTATGCATTTTTTTACCCTTCAAATCATGTTATTGCGTCTCTTCTAGTCATAAAATCATTCTAAATCAATACGAGCGAATTCTATTTTCGCCCTTGAAACATGACTTTCGTGCACAATTGGCAATTGATCTATTGAAGGCAACTATGCATTTGTTTAGCCTTAAAATCATGTCATTGGGCTTCTTCTAGTCATTAAATCATTCGAAATTAATTTGAACGAATTCTACTTTCGCTCTTCAAACTTTATTTTTGGACATAACTTGGAATTTATCTACTAAAGACAACAATGCATTTTTTTGGCTTTAAAAAGCATGTCATTCAGTCCCTTCTTGTCATTAAATTATTTGAAAGCAATTCGAATGAATTCTATTTTCGTCCATAACTTGCAATTGATCTATTAAAGGCAACTATGCATTTGTTTAGCCTTAAAATCATGTCATTGAGCTTCTTCTAGTCATTAACTCATTCTAAATTAATTGGAACGAATTCTATTTTCGCCCCTCAAACATGATTTTCTGACATAAATTGGAATTTATCTACTAAAGACAACAATGCATTTTTTTAGCTTTAAAAAGCATGTCATTCAGTCCCTTCTTGTCATTAAATTATTTGAAAGCAATTCGAATGAATTCTATTTTCGTCCATAACTTGCAATTGATCTATTGAAGGGAACTATGCATTTTTTTAGCCTTAAAATCATGTCATTGAGTCTCTTCTAGCATTCTAAATCAATTCAAATGAATTCCCTTTCGCCTTTCAAACATGATTTTCGTGCATAACACGCGACTGATCTATTGAAGGCAACTATGCATTTTTTTCAGCCTTAAAGTCATGCCATTGAGTCTCTCCTAGTAATTAAATACTTCTAAATTAATTTGACCGAATTCTATTTTCGCCCTTCGGACATGATTTATTTACATAACTTGCTATTTATCTACTAAAGACAACAATGCATCTTTTTTAAGCCTTAAAAAGCATGTCATTCAGTCTCTTCTTGTCCTTAAATTATTTGAAAGCATTTCTAATGACTTCTATTTTTGCATTCCAAACAAAACTTTCGTGCATAACTTGCAATTGATCAATTGAAGGCAACCATGCATTTTTTTTGCCTTAAAATAATGTTACGGCGTCTCTTCCCGTCATTAAATCAGTCTAATTCAATTCGAACGAATTCACTTTCACTCTTCAAACATGATTTTCGTGCATAACTTCCAATTGATCAATTGAAGGCAGCTTTATGCATTTGTTTAGCTTTAAAGTCATGTCATTCAGTCTCTTCTAGTCATTAAATCATTCAAAATTAATTCGAACCAATTCTTTTTCCGCCCTTCAAACATGATTTTCTTACATAACTTGCAATTGTTCTATTGAAGACAACAATGCATTTTTTTAGCCTTAAAAAGCATGTCATACAGTCTCTTCTTGTGATTAAATTATTTGAAAGCACTTTGAACCAATTCAATTTTTACATTTGAAACACAACTTTCGTCCATAACTTGCAATTGATCTATTGAAGGCAACTATGCATTTTTTTAGCCTTGAAATCATGTTATTGCGTCTCTTCTAGTCATAAAATCATTCTAAATCAATACGAACGAATTCTATTTTCGCCCTTGAAACATGACTTTCGTGCACAACTGGCAATTGATCTATTAAAGGCAACTATGCATTTGTTTAGCCTTAAAATCGTGTCATTGGGCTTCTTCTAGTCATTAAATCATTCTAAATTAATTTGAACGAATTCTACTTTCGCTCTTCAAACTTTATTTTTGGACATAACTTGGAATTTATCTACTAAAGACAACAATGCATTTTTTTGGCTTTAAAAAGCATGTCATTCAGTCCTCTCTTGTCATTAAATTATTTGAAAACAATTCGGATGAATTCTATTTTCGTCCATAACTTAGAATTGATCTATTGAAGGCAACTATGCATTTTTTTAGCCTTAAATTCATGTCATTGAGTCTCTTCTAGCATTCTAAATCAATTCAAATGAATTCCCTTTCGCCTTCCAAACATGATTTTCGTGCAAAACTCGTGACTGATCTATTGAAGGCAACAATGCATTTTTTCAGCATTAAAGTCATGCCATTGAGTCTCTCCTAGTCATTAAATACTTCTAAATTTATTTGACCGAATTCTATTTTTGCCCTTCAAACATGATTTATTTACATAAGTTGCTATTTATCTACTAAAGACAACAATGCACTTTTTTTAAGCCTTAAAAAGCATGTCATTCAGTCTCTTCTTGTCCTTAAATTATTTGAAAGCATTTCGAATGACTTCCATTTTTGCATTTCAAACACAACTTTCGTGCATAACTTGCAATTGATCTATTGAAGGCAACTATGTATTTTGTTTGCGTCAAAATGATGTTATGGCGTCTTTTCCAGTCATTAAATCATTCTAAATCAATTCGAACAAATTCACTTTCACCCTTCAAATATGATTTTCGTGCATAACTTCCAATTGATCTATTGAAGGCAACTTTTTGGATTTCTTTAGCTTTAAAGTCATGTCATTGAGTCTCTTCTAATCATTAAATCATTCAAAATTAATTCGGACTAATTCTTTTTCCGCCCTCCAAACATGATTTTCTTACATAACTTGCAATTAATCTATTGAAGACAGCAATACATTTTTTTAGCCTTAAAAAGCATTTCATATAGTCTCTTCTTGTCATTAAATTATTTGAAAGCACTTCGAACCAATTCAATTTTTACATTTAAATTACAACTTTCATGCATAACTTTCAATTGATCTATTGAAGGCAACTATGAATTTTTTTAGCCTTCAAATCATGTTATTGCGTCTCTTCTTGTCACAAAATCATTCTAAATCAATACGAACAAATTCTATTTTCGCCCTTGAAACATGACTTTCGTGCACAACTGGCAATTGATCTATTGAAGGCAACTATGCATTTGTTTAGCTTTAAAATCATGTCGTTGAGCTTCTTCTAGTTATTAAATCATTCTAAATTAATTTGAACGAATTCTATTTTTACCCATCAAACATGATTTTCTGACATAACTTGCAATTTATCTACTGAAGACAACAATGCATTCTTTTAGCTTTAAAAGGCATGTCATTCAGTCCTTTCTTGTCATTAAATTATTTGGAAGCTATTCGAATGAATTCTATTTTCGTCCATAACTTGGAATTGATCTATTGAAGGCAACTATGCATTTTTTTAGCCTTAAATTCATGTCATTGAGTCTCTTCTAGCATTCTAAAGCAATTCAAATGAATTCCCTTTCGCCTTCCAAACATGATTTTCGTGCATAACTCGTGACTGATCTATTGAAGTCAACAATGCATTTTTTCAGCCTTAAAGTCATGCCATTGAGTCTCTCCTAGTCATTAAATACTTCTAAATTAATATGACCGAATTCTATTTTCGCCTTTCAAACATGATTTATTTACATAAGTTGCTATTTATCTACTAAAGACAACAATGCACTTTTTTTAAGCCTTAAAAAGCATGTCATTCAGTCTCTTCTTGTCCTTAAATTATTTGAAAGCATTTCGAATGACTTCCATTTTTGCATTTCAAACACAACTTTCGTGCATAACTTGCAATTGATCTATTGAAGGCAACTATGTATTTTGTTTGCGTCAAAATGATGTTATGGCGTCTTTTCCAGTCATTAAATCATTCTAAATCAATTCGAACAAATTCGCTTTCACCCTTCAAATATGATTTTCGTGCCCAACTTCCAATTGATCTATTGAAGGCAACTTTTTGGATTTCTTTAGCTTTAAAGTCATGTCATTGAGTCTCTTCTAATCATTAAGTCATTCAAAATTAATTCGAACCAATTCTTTTTCCGCCCTTCAAACATGATTTTCTTACATAACTTGCAATTAATCTATTGAAGACAGCAATGCATTTTTTTTGCCTTAAAAAGCATTTCATATAGTCTCTTCTTGTCATTAAATTATTTGGAAGCACTTCGAACCAATTCAATTTTTACATTTAAATTACAACTTTCATGCATAACTTTCAATTGATCTATTGAAGGCAACTATGCATTTTTTTAGCCTTCGAATCATGTTATTGCGTCTCTTCTAGTTATAAAATCATTCTAAATCAATACGATCAAATACTATTTTCGCCCTTGAAACATGACTTTCGTGCGCAACTGGCAATTGATCTATTGAAGGCAACTATGCATTTGTTTAGCTTTAACATCATGTCGTTGAGCTTCTTCTAGTCATTAAATCATTCTAAATTAATTTGAACGAATTCTGTTTTTGCCCATCAAACATGATTTTCTAACATAACTTGCAATTTATCTACTGAAGACAACAATGCATTCTTTTAGCTTTAAAAGGCATGTCACTCGGTCCTTTCTTGTCATTATATTATTTGGAAGCTATTCGAATGAATTGTATTTTCGTCCATAACTTGGAATTGATCTATTGAAGGCGCAACTATGCATTTTTTTAGCTTTAAATTCATGTCATTGAGTCTCTTCTAGCATTCTAAATCAATTCAAATGAATTCCCTTTTGCGTTCCAAACATGATTTTCGTGCATAACTCGCGACTGATCTATTTAAGGCAACAATGCATTTTTTCAGCCTTAAAGTCATGCCATTGAGTCTCTCCTAGTCATTAAATACTTCTAAATTAATATGACCGAATTCTATTTTCGCCCTTCAAACATGATTTATTTACATAAGTTGCTATTTATCTACTAAAGACAACAATGCACTTTTTTTAAGCCTTAAAAAGCATGTCATTCAGTCTCTTCTTATCCTTAAATTATTTGAAAGCATTTCGAATGACTTCCATTTTTGCATTTCAAACACAACTTTCGTGCATAACTTGCAATTGATCTATTGAAGGCAACTATGTATTTTGTTTGCGTCAAAATGATGTTATGGCGTCTTTTCCAGTCATTAAATCATTCTAAATCAATTCGAACAAATTCGCTTTCACCCTTCAAATATGATTTTCGTGCACAACTTCCAATTGATCTATTGAAGGCAACTTTTTGGATTTCTTTAGCTTTAAAGTCATGTCATTGAGTCTCTTCTAATCATTAAATCATTCAAAATTAATTCGAACCAATTCTTTTTCCGCCCTTCAAACATGATTTTCTTACATAACTTGCAATTAATCTATTGAAGACAGCAATGCATTTTTTTTGCCTTAAAAAGCATTTCATATAGTCTCTTCTTGTCATTAAATTATTTGGAAGCACTTCGAACCAATTCAATTTTTACATTTAAATTACAACTTTCATTAATAACTTTCAATTGATCTATTGAAGGCAACTATGCATTTTTTTAGCCTTCGAATCATGTTATTGCGTCTCTTCTAGTTATAAAATCATTCTAAATCAATACGATCAAATACTATTTTCGCCCTTGAAACATGACTTTCGTGCGCAACTGGCAATTGATCTATTGAAGGCAACGATGCATTTGTTTAGCTTTAACATCATGTCGTTGAGCTTCTTCTAGTCATTAAATCATTCTAAATTAATTTGAACGAATTCTGTTTTTGCCCATCAAACATGATTTTCTAACATAACTTGCAATTTATCTACTGAAGACAACAATGCATTCTTTTAGCTTTAAAAGGCATGTCACTCGGTTCTTTCTTGTCATTATATTATTTGGAAGCTATTCAAATGAATTGTATTTTCGTCCATAACTTGGAATTGATCTATTGAAGGCAACTATGCATTTTTTTAGCTTTAAATTCATGTCATTGAGTCTCTTCTAGCATTCTAAATCAATTCAAATGAATTCCCTTTTGCGTTCCAAACATGATTTTCGTGCATAACTCGCGACTGATCTATTTAAGGCAACAATGCATTTTTTCAGCCTTAAAGTCATGCCATTGAGTCTCTCCTAGTCATTAAATACTTCTAAATTAATATGACCGAATTCTATTTTCGCCCTTCAAACATGATTTATTTACATAAGTTGCTATTTATCTACTAAAGACAACAATGCACTTTTTTTAAGCCTTAAAAAGCATGTCATTCAATCTCTTCTTGTCCTTAAATTATTTGACAGCATTTCGAATGACTTCCATTTTTGCATTTCAAACACAACTTTCGTGCATAACTTGCAATTGATCTATTGAAGGCAACTTTGCATTTTTTTTGCGTCAAAATGATGTTATGGCGTCTTTTCCAATCATTAAATCATTCTAAATCAATTCGAACAAATTCACTTTCACCCTTCAAATATGATTTTCGTGCATAACTTCCAATTGATCCATTGAAGGCAACTTTTTGGATTTCTTTAGCTTTAAAGTCATGTCATTGAGTCTCTTCTAATCATTAAATCATTCAAAATTAATTCGAAACAATTCTTTTTCCGCCCTTCAAACATGATTTTCTTACATAACTTGCAATTAATCTATTGAAGACAGCAATGCATTTTTTTAGCCTTAAAAAGCATTTCATATAGTCTCTTCTTGTCATTAAATTATTTGAAAGCACTTCGAACCAATTCAATTTTTACATTTAAATTACAACTTTCATGCATAACTTTCAATTGATCTATTGAAGGCAACTATGCATTTTTTTAGCCTTCAAATCATGTTATTGCGTCTCTTCTAGTCATAAAATCATTCTAAATCAATACGAACAAATTCTATTTTCGCCCTTGAAACATGACTTTCGTGCACAACTGGCAATTGATCTATTGAAGGCAACTATGCATATGTTTAGCTTTATAATCATGTCGTTGCGCTTCTTCTAGTCATTAAATCATTCTAAATTAATTTGAACGAATTCTGTTTTTGCCCACCAAACATGATTTTCTGACATAACTTGCAATTTATCTACTGAAGATAACAATGCATTCTTTTAGCTTTAAAAGGCATGTCATTCAGTCCTTTCTTCTCATTAAATTATTTGAAAGTAATTCGAATGAATTCTATTTTCGTCCATAACTTAGAATTGATCTATTGAAGGCAACTATGCATTTTTTTAGCCTTAAATTCATGTCATTGAGTCTCTTCTAGCATTCTAAATCAATTCAAATGAATTCCCTTTCGCCTTCCAAACATGATTTTCGTGCATAACTCGCGACTGATCTATTGAAGGCAACAATGCATTTTTTCAGCCTTAAAGTCATGCCATTGAGTCTCTCCTAGTCATTAAATACTTCTAAATTAATTTGACCGAATTCTATTTTCGCCCTTCAAACATGATTTATTTACATAAGTTGCTATTTATCTACTAAAGACAACAATGCACTTTTTTTAAGCCTTAAAAAGCATGTCATTCAGTCTCTTCTTGTCCTGAAATTATTTGAAAGCATTTCGAATGACTTCCATTTTTGCATTTCAAACACAACTTTCGTGCATAACTTGCAACTGATCTATTGATGGCAACTAAGCATTTTTTTTTGCGTCAAAATGATGTTATGGCGTCTCTTCCAGTCATTAAATGATTCTAAATCAATTCAAACAAATTCACTTTCACCCTTCAAATATGATTTTCGTGCATAACTTCCAATTGATCTATTGAAGGCAACTTTTTGGATTTCTTTAGCTTTAAAGTCATGTCATTGAGTCTCTTCTAGTCATTAAATTAATTAAAAATTAATTCGAACCAATTCTTTTTCCGCCCTTCAAACATGATTTTCTTACATAACTTGCAATTAATCTATTGAAGAAAGCAATGCATTTTTTTAGCCTTAAAAAGCATTTGATATAGTCTCTTCTTGTCATTAAATTATTTGAAAGCACTTCGAACCAATTCAATTTTTACATTTAAATTACAACTTTCATGCATAACTTGCAATTGATCTATTGAAGGCAACTATGCATTTTTTTAGCCTTCAAATCATGTTATTGCGTCTCTTCTAGTCATAAAATCATTCTAAATCAATACGAACGAATTCTATTTTCGCCCTTGAAACCTGACTTTCGTGCACAACTGGCAATTGATCTATTGAAGGCAACTATGCATTTGTTTAGCGTTAAAATCATGTCGTTGAGCTTCTTCTAGTCATTAAATCATTCTAAATTAATTTGAACGAATTCAATTTTTGCCCTTCAAACATGATTTTCTTACATAACTTGCAATTTATCTACTGAAGACAACAATGCATTCAGTCACTTCTGGTCATTAAATCATTCTAAATCAATTCGAAAAAATTCACTTTCACCCTTCAAACATGATTTTCGTGTATATCCTACGATTGATCTACTGAAGCCAACTATGCATTTATTTTGCTTGAAAGTCATGTCATTGCGTCTCTTCTAATCATTAAATCATTCTAAATTAATTCGGACGAATTCTATTTTATCCCTTCGAACATGACTTTCATACATAACTTGCAATTTATCTACTGAAGACAACAATGCATTTATTTAGCCTTAAAAAGCATGTCATTCAGTCCCTTCTGTCATTAAGTTATTTTAAAGCAATTCGAATGAATTCTATTTTCATGCATAACTTGCAATTGATCTATTGAAAGAGACTATGCATTTGTGTAGCTGAAAAAGTCATGTCATTGCGTCTCTTTTAGTCATTAAATCATTCTAAATCAATTCGGACCAATTGTACTTTTGCCCTACAAACATTATTTTCTTACGTAACTTTCAATTTATCTACAAAAGACAACAATGCAGTTTTTTAACCTTAAAAAGCATGTCATTCTGTCCCTTCTTGTTATTAAATTATTTGGAAGCAATTCGAATGAATTCTATTTTAGTGCATAACTTTCAATTGATCTATTGAAGGAAACTCTGCATTTGTTTAGCTTTAGAGTCACATAATTGAGTCTCTTCTAGTCATTAAATCATTCTGAATCAATTCGAACGAATTCTATTTTCTCCCTCCAAACATGATTTTCCTACATAACTTGCAATTTAACTCCTAAAGAGAACAATGCATTTTTTTAGCCTTAAAAAGCATGTCATTCAGTCACTTCTGGTCATTAAATCATTCTAAATCAATTCGAAAGAATTCACTTTTACCCTTCAAACATGATTGTCGTGTATAACCTGCGATTGATCTATTGAAGGCAACTATGCATATGTTTTGCTTGGAAGTCATGTCATTGCGTCTCTTCTAATCATTAAATCATTCTAAATTAATTCGGACGAATTCTATTTTATCCCTTCGAACATGACTTTCATGCATAACTTGCAATTGATCTATTGAAAGAGACTATGCATTTGTGTAGCTGAAAAAGTCATGTCATTGCGTCTCTTTTAGTCATTAAATCATTCTAAATCAATTCGGACCAATTCTACTTTTGCCCTACAAACATTATTTTCTTACGTAACTTGCAATTTATCTATAGAAGACAACAATGCAGATTTTTAGCCTTAAAAAGCATGTCATTCAATCCCTTCTTGTCATTAAATTATTTGAAAGCAATTCGAATGAATTCTATTTTAGTGCATAACTTTCAATTGATCTATTGAAGGAAACTCTGGATTTGTTTAGCTTTAGAGTCACATAATTGAGTCTCTTCTAGTCATTAAATCATTCTAACTAAATTTGAAGGAATTCTATTTTCGCCCTTCGAACATGATTTTCTTACATAACTTGCAGTTTATCTCCTAAAGAGAACAATGCATTTTTTTAGCCTTAAAAAACATGTCATTCAGTCACTTCTGGTCATTAAATCATTCTAAATCAATTCGAAAGAATTCACTTTCACCCTTCAAACATGATTTTCGTGTATATCCTACGATTGATCTACTGAAGCCAACTATGCATTTATTTTGCTTGAAAGTCATGTCATTGCATCTCTTCTAATCATTAAATCATTCTAAATTAATTCGGATGAATTCTATTTTATCCCTTCGAACATGACTTTCTTACATAACCTGCAATTTATCTACTAAAGACAACAATGCATTTATTTAGCCTTAAAAAGCATGTCATTCAATCCCTTTTGTCATTAAATTATTTGAAAGCAATCCGAAAGAATTCTATTTTCATGCATAACTTGCAATTGATCTATTGAAGGAAACTATGCCTTTGTTTTAAAGTCACGTCATTGAGCCTCTTCTAGTCATTAAATAATCCTAAATCAATGCGAACGAATTCTATTTTCGCCCTTCAAACATGATTTTCTTACATAACTTTCAGTGTATCTCCTAAAGAGAACAATGCATTTTTTTAGCCTTAAAAAGCAAGTCATTCAGTCACTTCTGGTCATTAAATCATTCTAAGTCAATTCGAAAGAATTCACTTTCACCCTTCACAAATTATTTTCGTGTATATCCTACGATTGATCTATTGAAGCCAACTATGCATTTGTTTTGCTTGCAAGTCATGTCATTGCGTCTCTTCTAGTCATTAAATCATTCTAAATTAATTCGAACGAATTCTATTTTATCCCTTCGAACATGACTTTCTTACATAACTTGCAATTTATCTACTAAAGACAACAATGCATTTATTTAGCCTTAAAAAGCATCTCATTCAGTCCCTTTGGTCATTAAGTTATTTTAAAGCAATTCGAATGAATTCTATTTTCATGCATAACCTGCAATTGATCTATTGAAAGAGACTATGCATTTGTGTAGCTGAAAAAGTCATGTCATTGCGTCTCTTTTAGTCATTAAATCATTCTAAATCAATTCGGACCAATTCTACTTTTGCCCTACAAACATTATTTTCTTACGTAACTTGCAATTTATCTATAGAAGACAACAATGCAGATTTTTAGCCTTAAAAAGCATGTCATTCAATCCCTTCTTGTCATTAAATTATTTGAAAGCAATTGGAATGAATTCTATTTTAGTGCATAACTTTCAATTGATCTATTGAAGGAAACTCTGCATTTGTTTAGCTTTAGAGTCACATAATTGAGTCTCTTCTAGTCATTAAATCATTCTAAATAAATTGGAACGAATTCTATTTTCACCCTTCAAACATGAATTTCTTACATAACTTGCAGTTTATCTCCAAAAGAGAACAATGCGTTTTTTTAGCCTTAAAAAGCATGTCATTCAGTCACTTCTGGTCATTAAATCATTCAAAATCAATTCGAAAGAATTCACTTTCACCCTTCAAACATGATTTTCGTGTATATCCTACGATTGATCTATTGAAGCCAACTATGCATTTATTTTTGCTTGAAAGTCATGTCATTGCGTCTCTTCTAATCATTAAATCATTCTAAATTAATTCGGACGAATTCTATTTTATCCCTTCGAACATGACTTTCATACATAACTTGCAATTTATCTACTGAAGACAACAATGCATTTATTTAGCCTTAAAAAGCATGTCATTCAGTCCCTTCTGTCATTAAGTTATTTTAAAGCAATTCGAATGAATTCTATTTTCATGCATAACTTGCAATTGATCTATTGAAAGAGACTATGCATTTGTGTAGCTGAAAAAGTCATGTCATTGCGTCTCTTTTAATCATTAAATCATTCTAAATCAATTCGGACCAATTCTACTTTTGCCCTACAAACATTATTTTCTTACGTAACTTGCAATTTATCTATAGAAGACAACAATGCAGATTTTTAACCTTAAAAAGCATGTCATTCAATCCCTTCTTGTCATTAAATTATTTGAAAGCAATTCGAATGAATTCTATTTTAGTGCATAACTTTCAATTGATCTATTGAAGGAAACTCTGGATTTGTTTAGCTTTAGAGTCACATAATTGAGTCTCTTCTAGTCATTAAATCATTCTAACTAAATTTGAAGGAATTCTATTTTCGCCCTTCAAACATGATTTTCTTACATAACTTGCAGTTTATCTCCTAAAGAGAACAATGCATTTTTTGAGCCTTAAAAAGCATGTCATTCAGTCACTTCTGGTCATTAAATCATTCTAAATCAATTCCAAAGAATTCACTTTTACCCTTCAAACATGATTGTCGTGTATAACCTGCGATTGATCTATTGAAGGCAACTATGCATATGTTTTGCTTGAAAGTCATGTCATTGCGTCTCTTCTAGTCATTAAATCATTCTTAATTAATTCGAACGAATTCTATTTTTTCCCTTCGAACATGACTTTCTTACAGGACTTGCAATTTATCTACTGAAGACAACAATTCATTTATTTAGCCTTAAAAAGCATGTCATTCAGTCCCTTTTGTCATTAAGTTATTTTAAAGCAATTCAAATGAATTCTATTTTCATGCATAACTTGCAATTGATCTATTGAAAGAGACTATGCATTTGTGTATATCCTACGATTGATCTATTGAAGCCAACTAGCATTTGTTTTGCTTGCAAGTCATGTCATTGCGTCTCTTCTAGTCATTAAATCATTCTAAATTAATTCGAATGAATTCTATTTTATCCCTTCGAACTTGACTTTCTTACATAACCTGCAATTTATCTACTAAAGACAACAATGCATTTATTTAGCCTTAAAAAGCATGTCATTCAGTCCCTTTTGTCATTAAATTATTTGAAAGCAATCCGAATGAATTCTATTTTCATGCATAACTTGCAATTGATCTATTGAAGGAAACTATGCCTTTGTTTTAAAGTCACGTCATTGAGCCTCTTCTAGTCATTAAATAATCCTAAATCAATGCGAACGAATTCTATTTTCGCCATTCAAACATGATTTTCTTACATAACTTTCAGTGTATCTCCTAAAGAGAACAATGCATTTTTTTAGCCTTAAAAAGCAAGTCATTCAGTCACTTCTGGTCATTAAATCATTCTAAGTCAATTCGAAAGAATTCACTTTCACCCTTCACAAATTATTTTCGTGTATATCCTACGATTGATCTATTGAAGCCAACTATGCATTTGTTTTGCTTGCAAGTGATGTCATTGCATCTCTTCTAGTCATTAAATCATTCTAAATTAATTCGAACGAATTCTATTTGATCCCTTCGAACATGACTTTCTTACATAACTTGCAATTTATCTACTAAAGACAACAATCCATTTATTTAGCCTTAAAAAGCATCTCATTCAGTCCCTTTGGTCATTAAGTTATTTTAAAGCAATTCGAATGAATTCTATTTTCATGCATAACCTGCAATTGATCTATTGAAAGAGACTATGCATTTGTGTAGCTGAAAAAGTCATGTCATTGCGTCTCTTTTAGTCATTAAATCATTCTAAATCAATTCGGACCAATTCTACTTTTGCCCTGCAAACATTATTTTCTTACGTAACTTGCAATTTATCTATAGAAGACAACAATGCAGATTTTTAGCCTTAAAAAGCATGTCATTCAATCCCTTCTTGTCATTAAATTATTTGAAAGCAATTCGAATGAATTCTATTTTAGTGCATAACTTTCAATTGATCTACTGAAGGAAACTATGCATTTGTTTAGCATTAAAGTCACGTCATTGAGTCTCTTCTAGTCATTAAATCATTCTAAATCAATGCGAACGAATTCTATTTTCGCCCTTCAAACATGATTTTTTTACATAACTTGCAGTTTATCTCCTAAAGAGAACAATGCATTTTTTTAGCCTTAAAAAGCATGTCATTCAGTCACTTCTGGTCATTAAATCATTCTAAATTAATTCGAAAGAATTCACTTTCACCCTTCAAACATGATTTTCGTGTATATCCTCCGGTTGATCTATTGAAGCCAACTATGCATTTGTTTTGCTAGAAAGTCATGTCATTGCGTTTTTTCTATTCATTAAATCATTCTAAATTAATTCGAAAAAATTCTATTTTATCCCTTCGAACATGACTTTCTTACATAACTTGCAATTTATCTACTGAAGACAACAATGCATTTATTTAGCCTTAAAAAGCATGTCATTCAGTCCCTTTTGTCATTAAGTTATTTTAAAGTAATTCGAATGAATTGTATTTTCATGCATAACTTGCAATTGATCTATTGAAAGAGTCTATGCATTTGTGTAGCTGAAAAAGTCATGTCATTACGTCTCTTTTAGTCATTAAATCATTCTAAATCAATTCGGACCAATTCTACTTTTGCCCTACAAACATTATTTTCTTACGTAACTTGCAATTTATCTATAGAAGACAACAATGCAGATTTTTAGCCTTAAAAAGCATGTCATTCAATCCCTTCTTGTCATTAAATTATTTGAAAGCAATTCGAATGAATTCTATTTTAGTGCATAACTTTCAATTGATCTACTGAAGGAAACTATGCATTTGTTTAGCATTAAAGTCACGTCATTGAGTCTCTTCTAGTCATTAAATCATTCTAAATCAATGCGAACGAATTCTATTTTCGCCCTTCAAACATGATTTTCTTACATAACTTGCAGTTTATCTCCTAAAGAGAACAATGCATTTTTTTAGCCTTAAAAAGCATGTCATTCAGTCACTTCTGGTCATTAAATCATTCTAAATTAATTCGAAAGAATTCACTTTCAACCTTCAAACATGATTTTCGTGTATATCCTCCGGTTGATCTATTGAAGCCAACTATGCATTTGTTTTGCTAGAAAGTCATGTCATTGCGTTTCTTGAAGTCATTAAATCATTCTAAATTAATTCGAACGAATTCTATTTTATCCCTTCGAACATGACTTTCTTACATAGCTTGCAATTTATCTGCTGAAGACAACAATGGATTTATTTAGCCTTAAAAAGCATGTCATTCAGTCCCTTTTGTTATTAAGTTATTTTAAAGCAATTCGAATGAATTGTATTTTCATGCATAACTTGCAATTGATCTATTGAAAGAGACTATGCATTTGTGTAGCTGAAAAAGTCATGTCATTGCGTCTCTTTTAGTCATTAAATCATTCTAAATCAATTCGGACCAATTCTACTTTTGCCCTACAAACATTATTTTCTTACGTAACTTGCAATTTATCTACAGAAGACAACAATACTGTCTTTTAACCTTAAAAAGCATGTCATTCAGTCCCTTCTTGTCATTAAATTATTTGAAAGCAATTGATCTACTGAAGGAAACTATGCATTTGTTTAGCATTAAAGTCACGTCATTGAGTCTCTTCTAGTCATTAAATCATTCTAAATCAATGCGAACGAATTCTATTTTCGCCCTTCAAACATGATTTTCTTACATAACTTGCAGTTTATCTCCCAAAGAGAACAATGCATTTTTTTAGCCTTAAAAAGCATGTCATTCAGTCACTTTTGGTCATTAAATCATTCTAAATTAATTCGAAAGAATTCACTTTCACCCTTCAAACATGATTTTCGTGTATATCCTCCTGTTGATCTATTGAAGCCAACTATGCATTTGTTTTGCTAGAAAGTCATGTCATTGCGTTTTTTCTATTCATTAAATCATTCTAAATTAATTCGAACGAATTCTATTTTATCCCTTCGAACATGACTTTCTTACATAACTTGCAATTTATCTACTGAAGACAACAATGCATTTATTTAGCCTTAAAAAGCATGTCATTCAGTCCCTTTTGTCATTAAGTTATTTTAAAGTAATTCGAATGAATTCTATTTTCATGCATAACTTGCAATTGATCTATTGAAAGAGACTATGCATTTGTGTAGCTGAAAAAGTCACGTCATTGCGTCTCTTTTAGTCATTAAATAATTCTAAATCAATTCGGACCAATTCTACTTTTGCCCTACAAACATTATTTTCTTACGTAACTTGCAATTTATCTACAGAAGACAAGGATGCAGATTTTTAACCTTTAAAAGCATGTCATTCAATCCCTTATTGTCATTAAATTATTTGAAACCAATTCGAATGAATTCAATTTTAGTGCATAACTTTCAATTGATCTATTGAAGGAAACTCTGCATTTGTTTAGGTTTAAAGTCACATAATTGAGTCTCTTCTTGTCATTAAATCATTCTAAATAAATTCAAACGAAGTCTATTTTCGCCCTTCAAACATGATTTTCTTACATAACTTGCAGTTTATCTCCTAAAGCGAACAATGCATTTTTTTAGCTTTAAAAAGCATGTCATTCAGTCACTTCTGGTCATTAAATCATTCTAAATCAATTCGAAAGAATTCACTTTCACCCTTCAAACATGATTTTCGTCTATATCCTCCGGTTGGTCTATTGAAGGCAACTATGCATTTGTTTTGCTTGAAAGTCATGTCATTGCGTTTTTTCTAGTCCTTAAATTATTCTAAATTAATTCGAACGAATTCTATTTTATCCCTCCGAACATGACTTTCTTACATAACTTGCAATTTATCTACTGAAGACAACAATGCATTTATTTAGCCTTAAAAAGCATGTCAATCAGTCCCTTTCGTCATTAAGTTATTTTAAAGTAATTCGAATGAATTCTATTTTCATGCATAACTTGCAATTGATCTATTGAAAGACACTATGCATTTGTCTAGCTGAAAAAGTCCTGTCATTGCGTCTCTTTTAGTCATTAAATCATTCTAAATCAATTCGAACCAATTCTACTTTTGCCCTACAAACGTCATTTTCTTACGTAACTTGCAATTTATCTATAGAAGACAATAATGCAGATTTTTAACCTTGAAAAGCATGTCATTCAATCCCTTCTTGTCATTAAATTATTTGAAAGCAATTCGAATGAATTCTATTTTAGTGCATAACTTTCAATTGATCTATTGAAGGAAACTCTGCATTTGTTTAGCTTTAAAGTCACGTAATTGAGTCTCTTCTAGTCATTAAATCATTCTAAATCAATTCGAACGAATTCTATTTTCGCGCTCCAAACATGATTTTCCTACATAACTTGCAATTTATCTCCTAAAGAAAACAATGCATTTTTTTAGCCTTAAAAAGCATGTCATTCAGTCATTTCTGGTCATTAAATCATTCTAAATCAATTCGAAAGAATTCACTTTTACCCTTCAAACATGATTGTCGTGTATAACCTGCGATTGATCTATTGAAGGCAACTATGTAGTTGTTTTGCTTGAAAGTCATGTCATTGCGTCTCTTCTAGTCATTAAATCATTCTAAATTAATTCGAACGAATTCTATTTTATTCCTTCGAACATGACTTTCTTACATAACTTGCAATTTATCTACTGAAGACAACAATGCATTTATTTAGCCTTAAAAAGCATGTCATTCAGTCCCTTTTGTCATTAAGTTATTTTAAAGCAATTCGAATGAATCCTATATTCATGCATAACTTTGAATTGATCTATTGAAAGAGATTGTGCATTTGTGTAGCTGAAAAAGTCTTGTCATTGCGTCTCTTTTAGTCATTAAATTATTCTAAATCAATTCGAACCAATTCTACTTTTGCCCTACAAACATTATTTTCTTACGTAACTTGCAATTTATCTATAGAAGACAACAATGCAGATTTTTAACCTTAAAAAGCATGTCATTCAGTCCCTTCTTGTCATTAAATTATTTGAAAGCAATTCGAATGAATTCTATTTTAGTGCATAACTTTCAATTGATCTATTGAAGGAAACTCTGCATGTGTTTAGCTTTAAAGTCACATAATTGAGTCTCTTCTAGTCATTAAATCATTCTAAATCAATTCGAACGAATTCTATTTTCCGCCTCCAAACATAATTTTCCTACATAACTTGCAATTTATCTCCTAAAGAGAACAATGCATTTTTTTTAGCCTTAAAAAGCATGTCATTCGGTCACTTCTGGTCATTAAATTATTCTAAAACAATTCGAAAGAATTCATTTTCACCCTTCAAACATGATTTTTGTGCATAACTTGCGATTGATCTATTGAAGGCAACTATGCATTTGTTTTGCTTGAAAGTCATGTCATTGCGTCTCTTCTAGTCGTTAAATCATTCTAAATTAATTCGAACGAATTCAATTTTATCCCTTCGAACATGACTTTCTTACAGAACTTGCAATTTATCTACTGAAGACAACAATGCATTTATTTAGCTTTAAGAAGCATGTCATTCAGTCCCTTTTGTCATTAAGTTATTTTAAAGCAATTCGAATGAGTTCTATTTTCATGCATAACTTGCAATTCATCTATTGAAAGAGACTGTGCATTTGTGTAGCTGAAAAAGTCTTGTCATTGCGTCTCTTTTAGTCATTAAATCATTATAAATCAATTCGAACCAATTCTACTTTTGCCTTACAAACATTATTTTCTTACGTAACTTGCAATTTATCTATTGAAGACAACAATGCATATTTTTAACCTTAAAAAGCATGTCATTCAGTCCCTTCTTGTCATTAAATTATTTGAAAGCAATTCGAATGAATTCTATTTTAGTGCATAACTTTCAATTGATCTATTGAAGGAAACTCTGCATGTGTTTAGCTTTAAAGTCACATAATTGAGTCTCTTCTAGTCATTAAATCATTCTAAATCAATTCGAACGAATTCTATTTTCCGCCTCCAAACATGATTTTCCTACATAACTTGCAATTTATCTCCTAAAGAGAACAATGCATTTTTTTTAGCCTTAAAAAGCATGTCATTCGGTCACTTCTCGTCATTAAATTATTCTAAAACAATTCGAAAGAATTCATTTTCACCCTTCAAACATGATTTTTGTGCATAACTTGCGATTGATCTATTGAAGGCAACTATGCATTTGTTTTGCTTGAAAGTCATGTCATTGCGTCTCTTCTAGTCGTTAAATCATTCTAAATTAATTCGAACGAATTCTATTTTATCCCTTCGAACACGATTTTCTAACATAACATGCAATTTATCTACTGAAGGCAACAAGGCATTTATTTAGCCTTTGAAAAGCATGTCATTCAGTCCCTTCTTATCATTAAATTATTTGAAAGCACTTCGAATGAATTCTACTTTCGTGCATAACTTGCGATTGAACTATTGAAGGAAACTATGCATTTGTTTAGTTTTAAAGTCACGTCATTGAGTCTCTTCTAGTCAGTAAATCATTCTAAATCAATGCGAACGAATTCTATTTTCGCCCTTCAAACATGATTTTCTTACATAACTTGCAATTTATCTCCTAGAGAGAACAATGCATTTTTTCAGCCTTAAAAAGCATGTCATTCAGTCACTTCTTGTCATTAAATCATTCTAAATCAATTTGAAAAAACTCACTTTAACCCTTGAAACATGATTTTCATGTATAACTTGCGATTGATCTATTGAATGCAACTATGCATTTGTTTTGCTTGAAAGTCATGTCATTGCGTCTCTTCTAGTCATTAAATCATTCTAAATTAATTCGAAAGAATTCTATTTTTTCCCTTCAAACATGATTTTCTTACATAACTTGCAATTTATCTCCTAAAGAGAACAATGCATTTTTTTAGCCTTAAAAAACATGTCATTCAGTCACTTCTGGTCATTAAATCATTCTAAATCAATTCAAAAAAATTCATTTTAACCCTTCAAACATGATTTTAGTGTATAACCTGCGATTGATCTATTGAAGGCAACTATGCATTTGTTTTGCCTGAAAGTCATGTCATTGCGTCTCCTCTAGTCATTAAATCATTCTAAATTGATTCGGACAAATTCTATTTTATCACTTCGAACATGACTTTCTTACATAATTTGCAATTTATCTACTGAAGACAACAATGCATTTATTTAGCCTTTGAAAAACATATTATTTAGTCCTTTCTTGTCATTAAATTATTTGGAAGCAATTCGATTGAATTCTAATTTAGTGCATAACTTGCAATTGATCTATTGATGGAAACTATGCATTTGCTTAGCTTTAAAGTCACATCGTTGAGTCTCTTCTACTCATTAAATGATTCTAAATTAATGCGAACGAACTCTATTTTCGGCCTTCAAACATGATTTTCTTACATAACTTGCAATTTATCTCCTAAAGAGAACAATGCATTTGTTTAGCCTTAAAAAGCATGTCATTCATTCACTTCTGGTCATTAAATCATTCTAAATCAATTCGAAAGAATTCACTTTCACCCTTCAAACATAGTTTTCGTGTATAACCTGCGATTGATCTATTGAAGGCAACTATGCATTTGTTTTGCTTGAAAGTCATGTCATTTCGTCTGTTCTAGTCATTAAATCATTCTAAATTAATTCGAAAGAATTCTATTTTTTCCCTTCGAACATGATCTTCTTACATAACATGCAATTTATCTACTGAAGATAACAAAGCATTTATTTAGACTTAAAAAGCATGTCATTCAGTCCCTTCTTGTAATTAAATTATTTGAAACCACTTCGAATGAATTATACTTTCGTGCATAACTTGCAATTGATCTATTGAAGGAAACTATGCATTTTATTAGCTTCAAAGTCACGTCATTGAGTCTCTTCTAGACATTAAATAATTCTAAATGAATTCGAATAGATTCTATTTTCGCCCTTCAAACATGATTTTCTTACATAACTTGCAATTTATCTCCTAAAGAGAACAATGCATTTTTTTTAGCCTTAAAAAGCATGTCATTCGGTCACTTCGGGTCATTAAATCATTCTAAAACAATTCGAAATAATTCACTTTCACCCTTCAAACATGATTTTTGTGCATAACTTGCGATTGATCTATTGAAGGGAACTATGCATTTGTTTTGCTTGAAAGTCATGTCATTGCGTCTCTTCTAGTCGTTAAATCATTCTAAATTAATTCGAACGAATTCTATTTTATCCCTTTGAACACGATTTTCTAACATAACATGCAATTTATCTACTGAAGGCAACAAGGCATTTATTTAGCCTTTGAAAAGCATGTCATTCAGTCCCTTCTTATCATTAAATTATTTGAAAGCACTTCGAATGAATTCTACTTTCGTGCATAACTTGCAATTGATCTATTGAAGGAAACTATGCATTTTATTAGCTTTAAAGTCACGTCATTGAGTCTCTTCTAGTCACTAAATAATTCTAAATGAATTCGAATGAATTCTATTTTCGCCCTTCAAACATGATTTTCTGACATAACTTGCAATTTGTCTCCTAAAGAGAACAATGCATTTTTTTTTAGTCTTAAAAGGCATGTCATTCGGTCACTTCTGGTCATTAAATTATTCTAAAACAATTCGAAAGAATTCATTTTCACCCTTCGAACATGATTTTTGTGCATAATTTGCGATTGATCTATTGAAGGCAACTATGCATTTGTTTTGCTTGAAATTCATGTCATTGCGTCTCTTCTAGTCATTAAATCATTCTAAATTAATTCGAAAGAATTCTATTTTTTCCCTTCAAACATGATTTTCTTACATAACTTGCAATTTATCTCCTAAAGAGAACAATGCATTTTTTTAGCCTTAAAAAACATGTCATTCAGTCACTTCTGGTCATTAAATCATTCTAAATCAATTCAAAAAAAATCATTTTAACCCTTCAAACAGTATTTTAGTGTATAACCTGCGATTGATCTATTGAAGGCAACTATGCATTTGTTTTGCTTGAAAGTCATGTCATTGCGTCTCCTCTAGTCATTAAATCATTCTAAATTAATTCGAAACAATTCTATTTTTTCCCTTCGAACATGATTTTCTTACTTAACATGCAATTTATCTACTGAAGACAACAAAGCATTTATTTAGACTTAAAAAGCATGTCATTAAGTCCCTTCTTGTAATTAAATTATTTGAAAGCACTTCGAATGAATTCTACTTTCGTGCATAACTTGCAATTGATCTATTGAAGGAAACTATGCATTTTATTAGCTTCAAAGTCACATCATTGAGTCTCTTCTAGTCATTAAATAATTCTAAATGAATTCGAATAGATTCTATTTTCGCCCTTCAAACATGATTCTCTTACATAACTTGCAATTTATCTCCTAAAGAGAACAATGCATTTTTTTTAGCCTTAACAAGCATGTCATTCGGTCACTTCGAGTCATTAAATCATTCTAAAACAATTCGAAATAATTCACTTTCACCCTTCAAACATGATTTTTGTGCATAACTTGCGATTGATCTATTGAAGGCAACTATGCATTTGTTTTGCTTGAAAGTCATGTCATTGCGTCTCTTCTAGTCGTTAAATCATTCTAAATTAATTCGAACGAATTCTATTTTATCCCTTCGAACACGATTTTCTAACATAACATGCAATTTATCTACTGAAGGAAACAAGGCATTTATTTAGCCTTTGAAAATCTTGTCATTCAGTCCCTTCTTGTCATTAAATTATTTGAAAGCACTTCGAATGAATTCTACTTTCGTGCATAACTTGCAATTGATCTATTGAAGGAAACTATGCATTTTATTAGCTTTAAAGTCACGTCATTGAGTCTCTTCTAGTCATTAAATAATTCTAAATGAATTCGAATGAATTCTATTTTCGCCCTTCAAACATGATTTTCTGACATAACTTGCAATTTGTCTCCTAAAGAGAACAATGCATTTTTTTTAGCCTTAAAAGGCATGTCATTCGGTCACTTTTGGTCATTAAATTATTCTAAAACAATTCGAAAGAATTCATTTTCACCCTTCAAACATGATTTTTGTGCATAACTTGCGATTGATCTGTTGAAGGCAATTATGCATTTGTTTTGCTTGAAAGTCATGTCATTGCGTCTCTTCTAGTCATTAAATCATTCTAAATTAATTCGAAAGAATTCTATTTTTTCCCTTCGAACATGATCTTCTTACATAACATGCAATTTATCTACTGAAGATAACAAAGCATTTATTTAGACTTAAAAAGCATGTCATTCAGTCCCTTCTTGTAATTAAATTATTTGAAACCACTTCGAATGAATTCTACTTTCGTGCATAACTTGCAATTGATCTATTGAAGGAAACTATGCATTTTATTAGCTTCAAAGTCACGTCATTGAGTCTCTTCTAGTCATTAAATAATTCTAAATGAATTCGAATAGATTCTATTTTCGCCCTTCAAACATGATTTTCTTACATCACTTGCAATTTATCTCCTAAAGAGAACAATGGATTTTTTTTAGCCTTAAAAAGCATGTCATTCGGTCACTTCGGGTCATTAAATCATTCTAAAACAATTCGAAATAATTCACTTTCACCCTTCAAACATGATTTTTGTGCATAACTTGCGATTGATCTATTGAAGGCAACTATGCATTTGTTTTGCTTGAAAGTCATGTCATTGCGTCTCTTCTAGTCGTTAAATCATTCTAAATTAATTCGAACGAATTCTATTTTATCCCTTCGAACACGATTTTCTAACATAACATGCAATTTATCTACTGAAGGAAACAAGGCATTTATTTAGCCTTTGAAAATCTTGTCATTCAGTCCCTTCTTGTCATTAAATTATTTGAAAGCACTTCGAATGAATTCTACTTTCGTGCATAACTTGCAATTGATCTATTGAAGGAAACTATGCATTTTATTAGCTTTAAAGTCACGTCATTGAGTCTCTTCTAGTCATTAAATAATTCTAAATGAATTCGAATGAATTCTATTTTCGCCCTTCAAACATGATTTTCTGACATAACTTGCAATTTGTCTCCTAAAGAGAACAATGCATTTTTTTTAGCCTTAAAAGGCATGTCATTCGGTCACTTCTGGTCATTAAATTATTCTAAAACAATTCGAAAGAATTCATTTTCACCCTTCAAACATGATTTTTGTGCATAACTTGCGATTGATCTATTGAAGGCAACTATGCATTTGTTTTGCCTGAAAGTCATGTCATTGCGTTTCTTCTAGTCATTAAATCATTCTAAATTAATTCGAAAGAATTCTATTTTTTCCCTTCGAACATGATCTTCTTACATAACATGCAATTTATCTACTGAAGATAACAAAGCATTTATTTAGACTTAAAAAGCATGTCATTCAGTCCCTTCTTGTAATTAAATTATTTGAAACCACTTCGAATGAATTCTACTTTCGTGCATAACTTGCAATTGATCTATTGAAGGAAACTATGCATTTTATTAGCTTCAAAGTCACGTCATTGAGTCTCTTCTAGTCATTAAATAATTCTAAATGAATTCGAATAGATTCTATTTTCGCCCTTCAAACATGATTTTCTTACATCACTTGCAATTTATCTCCTAAAGAGAACAATGGATTTTTTTTAGCCTTAAAAAGCATGTCATTCGGTCACTTCGGGTCATTAAATCATTCTAAAACAATTCGAAATAATTCACTTTCACCCTTCAAACATGATTTTTGTGCATAACTTGCGATTGATCTATTGAAGGCAACTATGCATTTGTTTTGCTTGAAAGTCATGTCATTGCGTCTCTTCTAGTCGTTAAATCATTCTAAATTAATTCGAACGAATTCTATTTTATCCCTTCGAACACGATTTTCTAACATAACATGCAATTTATCTACTGAAGGAAACAAGGCATTTATTTAGCCTTTGAAAATCTTGTCATTCAGTCCCTTCTTGTCATTAAATTATTTGAAAGCACTTCGAATGAATTCTACTTTCGTGCATAACTTGCAATTGATCTATTGAAGGAAACTATGCATTTTATTAGCTTTAAAGTCACGTCATTGAGTCTCTTCTAGTCATTAAATAATTCTAAATGAATTCGAATGAATTCTATTTTCGCCCTTCAAACATGATTTTCTGACATAACTTGCAATTTGTCTCCTAAAGAGAACAATGCATTTTTTTTAGCCTTAAAAGGCATGTCATTCGGTCACTTCTGGTCATTAAATTATTCTAAAACAATTCGAAAGAATTCATTTTCACCCTTCAAACATGATTTTTGTGCATAACTTGCGATTGATCTATTGAAGGCAACTATGCATTTGTTTTGCCTGAAAGTCATGTCATTGCGTTTCTTCTAGTCATTAAATCATTCTAAATTAATTCGAAAGAATTCTATTTTTTCCCTTCAAACATGATTTTCTTACATAACTTGCAATTTATCTCCTAAAGAGAACAATGCATTTTTTTAGCCTTAAAAAACATGTCATTCAGTCACTTCTGGTCATTAAATCATTCTAAATCAATTCAAAAAAAATCATTTTAACCCTTCAAACAGTATTTTAGTGTATAACCTGCGATTGATCTATTGAAGGCAACTATGCATTTGTTTTGCTTGAAAGTCATGTCATTGCGTCTCCTCTAGTAATTAAATCATTCTAAATTAATTCGAAACAATTCTATTTTTTCCCTTCGAACATGATTTTCTTACATAACATGCAATTTATCTACTGAAGACAACAAAGCATTTATTTAGACTTAAAAAGCATGTCATTAAGTGCCTTCTTGTAATTAAATTATTTGAAAGCACTTCGAATGAATTCTACTTTCGTGCATAACTTGCAATTGATCTATTGAAGGAAACTATGCATTTTATTAGCTTCAAAGTCACGTCATTGAGTCTCTTCTAGTCATTAAATAATTCTAAATGAATTCGAATAGATTCTATTTTCGCCCTTCAAACATGATTCTCTTACATAACTTGCAATTTATCTCCTAAAGAGAACAATGCATTTTTTTTTAGCCTTAAAAAGCATGTCATTCGGTCACTACGGGTCATTAAATCATTCTAAAACAGTTCGAAATAATTCACTTTCACCCTTCAAACATGATTTTTGTGCATAACTTGCGATTGATCTATTGAAGGCAACTATGCATTTGTTTTGCTTGAAAGTCATGTCATTGCGTCTTTTCGAGTCATTAAATCATTCTAAATTAATTCGAACGAGTTCTATTTTATCCCTTTGAACTTGACTTTCTTACATAACTTGCAATTTATCTACTGAAGACAACAATGCATTTATTTAGCCTTTGAAAAGCATGTCATAACTTGCAATTCGAATGAATTCTACTTTCGTGCATAACTTGCAATTGATCTATTGAAGGAAACTATGCATTTTATTAGCTTTAAAGTCACGTCATTGAGTCTCTTCTAGTCTTTAAATAATTCTAAATGAATTCGAATGAATTCTATTTTCGCCCTTCAAACATGATTTTCTGACATAACTTGCAATTTGTCTCCTAAAGAGAACAATGCATTTTTTTTAGCCTTAAAAGGCATGTCATTCGGTCACCTCTGGTCATTAAATTATTCTAAAACAATTCGAAAGAATTCATTTTCACCCTTCAAACATGATTTTTGTGCATAACTTGCGATTGATCTGTTGAAGGCAACTATGCATTTGTTTTGCTTGAAAGTCATGTCATTGCGTCTCTACTAGTCATTAAATCATTCTAAATTAATTCGAAAGAATTCTATTTTTTCCCTTCAAACATGATTTGCTTACATAACTTGCAATTTATCTCCTAAAGAGAACAATGCATTTTTTTAGCCTTAAAAAACATGTCATTCAGTCACTTCTGGTCATTAAATCATTCTAAATCAATTCAAAAAAAATCATTTTAACCCTTCAAACAGTATTTAAGTGTATAACCTGCGATTTATCTATTGAAGGCAACTATGCATTTGTTTTGCTTGAAAGTCATGTCATTGCGTCTCCTCTAGTCATTAAATCATTCTAAATTAATTCGAAAGAACTCTATTTTTTCCCTTCGAACATGATTTTCTTACATAACATGCAATTTATCTACTGAAGACAACAAAGCATTTATTTAGACTTAAAAAGCATGTCATTCAGTCCCTTCTTGTAATTAAATTATTTGAAAGCTATTCAAATGAATTCTATTTTCGTGCATAACTTGCAATTGATCTATTGAAAGAAACTACGCATTTTATTAGCTTTAAAGTCACGTCATTGAGTCTCTTCTAGTCATTAAATAATTCTAAATGAATTCAAATAGATTCTATTTTCGCCCTTCAAACATGATTTTCTTACACAACTTGCAATTTATCTCCAAAAGAGAACAATGCATTTTTTTTAGCCTTAAAAAGCATGTCATTCCGTCAGTTCTCGTCATTAAATCATTCTAAAACAATTCAAAAGAAGTCACTTTCACCCTTCAAACATGATTTTCATGTATAACCTACGACTGATCTATTGAAGGCAACTATGCATTTGTTTTGCTTGAAAGTCATGTCATTGCGTCTCTTCTACTCATTAAATCATTCTAAATTAATTCGAACGAATTCTATTTTATCCCTTCGAACTTGACTTTCTTACATAACTTGCAATTTATCAACTGAAGCCAACAAGGCATTTATTTAGCCTTTGAAAACCATGTCATTCAGTCCCTTCTTATCATTAAATTATTTTAAAGCAATTCAGATGAATTCTATTTTCGTGCATAACTTGCAATTGATCTATTGAAGGAAACTATGCATTTTATTAGCTTCAAAGTCACGTCATTGAGTCTCTTCTAGTCATTAAATAATTCTAAATCATTGCGAACGAATTCTATTGTCGCCCTTCAAACATGATTTTCTTACATAACTTGCAATTTATCTCCTGAAGAGAACAATGCATTTTTTAGCCTTAAAAAGCATGTCATTCAGTCACTTCTGGTCATTAAATCATTCTAAAACAATTCGAAAGAATTCACTTTCACCCTTCAAACATGATTTTTGTGCATAACTTGCGATTGATCTATTGAAGGCAACTATGCATTTGTTTTGCTTGAAAGCCATGTCATTGCGTCTCTTTGAGTCATTAAATCATTCTAAATTAATTCGAACGAATTCTATTTTATCCCTTCGAACTTGACTTTCTTACATAACATGCAATTTATCTACTGAAGACAACAATGCATTTATTTGGTCTTTGAAAAGCATGTCATTCAGTCCCTTCTTGTCATTAAATTATTTGAAAGCACTCCGAATGAATTCTACTTTCGTGCATAACATGCAATTGATCTATTGAAGAAAACTATGCATTTTATTAGCTTTAAAGTCACGTCATTGAGTCTCTTCTAGTCATTAAATCATTCTAAATCAATTCGAATGAATTCTATTTCGCCCTTCAAACATGATTTTCTTACATAACTTGCAATTTATCTCCTAAAGAGAACAGTGCATTTTTTTTAGCCTTAAAAAGCATGTCATTCCGTCACTTCTGGTCATTAAATCATTCTAAACCAATTCGAAAGAAGTCACTTTCACCCTTCAAACATGATTTTCGTGTATAACCTGTGATTGATCTATTGAAGGCAACTATGCATTTGTTTTGCTTGAAAGTCATGTCATTGCGTCTCTTCTAGTCATTAAATCATTCTAAATTAATTCAAACGAATTCTATTTTATCCCTTCGAACACGATTTGGTAACATAATATCCAATTTATCTACTGAAGGCAACAAGGCATTTATTTAGCCTTTGAAAAGCATGTCATTCAGTCCCTTCTTGTCATTAAATTATTTGTAAGCAGTTCGAATGAATTCTACTTTCGTGCATAACTTGCAATTGATCTATTGAAGGAAACTATGCATTTTATTAGCTTTAAAGTCACGTCATTGAGTCTCTTCTAGTCATTAAATCATTCTAAATCAATTCGAATGAATTCTATTTCGCCCTTCAAACATGATTTTCTTACATAACTTGCAATTTATCTCCTAAAGAGAACAGTGCATTTTTTTTAGCCTTAAAAAGCATGTCATTCCGTCACTTCTGGTCATTAAATCATTCTAAAACAATTCGAAAGAAGTCACTTTCACCCTTCAAACATGATTTTCGTGTATAACCTGCGATTGATCTATTGAAGGCAACTATGCATTTGTTTTGCTTGAAAGTCATGGCATTGCGTCTCTTCTAGTCATTAAATCATTCTAAATTAATTCGAACGAATTCTATTTTATCCCTTCGAACACGATTTTGTAACATAATATGCAATTTATCTACTGAAGGCAACAAGGCATTTATTTAGCCTTTGAAAAGCATGTCATTCAGTCCCTTCTTGTCATTAAATTATTTGAAAGCAATTCGAATGAATTCTGCATTCGTGCATTACTTGCAATTGATCTATTGAAGGAAATAATGCATTCGTTTAGCTTTAAAGTCACGTCATTGCGTCTCTTCTAGTCTTTAAATCATTCTAAATGAAGTCGAATGAATTCTATTTTCGCCCTTCAAACAAGATTTCTTACATAACTTGCAATTTATCTCTTAAAGAGAACAGTGCATTTTTTTTAGCCTTAAAAAGCATGTCATTCAGTCACTTCTAGTCATTAAATCATTCTAAATCAATTCGAAAGAATTCACTTTGACCCTTCAAATATGATTTTTGTGCATAACTTGCGATTGATCTATTGAAGGCAACTATGCATCTGTTTAGCGTTAAAATCATGTCATTTAGTATCTTCTACTCATTAAATCATTCTAAATTAATTCGAACGAATTTTATTTTCGCCCTTCAAACTTGACTTTCTTACATAACTTGCAATTTATCTACTGAAGACCATAATGCATTTATTTAGCCTTAAAAAGCATGTCATTCAGTCCCTTTTGTCATTATGTTATTTTAAAGCAATTCGAATGAATTCTATTTTCATGCATAACCTGCAATTGATCTATTGAAAGAGACTATGCATTTGTGTAGCTTAAAAGTCAAGTCATTGCGTCTCTTTTAGTCATTAAATCATTCTAAATCAATTCGAACGAATTCTACTTTTGCCCTACAAACATTATTTTCTTACGTAACTTGCAAATTATCTATAGAAGACAACTATGCAATTTTTTAACCTTAAAAAGTTTGTCATTCAGTCCGTCTTGTCGTTAAATTATTTGAAAGCAATTCCAATGAATTCTACATTCGTGCATAACTTGCAATTGATCTATTGAAGGAAACTATGCATTTGTTTAGCTCGAGAGTCACGTCATTGAGTCTCTTCTAGTCATTAAATCATTCTAAATCATTGCGAACGAATTCTATTTTCGCCTTTCAAACATGATTTTCTTACATAACTTGCAATTTATCTCCTAAAGAGAACAATGCATTTTTGTAGCCTTAAAAAGCATGTCATTCAGTCACTTCTGGTCATTAAATCATTCTAAATCAATTGAAAAGAATTCACTTTCACCCTTCAAACATGATTTTCGTGAATATCCTACGATTGATCTATTGAAGCCAACTATGCATTTGTTTTGCTTGAAAGTCATGTCATTGCGTCTCTTCTAGTCATTAAATCATTCTAAATTAATGCGAAAGAATTCTATTTTTTCCCTTCGAACATGATTTTCTTACATAACATGCAATTTATCCACTGAAGACAACAAGGCATTTATTTAGACTTAAAAAGCATGTCATTCAGTCCCTTCTTGTAATTAAATTATTTGAAAGCAATTCGAATGAATTCTGCATTCGTGCATTACTTGCAATTGATCTATTGAAGGAAATAATGCATTCGTTTAGCTTTAAAGTCACGTCATTGAGTCTCTTCTAGTCATTAAATCATTCTAATTGAATTCTATTTTCGCCCTTCAAACATGATTTTCTTACATAACTTGCAATTTATCTCCTAAAGAGAACAATGCATTTTTTTTAGCCTTAAAAAGCATGTCATTCGGTCACTTCTGGTCAATAAATTATTCTAAAACAATTCAAAAGAATTCACTTTCACCCTTCAAACATGATTTTTGTGCATAACTTGCGATTGATCTATTGAAGCCAACTATGCAATTGTTTTGCTTGGAAGCCATGTCATTGCGTCTCTTTAAGTCATTAAATCTTTCTAAATGAATTCGAACGAATTCTATTTTATCCCTTCGAACTTGACTTTCTTACATAACTTGCAATTTATCTACTGGAGACAACAATGCATTTATTTAGCCTTTGAAAACCATGTCATTCAGTCCCTTCTTGTCATTAAATTATTTGAAAGCACTTCGAATGAATTCTACTTTCGTGCATAACTTGCAATTGATCTATTGAAGGAAACTATGCATTTTATTAGCTTTAAAGTCACGTGATTGAGTCTCTTCTAGTCATTAAATAATTCTAAATGAATTCGAATTCACCCTTCAAACATGATTTTCTTACATAACTTGCAATTTATCTCCTAAAGAGAACAGTGCATTTTTTTTAGCCTTAAAAAGCATGTCATTCCGTCACTTCTGGTCATTAAATCATTCTAAAACAATTCGAAAGAATTCACTTTCACCCTTCAAAAATGATTTTCGTGTATAACCTGCGATTGATCTATTGAAGGCAACTGTGCATTTGTTTTGCCTGAAAGTCATGTCATTGTGTCTCTTCTAGTCATTAAATCATTCTCAATTAATTCGAACGAATTTTATTTTATCCCTTCGAACACGAAAGTCATTATTTTAATATGCAATTGATATGCAATTAATTCGAACACGAATTTTAATATGCAATTAATTCGAAAGTCATGTCATTGTGTCTCTTCTACTTTCGTGCATAACCTGCAATTGATCTATTGAAAGAGACTATGCATTTGTGTAGCTTAAAAGTCATGTCATTGCGTCTCTTTTAGTCATTAAATCATTCTAAATCAATTCGAACGAATTCTACTTTTGCCCTACAAACATTATTTTCTTACGTAACTTGCAAATTATCTATAGAAGACAACTATGCAATTTTTTAACCTTAAAAAGTTTGTTATTCAGTCCGTCTTGTCGTTAAATTATTTGAAAGCAATTCCAATGAATTCTACATTCGTGCATAACTTGCAATTGATCTATTGAAGGAAACTATGCATTTGTTTAGCTCGAGAGTCACGTCATTGAGTCTCTTCTAGTCATTAAATCATTCTAAATCATTGCGAACGAATTCTATTTTCGCCTTTCATACATGATTTTCTTACATAACTTGCAATTTATCTCCTAAAGAGAACAATGCATTTTTGTAGCCTTAAAAAGCATGTCATTCAGTCACTTCTGGTCATTAAATCATTCTAAATCAATTGAAAAGAATTCACTTTCACCCTTCAAACATGATTTTCGTGAATATCCTACGATTGATCTATTGAAGCCAACTATGCATTTGTTTTGCTTGAAAGTCATGTCATTGCGTCTCTTCTAGTCATTAAATCATTCTAAATTAATGCGAAAGAATTCTATTTTTTCCCTTCGAACATGATTTTCTTACATAACATGCAATTTATCCACTGAAGACAACAAGGCATTTATTTAGACTTAAAAAGCATGTTATTCAGTCCCTTCTTGTAATTAAATTATTTGAAAGCAATTCGAATGAATTCTGCATTCGTGCATTACTTGCAATTGATCTATTGAAGGAAATAATGCATTCGTTTAGCTTTAAAGTCACGTCATTGAGTCTCTTCTAGTCATTAAATCATTCTAATTGAATTCTATTTTCGCCCTTCAAACATGATTTTCTTACATAACTTGCAATTTATCTCCTAAAGAGAACAATGCATTTTTTTTAGCCTTAAAAAGCATGTCATTCGGTCACTTCTGGTCAATAAATTATTCTAAAACAATTCAAAAGAATTCACTTTCACCCTTCAAACATGATTTTTGTGCATAACTTGCGATTGATCTATTGAAGCCAACTATGCAATTGTTTTGCTTGGAAGCCATGTCATTGCGTCTCTTTGAGTCATTAAATCTTTCTAAATTAATTTGAACGAATTCCATTTTATCCCTTCGAACTTGACTTTCTTACATAACTTGCAATTTATCTACTGGAGACAACAATGCATTTATTTAGCCTTTGAAAACCATGTCATTCAGTCCCTTCTTGTCATTAAATTATTTGAAAGCACTTCGAATGAATTCTACTTTCGTGCATAACTTGCAATTGATCTGTTGAAGGAAACTATGCACTTGTTTCGCTTTAAAGTCACGTCATTGAGTCTCTTCTAGTCTTTAAATCATTCTAAATGAAGTCGAATGAATTCTATTTTCGCCCTTCAAACAACATTTCTTACATAACTTGCAATTTATCTCCTAAAGAGAACAATGCATTTTTTTTGCCTTAAAAAGCATGTCATTCAGTCACTTCTAGTCATTAAATCATTCTAAATCAATTCGAAAGAATTCACTTTGACCCTTCAAATATGATTTTTGTGCATAACTTGCGATTGATCTATTGAAGGCAACTATGCATCTGTTTAGCCTTAAAATCATGTCATTTAGTATCTTCTACTCATTAAATCATTCTAAATTAATTCGAACGAATTTTATTTTCGCCCTTCAAACTTGACTTTCTTACATAACTTGCAATTTATCTACTGAAGACAATAATGCATTTATTTAGCCTTAAAAAGCATGTCATTCAGTCCCTTTTGTCATTATGTTATTTTAAAGCAATTCGAATGAATTCTATTTTCATGCATAACCTGCAATTGATCTATTGAAAGAGACTATGCATTTGTGTAGCTTAAAAGTCATGTCATTGCGTCTCTTTTAGTCATTAAATCTTTCTAAATCAATTCGAACGAATTCTACTTTTGCCCTACAAACATTATTTTCTTACGTAACTTGCAAATTATCTATAGAAGACAACAATGTAGATACTTAACCATAAAAAGTATGTCATTCAGTCCCTTCCTGTCAATAAATTATTTGAAAGCAATTCGAATGAATTCTATTTTAGTGCATAACTTTCAATTTATCTATTGAAGGAAACTCTGCATTTGTTTAGCTTTAAAGTCACATAATTGAGTCTCTTCTAGTCATTAAATCATTCTAAATCAATTCGAACGAATTCTATTTTCGCCCTTTAAACATGATTTTCTCACATAACTTGCAGTTTATCTCCTAAAGAGAACAATGCAATTTTTTTAGCCTTAAAAAGCATGTCATTCAGTCACTTCTGGTCATTAAATCATTCTAAATCAATTCGAAAGAATTCACTTTCACCCTTCAAACATAATTTTCGTGTATATCCTACGATTCATCTATTCAAGCCAACTATGCATTTGTTTTGCTTGAAAGTCATGTCATTGCGTCTCTTCTAGTCATTAAATCAATCTAAATTAATTCGAATCAATACTATTTTATCCCTTGGAACATGAATTTCTTACGTAACTTGCAATTTATCTACTGAAGACAACAATGCATTTATTTAGCCTTAAAAAGAATGTCATTCAGTCCCTTTTGTCATTAAGTTATTTTAAAGCAATTCGAATGAATTCTATTTTCATGCATAACTTGCAATTGATCTATCGAAAGAGACTATGCATTTGTGTAGCTGAAAAAGTCATGTCATTGCGTCTCTTTTAGTAATTAAATCATTCTCAATCAATTCGAACCAATTCTACTTTTGCCCTACAAACATTATTTTCTTACGTAACTTGCAATTTATCTATACAAGACAATAATGCAGATATTTAACCATAAAAAGTATGTCATTCAGTCCCTTCTTGTCATTAAATTATTTGAAAGCAATTCGAATGAATTCTATTTTAGTGCATAACTTTCAATTTATCTATTAAAGGAAACTTTGCATTTGTTTAGCTTTAAAGTCACATAATTGAGTCTCTTCTAGTCATTAAATCATTCCAAATCAATTCGAACGAATTCTATTTTCGCCCTTTAAACATGATTTTCTCACATAACTTGCAGTTTATCTCCTAAAGAGAACAATGCATTTTTTTAGCCTTAAAAAGCCTGTCATTCAGTCACTTCTGGTCATTAAATCATTCTAAATCAATTCGAAAGAATTCACTTTCACCCTTCAAACATGATTTTCGTGTATATCCTACGATTCATCTATTGAAGCCAACTATGCATTTGTTTTGCTTGAAAGTCATGTCATTGCGTCTCTTCTAGTCATTAAATCATTCTAAATTAATTCGAACGAATTCTATTTTATCCCTTCGAACATGACTTTCTTACATAACTTGCAATTTATCTACTGAAGACAACAATGCATTTATTTAGCCTTAAAAAGAATGTCATTCAGTCCCTTTTGTCATTAAGTTATTTTAAAGCAAATCAAATGAATTCTATTTTCATGCATAACTTGCAATTGATCTATTGAAAGAGACTTTGCATTTGTGTAGCTGAAAAAGTCATGTCACTGCTCTCTTTTTGTCATTAAATCATTCTAAATCAATTCGAACGAATTCTACTTTCGGCTTACAGATTTTATTTTCTTACGTAACTTGCAATTTATCTACAGAAAACAACAATACAGTTTTTTAACCTTAAAAAGCATGTCATTCAGTCCCTTTTGTCATTAAGTTATTTTAAAGCAATTCGAATGAATTCTATTTTCATGCATAACTTGCAATTGATCTATTGAAAGGGACTATGCATTTGTGTAGCTTAAAAGTCATGTCATTGCGTCTCTTTTAGTAATTAAATCATTCTAAATCAATTCGAACAAAATCTACTTTTGCCCTACAAACATTATTTTCTTACGTAACTTGCAATTTATGTACAGAAGACAACAATACAGTTTTTTAACCTTAAAAAGAATGTCATTCAGTCCCTTCTTGTCAATAAGTTATTTGAAAGCAATTAGAATGAATTCTATTTTCATGCATAACTTGCAATTGATCTATTAAAGGAAACTATGCATTTGTTTAGCTTTAATGTCACGTCATTGAGTCTCTTCTAGTCATTAAATCATTCTAAATCAATTCGAACGAATTCGATTTTCGCCCTTTAAACATGATTTTCTCACATAACTTGCAGTTTATCTCCTAAAGAGAACAATGAATTTTTTAAGCCCTAAAAAGCATGTCATTCAGTCACTTCTGGTCATTAAATCATTCTAAATCAATTCGAAAGAATTCACTTTCACCCTTCAAACTTGATTTTCATGTATATCCTACGATTCATCTATTGAAGCCAACTATGCATTTATTTTGCTTGAAAGTCATGTCATTGCGTCTCTTCTAGTCATTAAATCATTCTAAATTAATTCGAACGAATTCTATTTTATCCCTTCGAACATGACTTTCTTACATAACTTGCAATTTATCTACTGAAGACAACAATGCATTTATTTAGCCTTAAAAAGAATGTCATTCAGTCCCTTTTGTCATTAAGTTATTTTAAAGCAAATCAAATGAATTCTATTTTCATGCATAACTTGCAATTGATCTATTGAAAGAGACTTTGCATTTGTGTAGCTGAAAAAGTCCTGTCACTGCTCTCTTTTTGTCATTAAATCATTCTAAATCAATTCGAACGAATTCTACTTTCGGCTTACAGATTTTATTTTCTTACGTAACTTGCAATTTATCTACAGGAAACAACAATACAGTTTTTTAACCTTAAAAAGCATGTCATTCAGTCCCTCCTTGTCAATAAGTTATTTGAAAGCAATTCGAATGAATTCTATTTTCATGCATAACTTGCAATTAATCTATTAAAGGAAACTATGCATTTGTTTAGCTTTAAAGTCACGTCATTGAGTCTCTTCTAGGCAGCAAATCATTCTAAATCAATTCGAACGAATTCTATTTTCGCCCTTTAAACATGATTTTCTCACATAACTTGCAGTTTATCTCCTAAAGAGAAAAATGCATTTTTTTAGCCTTAAAAAGCCTGTCATTCAGTCACTTCTGGTCATTAAATCATTCTAAATCAATTCGGAAGAATTCACTTTCACCCTTCAAACATGATTTTCGTGTATATCCTACGATTCATCTATTGAAGCCAACTATGCATTTGTTTTGCTTGAAAGTCATGTCATTGCGTCTCTTCTAGTCATTAAATCATTCTAAATTAATTCGAACGAATTCTATTTTATCCCTTCGAACATGACTTTCTTACATAACTTGCAATTTATCTACTGAAGACAACAATGCATTTATTTAGCCTTAAAAAACATGTCATCCAGTCCCTTTTGTCATTAAGTTATTTTAAAGCAATTCGAATGAATTCTATTTTCATGCATAACTTGCAATTGATCTATTGAAAGGGACTATGCATTTGTGTAGCTGAAAAGTCGTGTCATTGCGTCTCTTTTAGTAATTAAATCATTCTAAATCAATTCGAACAAAATGTACTTTTGCCCTACAAACATTATTTTCTTACGTAACTTGCAATTTATGTACAGAAGACAACAATACAGTTTTTTAACCTTAAAAAGAATGTCATTCAGTCCCTTTTTGTCAATAAGTTATTTGAAAGCAATTAGAATGAATTCTATTTTCATGCATGACTTGCAATTGATCTATTAAAGGAAACTATGCATTTGTTTAGCTTTAAAGTCACGTCATTGAGTCTCTTCTAGTCATTAAATCATTCTAAATCAATTCGAACGAATTCTATTTTCGCCCTTTAAACATGATTTTCTCACATAACTTGCAGTTTATCTCCTAAAGAGAACAATGCATTTTTTAAGCCCTAAAAAGCATGTCATTCAGTCACTTCTGGTCATTAAATCATTCTAAATCAATTCGAAAGAATTCACTTTCACCCTTCAAACTTGATTTTCATGTATATCCTACGATTCATCTATTGAAGCCAACTATGCATTTATTTTGCTTGAAAGTCATGTCATTGCGTCTCTTCTAGTCATTAAATCAATCTAAATTAATTCGAACGAATTCTATTTTATCCCTTCGAACATGACTTTCTTACATAACTTGCAATTTATCTACTGAAGACAACAATGCATTTATTTAGCCTTAAAAAGAATGTCATTCAGTCCCTTTTGTCATTATGTTATTTTAAAGCAATTCGAATGAATTCTATTTCCATGCATAACATGCAATTGATCTATTGAAAGAGACTATGCATTTGTGTAGCTGAAAAAGTCATGTCATTGCGTCTCTTTTAGTAATTAAATCATTCTCAATCAATTCGAACCAATTCTACTTTTGCCCTACAAACATTATTTTCTTACGTAACTTGCAATTTATCAATACAAGACAATAATGCAGATATGTAACCATAAAGAGTATGTCATTCAGTCCCTTCTTGTCATTAGATTATTTGAAAGCAATTCGAATGAATTCTATTTTAGTGCATAACTTTCAATTTATCTATTGAAGGAGACTCTGCATTTGTTTAGCTTTAAAGTCACATAATTGAGTCTCTTCTAGTCAGCAAATCATTCTAAATCAATTCGAACGAATTCTATTTTCGCCCTTTAAACATGATTTTCTCACATAACTTGCAGTTTATCTCCTAAAGAGAACAATGCATTTTTTTAGCCTTAAAAAGCCTGTCATTCAGTCACTTCTGGTCATTAAATCATTCTAAATCAATTCGAAAGAATTCACTTTCACCCTTCAAACATGATTTTCGTGTATATCCTACGATTCATCTATTGAAGCCAACTATGCATTTGTTTTGCTTGAAAGTCATGTCATTGCGTCTCTTCTAGTCATTAAATCATTCTAAATTAATTCGAACGAATTCTACTTTATCCCTTCGAACATGACTTTCTTACATAACTTGCAATTTATCTACTGAAGACAACAATGCATTTACTTATCCTTAAAAAGCATGTCATTCAGTCCCTTTTGTCATTAAGTTATTTTAAAGCAATTCGAATGAATTCTATTTTCATGCATAACTTGCAATTGATCTATTGAAAGGGACTATGCATTTGTGTAGCTTAAAAGTCATGTCATTGCGTCTCTTTTAGTAATTAAATCATTCTAAATCAATTCGAACAAAATTTACTTTTGCCCTACAAACATTATTTTCTTACGTAACTTGCAATTTATCTACAGAAGACAACAATACAGTTTTTTAACCTTAAAAAGAATATCATTCAGTCCCTTCTTGTCAATAAGTTATTTGAAAGCAATTAGAATGAATTCTATTTTCATGCATAACTTGCAATTGATCTATTAAAGGAAACTATGCATTTGTTTAGCTTTAAAGTCACGTCATTGAGTCTCTTCTAGTCATTAAATCATTCTAAATCAATTAGAACGAATTCTATTTTCGCCCTTTAAACATGATTTTCTCACATAACTTGCACTTTATCTCCTAAAGAGAACAATGCATTTTTTAAGCCTTAAAAAGCATGTCATTCAGTCACTTCTGGTCATTAAATCATTCTAAATCAATTCGAAAGAATTCACTTTCACCCTTCAAACTTGATTTTCATGTATATCCTACGATTCATCTATTGAAGCCAACTATGCATTTATTTTGCTTGAAAGTCATGTCATTGCGTCTCTTCTAGTCATTAAATCAATCTAAATTAATTCGAACGAATTCTATTTTATCCCTTCGAACATGACTTTCTTACATAACTTGCAATTTATCTACTGAAGACAACAATGCATTTATTTAGCCTTAAAAAGAATGTCATTCAGTCCCTTTTGTCATTAAGTTATTTGAAAGCAATTCGAATGAATTCTATTTCCACGCATAACTTGCAATTGATCTATTGAAAGAGACTATGCATTTGTGTAGCTGAAAAAGTCATGTCATTGCGTCTCTTTTAGTAATTAAATCATTCTCAATCAATTCGAACCAATTCTACTTTGCCCTACAAACATTATTTTCTTACGTAACTTGCAATTTATCTATACAAGACAATAATGCAGATATGTAACCATAAAAAGTATGTCATTCAGTCCTTTCTTGTCATTAAATTATTTGAAAGCAATTCGAATGAATTCTATTTTAGTGCATAACTTTCAATTTATCTATTGAAGGAAACTCTGCATTTGTTTAGCTTTAAAGTCACATAATTGAGTCTCTTCTAGTCAGCAAATCATTCTAAATCAATTCGAACGAATTCAATTTTCGCCTTTTAAACATGATTTTCTCACATAACTTGCAGTTTATCTCCTAAAGAGAACAATGCATTTTTTTAGCCTTAAAAAGCCTGTCATTCAGTCACTTCTGGTCATTAAATCATTCTAAATCAATTCGAAAGAATTCACTTTCACCCTTCAAACATGATTTTCTTGTATATCCTACGATTCATCTATTGAAGCCAACTATGCATTTGTTTTGCTTGAAAGTCATGTCATTGCGTCTCTTCTAGTCATTAAATCATTCTAAATTAATTCGAACGAATTCTATTTTATCCCTTCGAACATGACTTTCTTACATTACTTGCAATTTATCTATTGAAGACAACAATGCATTTATTTAGCCTTAAAAAGCATGTCATTCTGTCACTTCTGGTCATTAAATCATTCTAAATCAATTCGAAAGAATTCAGTTTCACCCTTCAAACTTTATTTTCATGTATATCCTACGATTCATCTATTGAAGCCAACTATGCATTTATTTTGCTTGAAAGTCATGTCATTGCGTCTCTTCTAGTCATTATATCAATCTAAATTAATTCGAACGAATTCTATTTTATCCCTTCGAACATGACTTTCTTACATAACTTGCAATTTATCTACTGAAGACAACATTGCATTTATTTAGCCTTAAAAAGAATGTCATTCAGTCCCTTTTGTCATTAAGTTATTTGAAAGCAATTCGAATGAATTCTATTTCCATGCATAACTTGCAATTGATCTATTGAAAGAGACTATGCATTTGTGTAGCTGAAAAAGTCATGTCATTGCGTCTCTTTTAGTAATTAAATCATTCTCAATCAATTCGAACCAATTCTACTTTTGCCCTACAAACATTATTTTCTTACGTAACTTGCAATTTATCTATACAAGACAATAATGCAGATATGTAACCATAAAAAGTATGTCATTCAGTCCCTTCTTGTCATTAAATTATTTGAAAACAATTCGAATGAATTCTATTTTAGTACATAACTTTCAATTTATCTATTGAAGGAAACTCTGCATTTGTTTAGCTTTAAAGTCACATAATTGAGTCTCTTCTAGTCAGTAAATCATTCTAAATCAATTCGAACAAATTCTATTTTCGCCCTTTAAACATGATTTTCTCACATAACTTGCAGTTTATCTCCTAAAGAGAACAATGCATTTTTTTAGCCTTAAAAAGGCTGTCATTCAGTCACTTCTGGTCATTAACTCATTCTAAATCAATTCGAAAGAATTCACTTTCACCCTTCAACCATGATTTTCGTGTATATCCTACGATTCATCTATTGAAGCCAACTATGCATTTGTTTTGCTTGAAAGTCATGTCATTGCGTCTCTTCTAGTCATTAAATCATTCTAAATTAATTCGAACGAATTCTATTTTATCCCTTCGAACATGACTTTCTTACATAACTTGCAATTTATCTACTGAAGACAACAATGCATTTATTTAGCCTTAAAAAGCATGTCATTCAGTCACTTCTTGTCATTAAATCATTCTAAATCAATTCGAAAGAATTCTATTTTCATGCATAACTTGCAATTGATCTATTGAAAGGGACTATGCATTTGTGTAGCTTAAAAGTCATGTCATTGCGTCTCTTTTAGTAATTAAATCATTCTAAATCAATTCGAACAAAATCTACTTTTGCCCTACAAACATTATTTTCTTACGTAACTTGCAATTTATCTACAGAAGACAACAATACAGTTTTTTAACCTTAAAAAGAATGTCATTCAGTCCCTTCTTGTCATTAAATTATTTGAAAGCAATTCGAATGAATTCTATTTTAGTGCATAACTTTCAATTTATCTATTGAAGGAAACTCTGCATTTGTTTAGTTTTAAAGTCATATAATTGAGTCTCTTCTAGTCAGTAAATCATTCTAAATCAATTCGAACGAATTCTATTTTCGCCCTTTAAACATGATTTTCTCACATAAATTGCAATTTATCTCCTAAAGAGAACAATGCATTTTTTTAGCCTTAAAAAGCCTGTCATTCAGTCACTTCTGGTCATTAAATCATTCTAAATCAACTCGAAAGAATTCACTTTCACCCTTCAAACATGATTTTCATGTATATCCTACGATTCATCTATTGAAGCCAACTATGCATTTGTTTTGCTTGAAAGTCATGTCATTGCGTCTCTTCTAGTCATTAAATCATTCTAAATTAATTCGAACGAATTCTATTTTATCCCTTCGAACATGACTTTCTTACATTACTTGCAATTTATCTACTGAAGACAACAATGCATTTATTTAGCCTTAAAAAGCATGTCATTCAGTCACTTCCGGTCATTAAATCATTCTAAATCAATTCGAAAGAATTCTATTTTCATGCATAACTTGCAATTGGTCTATTGAAAGGGACTATGCATTTGTGTAGCTTAAAAGTCATGTCATTGCGTCTCTTTTAGTAATTAAATCATTTTAAATCAATTCGAACAAAATCTACTTTTGCCCTACAAACATTATTTTCTTACGTAACTTGCAATTTATGTACAGAAGACAACAATACAGTTTTTTAACCTTAAAAAGAATGTCATTCAGTCCCTTCTTGTCAATAAGTTATTTGAAAGCAATTAGAATGAATTCTATTTTCATGCATAACTTGCAATTGATCTATTAAAGGAAACTATGCATTTGTTTAGCTTTAAAGTCACGTCATTGAGTCTCTTCTAGTCATTAAATCATTCTAAATCAATTCGAACGAATTCGATTTTCGCCCTTTAAACATGATTTTCTCACATAACTTGCAGTTTATCTCCTAAAGAGAACAATGCATTTTTTAAGCCTTAAAAAGCATGTGATTCAGTCACTTCTGGTCATTAAATCATTCTAAATCAATTCGAAAGAATTCACTTTCACCCTTCAAACTTGATTTTCATGTATATCCTATGATTCATCTATTGAAGCCAACTATGCATTTATTTTGCTTGAAAGTCATGTCATTGCGTCTCTTCTAGTCATTAAATCATTCTAAATTAATTCGAACAAATTCTATTTTATCCCTTTGAACATGACTTTCTTACATAACTTGCAATTTATCTACTGAAGACAACAATGCATTTATTTAGCCTTAAAAAGCATGTCATTCAGTCCCTTTTGTCATTAAGTTATTTCAAAGCAATTCGAATGAATTCTATTTTCATGCATAACTTGCAATTGATCTATTGAAAGGGACTATGCATTTGTGTAGCTTAAAAGTCATGTCATTGCGTCTCTTTTAGTAATTAAATCATTCTAAATCAATTCGAACAAAATCTACTTTTGCCCTACAAACATTATTTTCTTACGTAACTTGCAATTTATCTACAGAAGACAACAATATAGTTTTTTAACCTTAAAAAGAATGTCATTCAGTCCCTTCTTGTCAATAAGTTATTTGAAAGCAATTAGAATGAATTCTATTTTCATGGATAACTTGCAATTGATCTATT
This sequence comes from Coriaria nepalensis, assembly GCA_027186245.1. Taxonomy (NCBI): domain Eukaryota; kingdom Viridiplantae; phylum Streptophyta; class Magnoliopsida; order Cucurbitales; family Coriariaceae; genus Coriaria; species Coriaria nepalensis. The sequence continues at coordinate 27,857,227 of CP114483.1, forward strand.
AAAGGAAACTATGCATTTGTTTAGCTTTAAAGTCACGTAATTGAGTCTCTTCTAGTCATTAAATCATTCTAAATCAATTCGAACGAATTCTATTTTCGCCCTTTAAACATGATTTTCTCACATAACTTGCAGTTTATCTCCTAAAGAGAACAATGCATTTTTTAAGCCTTAAAAAGCATGTCATTCAGTCACTTCTAGTCATTAAATCATTCTAAATCAATTCGAAAGAATTCACTTTCACCCTTCAAACTTGATTTTCATGTATATCCTACGATTCATCTATTGAAGCCAACTATGCATTTATTTTGCTTGAAAGTCATGTCATTGCGTCTCTTCTAGTCATTAAATCAATCTAAATTAATTCGAACGAATTCTATTTTATCCCTTCGAACATGACTTTCTTACATAACTTGCAATTTATCTACTGAAGACAACAATGCATTTATTTAGCCTTAAAAAGAATGTCATTCAGTCCCTTTTGTCATTAAGTTATTTTAAAGCAATTCGAATGAATTCTATTTCCATGCATAACTTGCAATTGATCTATTGAAAGAGACTATGCATTTGTGTAGCTGAAAAAGTCATGTCATTGCATCTCTTTTAGTAATTAAATCATTCTCAATCAATTCGAACCAATTCTACTTTTTCCCTACAAACATTATTTTCTTACGTAACTTGCAATTTATCTATACAAGACAATAATGCAGATATGTAACCATAAAAATATGTCATTCAGTCCCTTCTTGTCATTAAATTATTTGAAAGCAATTCGAATGAATTCTATTTTCGTGCATAACTTTCAATTTATCTATTGAAGGAAACTCTGCATTTGTTTAGCTTTAAAGTCACATAATTGAGTCTCTTCTAGTCAGTAAATCATTCTAAATCAATTCGAACGAATTCTATTTTCGCCCTTTAAACATGATTTTCTCACATAACTTGCAGTTTATCTCCTAAAGAGAACAATGCATTTTTTTAGCCTTAAAAAGCCTGTCATTCAGTCACTTCTGGTCATTAAATCATTCTAAATCAATTCGAAATAATTCACTTTCACCCTTCAAACATGATTTTCGTGTATATCCTACGATTCATCTATTGAAGCCAACTATGCATTTGTTTTGCTTGAAAGTCGTGTCATTGCGTCTCTTCTAGTCATTAAATCATTCTAAATTAATTCGAACGAATTCTATTTTATCCCTTCGAACATGACTTTCTTACATAACTTGCAATTTATCTACTGAAGACAACAATGCATTTATTTAGCCTTAAAAAGCATGTCATTCAGTCCCTTTTGTCATTACGTTATTTTAAAGCAATTCGAATGAATTCTATTTTCATGCATAACTTGCAATTGATCTATTGAAAGGGACTATGCATTTGTGTAGCTTAAAAGTCATGTCATTGCGTCTCTTTTAGTAATTAAATCATTCTAAATCAATTCGAACAAAATCTACTTTTGCCCTACAAACATTATTTTCTTACGTAACTTGCAATTTATCTACAGAAGACAACAATACAGTTTTTTAACCTTAAAAAGAATGTCATTCAGTCCCTTCTTGTCAATAAGTTATTTGAAAGCAATTAGAATGAATTCTATTTTCATGCATAACTTGCAATTGATCTATTGAAGGAAACTATGCATTTGTTTAGCTTTAAAGTCACGTCATTGAGTCTCTTCTAGTCATTAAATCATTCTAAATCAATTCGAACGAATTCTATTTTCGCCCTTTAAACATGATTTTCTCACATAACTTGCAGTTTATCTCCTAAAGAGAACAATTAATTTTTTTAGCCTTAAAAAGCCTGTCATTCAGTCGCTTCTGGTCATTAAATCATTCTAAATCAATTCGAAAGAATTCACTTTCACCCTTCAAACATGATTTTCGTGTATATCCTACGATTCATCTATTGAAGCCAACTATGCATTTGTTTTGCTTGAAAGTCCTGTCATTGCGTCTCTTCTAGTCATTAAATCATTCTAAATTAATTCGAACAAATTCTATTTTATCCCTTCGAACATGAATTTCTTACATAACTTGCAATTTATCTACTGAAGACAACAATGCATTTATTTAGCCTTAAAAAGCATGTCATTCAGTCCCTTTTGTCATTAAGTTATTTTAAAGCAATTCGAATGAATTCTATTTTCATGCATAACTTGCAATTGATCTATTGAAAGGGACTATGCATTTGTGTAGCTTAAAAGTCATGTCATTGCGTCTCTTTTAGTAATTAAATCATTCTAAATCAATTCGAACAAAATCTACTTTTGCCCTACAAACATTATTTTCTTACGTAACTTGCAATTTATCTACAGAAGACAACAATACAGTTTTTTAACCTTAAAAAGAATGTCATTCAGTCCCTTCTTATCAATAAATTATTTAAAAGCAATTAGAATGAATTCTATTTTCATGGATAACTTGCAATTGATCTATTAAAGGAAACTATGCATTTGTTTAGCTTTAAAGTCACGTAATTGAGTCTCTTCTTGTCATTAAATCATTCTAAATCAATTCGAACGAATTCTATTTTCGCCCTTTAAACATGATTTTCTCACATAACTTGCAGTTTATCTCCTAAAGAGAACAATGCATTTTTTAAGCCTTAAAAAGCATGTCATTCAGTCACTTCTGGTCATTAAATCATTCTAAATCAATTCGAAAGAATTCACTTTCACCCTTCAAACTTGATTTTCATGTATATCCTACGATTCATCTATTGAAGCCAACTATGCATTTATTTTGCTTGAAAGTCATGTCATTGCGTCTCTTCTAGTCCTTAAATCATTCTAAATTAATTCGAACGAATTCTATTTTATCCCTTCGAACATGACTTTCTTACATAACTTGCAATTTATCTACTGAAGACAACAATGCATTTATTTAGCCTTAAAAAGAATGTCATTCAGTCCCTTTTGTCATTAAGTTATTTTAAAGCAATTCGAATGAATTCTATTTCCATGCATAACTTGCAATTGATCTATTGAAAGAGACTATGCATTTGTGTAGCTGAAAAAGTCATGTCATTGCGTCTCTTTTAGTAATTAAATCATTCTCAATCAATTCGAACCAATTCTACTTTTGCCCTACAAATATTATTTTCTTACGTAACTTGCAATTTATCTATACAAGACAACAATGCAGATATTTAACCTTAAAAAGAATGTCATTCAGTCCCTTCTTATCAATAAATTATTTAAAAGCAATTAGAATGAATTCTATTTTCATGGATAACTTGCAATTGATCTATTAAAGGAAACTATGCATTTGTTTAGCTTTAAAGTCACGTCATTGAGTCTGTTCTAGTCATTAAATTATTCTAAATAAATTAGAACGAATTCTATTTTCGCCCTTTAAACATGATTTTCTCACATAACTTGCACTTTATCTCCTAAAGAGAACAATGCATTTTTTAAGCCTTAAAAAGCATGTCATTCAGTCACTTCTGGTCATTAAATCATTCTAAATCAATTCGAAAGAATTCACTTTCACCCTTCAAACTTGATTTTCATGTATATCCTACGATTCATCTATTGAAGCCAACTATGCATTTATTTTGCTTGAAAGTCATGTCATTGCGTCTCTTCTAGTCATTAAATCAATCTAAATTAATTCGAACGAATTCTATTTTATCCCTTCGAACATGACTTTCTTACATAACTTGCAATTTATCTACTGAAGACAACAATGCATTTATTTAGCCTTAAAAAGCATGTCATTCAGTCACTTCTTGTCATTAAATCATTCTAAATCAATTCGAAAGAATTCTATTTTCATGCATAACTTGCAATTGATCTATTGAAAGGGACTATGCATTTGTGTAGCTTAAAAGTCATGTCATTGCGTCTCTTTTAGTAATTAAATCATTCTAAATCAATTCGAACAAAATCTACTTTTGCCCTACAAACATTATTTTCTTACGTAACTTGCAATTTATCTACAGAAGACAACAATACAGTTTTTTAACCTTAAAAAGAATGTCATTCAGTCCCTTCTTGTCATTAAATTATTTGAAAGCAATTCGAATGAATTCTATTTTAGTGCATAACTTTCAATTTATCTATTGAAGGAAACTCTGCATTTGTTTAGTTTTAAAGTCATATAATTGAGTCTCTTCTAGTCAGTAAATCATTCTAAATCAATTCGAACGAATTCTATTTTCGCCCTTTAAACATGATTTTCTCACATAAATTGCAATTTATCTCCTAAAGAGAACAATGCATTTTTTTAGCCTTAAAAAGCCTGTCATTCAGTCACTTCTGGTCATTAAATCATTCTAAATCAACTCGAAAGAATTCACTTTCACCCTTCAAACATGATTTTCATGTATATCCTACGATTCATCTATTGAAGCCAACTATGCATTTGTTTTGCTTGAAAGTCATGTCATTGCGTCTCTTCTAGTCATTAAATCATTCTAAATTAATTCGAACGAATTCTATTTTATCCCTTCGAACATGACTTTCTTACATTACTTGCAATTTATCTACTGAAGACAACAATGCATTTATTTAGCCTTAAAAAGCATGTCATTCAGTCACTTCCGGTCATTAAATCATTCTAAATCAATTCGAAAGAATTCTATTTTCATGCATAACTTGCAATTGGTCTATTGAAAGGGACTATGCATTTGTGTAGCTTAAAAGTCATGTCATTGCGTCTCTTTTAGTAATTAAATCATTCTAAATCAATTCGAACAAAATCTACTTTTGCCCTACAAACATTATTTTCTTACGTAACTTGCAATTTATGTACAGAAGACAACAATACAGTTTTTTAACCTTAAAAAGAATGTCATTCAGTCCCTTCTTGTCAATAAGTTATTTGAAAGCAATTAGAATGAATTCTATTTTCATGCATAACTTGCAATTGATCTATTAAAGGAAACTATGCATTTGTTTAGCTTTAAAGTCACGTCATTGAGTCTCTTCTAGTCATTAAATCATTCTAAATCAATTCGAACGAATTCGATTTTCGCCCTTTAAACATGATTTTCTCACATAACTTGCAGTTTATCTCCTAAAGAGAACAATGCATTTTTTAAGCCTTAAAAAGCATGTGATTCAGTCACTTCTGGTCATTAAATCATTCTAAATCAATTCGAAAGAATTCACTTTCACCCTTCAAACTTGATTTTCATGTATATCCTATGATTCATCTATTGAAGCCAACTATGCATTTATTTTGCTTGAAAGTCATGTCATTGCGTCTCTTCTAGTCATTAAATCATTCTAAATTAATTCGAACAAATTCTATTTTATCCCTTTGAACATGACTTTCTTACATAACTTGCAATTTATCTACTGAAGACAACAATGCATTTATTTAGCCTTAAAAAGAATGTCATTCAGTCCCTTTTGTCATTAAGTTATTTCAAAGCAATTCGAATGAATTCTATTTTCATGCATAACTTGCAATTGATCTATTGAAAGGGACTATGCATTTGTGTAGCTTAAAAGTCATGTCATTGCGTCTCTTTTAGTAATTAAATCATTCTAAATCAATTCGAACAAAATCTACTTTTGCCCTACAAATATTATTTTCTTACGTAACTTGCAATTTATCTACAGAAGACAACAATACAGTTTTTTAACCTTAAAAAGAATGTCATTCAGTCCCTTCTTGTCAATAAGTTATTTGAAAGCAATTAGAATGAATTCTATTTTCATGGATAACTTGCAATTGATCTATTAAAGGAAACTATGCATTTGTTTAGCTTTAAAGTCACGTAATTGAGTCTCTTCTAGTCATTAAATCATTCTAAATCAATTCGAACGAATTCTATTTTCGCCCTTTAAACATGATTTTCTCACATAACTTGCAGTTTATCTCCTAAAGAGAACAATGCATTTTTTAAGCCTTAAAAAGCATGTCATTCAGTCACTTCTAGTCATTAAATCATTCTAAATCAATTCGAAAGAATTCACTTTCACCCTTCAAACTTGATTTTCATGTATATCCTACGATTCATCTATTGAAGCCAACTATGCATTTATTTTGCTTGAAAGTCATGTCATTGCGTCTCTTCTAGTCATTAAATCAATCTAAATTAATTCGAACGAATTCTATTTTATCCCTTCGAACATGACTTTCTTACATAACTTGCAATTTATCTACTGAAGACAACAATGCATTTATTTAGCCTTAAAAAGAATGTCATTCAGTCCCTTTTGTCATTAAGTTATTTTAAAGCAATTCGAATGAATTCTATTTCCATGCATAACTTGCAATTGATCTATTGAAAGAGACTATGCATTTGTGTAGCTGAAAAAGTCATGTCATTGCATCTCTTTTAGTAATTAAATCATTCTCAATCAATTCGAACCAATTCTACTTTTTCCCTACAAACATTATTTTCTTACGTAACTTGCAATTTATCTATACAAGACAATAATGCAGATATGTAACCATAAAAAGTATGTCATTCAGTCCCTTCTTGTCATTAAATTATTTGAAAGCAATTCGAATGAATTCTATTTTCGTGCATAACTTTCAATTTATCTATTGAAGGAAACTCTGCATTTGTTTAGCTTTAAAGTCACATAATTGAGTCTCTTCTAGTCAGTAAATCATTCTAAATCAATTCGAACGAATTCTATTTTCGCCCTTTAAACATGATTTTCTCACATAACTTGCAGTTTATCTCCTAAAGAGAACAATGCATTTTTTTTAGCCTTAAAAAGCCTGTCATTCAGTCACTTCTGGTCATTAAATCATTCTAAATCAATTCGAAATAATTCACTTTCACCCTTCAAACATGATTTTCGTGTATATCCTACGATTCATCTATTGAAGCCAACTATGCATTTGTTTTGCTTGAAAGTCGTGTCATTGCGTCTCTTCTAGTCATTAAATCATTCTAAATTAATTCGAACGAATTCTATTTTATCCCTTCGAACATGACTTTCTTACATAACTTGCAATTTATCTACTGAAGACAACAATGCATTTATTTAGCCTTAAAAAGCATGTCATTCAGTCCCTTTTGTCATTACGTTATTTTAAAGCAATTCGAATGAATTCTATTTTCATGCATAACTTGCAATTGATCTAGTGAAAGGGACTATGCATTTGTGTAGCTTAAAAGTCATGTCATTGCGTCTCTTTTAGTAATTAAATCATTTTAAATCAATTCGAACAAAATCTACTTTTGCCCTACAAACATTATTTTCTTACGTAACTTGCAATTTATCTACAGAAGACAACAATACAGTTTTTTAACCTTAAAAAGAATGTCATTCAGTCCCTTCTTGTCAATAAGTTATTTGAAAGCAATTAGAATGAATTCTATTTTCATGCATAACTTGCAATTGATCTATTGAAGGAAACTATGCATTTGTTTAGCTTTAAAGTCACGTCATTGAGTCTCTTCTAGTCATTAAATCATTCTAAATCAATTCGAACGAATTCTATTTTCGCCCTTTAAACATGATTTTCTCACATAACTTGCAGTTTATCTCCTAAAGAGAACAATTAATTTTTTTAGCCTTAAAAAGCCTGTCATTCAGTCGCTTCTGGTCATTAAATCATTCTAAATCAATTCAAAAGAATTCACTTTCACCCTTCAAACATGATTTTCGTGTATATCCTACGATTCATCTATTGAAGCCAACTATGCATTTGTTTTGCTTGAAAGTCCTGTCATTGCGTCTCTTCTAGTCATTAAATCATTCTAAATTAATTCGAACAAATTCTATTTTATCCCTTCGAACATGAATTTCTTACATAACTTGCAATTTATCTACTGAAGACAACAATGCATTTATTTAGCCTTAAAAAGCATGTCATTCAGTCCCTTTTGTCATTAAGTTATTTTAAAGCAATTCGAATGAATTCTATTTTCATGCATAACTTGCAATTGATCTATTGAAAGGGACTATGCATTTGTGTAGCTTAAAAGTCATGTCATTGCGTCTCTTTTAGTAATTAAATCATTCTAAATCAATTCGAACAAAATCTACTTTTGCCCTACAAACATTATTTTCTTACGTAACTTGCAATTTATCTACAGAAGACAACAATACAGTTTTTTAACCTTAAAAAGAATGTCATTCAGTCCCTTCTTATCAATAAATTATTTAAAAGCAATTAGAATGAATTCTATTTTCATGGATAACTTGCAATTGATCTATTAAAGGAAACTATGCATTTGTTTAGCTTTAAAGTCACGTCATTGAGTCTCTTCTAGTCATTAAATCATTCTAAATCAATTCGAACGAATTCTATTTTCGCCCTTTAAACATGATTTTCTCACATAACTTGCAGTTTATCTCCTAAAGAGAACAATGCATTTTTTAAGCCTTAAAAAGCATGTCATTCAGTCACTTCTGGTCATTAAATCATTCTAAATCAATTCGAAAGAATTCACTTTCACCCTTCAAACTTGATTTTCATGTATATCCTACGATTCATCTATTGAAGCCAACTATGCATTTATTTTGCTTGAAAGTCATGTCATTGCGTCTCTTCTAGTCCTTAAATCATTCTAAATTAATTCGAACGAATTCTATTTTATCCCTTCGAACATGACTTTCTTACATAACTTGCAATTTATCTACTGAAGACAACAATGCATTTATTTAGCCTTAAAAAGAATGTCATTCAGTCCCTTTTGTCATGAAGTTATTTTAAAGCAATTCGAATGAATTCTATTTTCTTGCATAACTTGCAATTGATCTATTGAAAGGGGCTTTGCATTTGTGTAGCTGAAAAAGTCATGTCACTGCGTCTCTTTTTGTCATTAAATCATTCTAAATCAATTCGAACGAATTCTACTTTTGCCCTACAAACTTTATTTTCTTACTTAACTTGCAATTTATCTTCAGAAGACAACAATACAGTTTTTTAACCTTAAAAAGCATGTCATTCTGTCCCTTCTTGTCAATAAGTTATTTGAAAGCAATTAGAAAGAATTTTATTTTCATGCATAACTCGCAATTGATCTATTAAAGGAAACTATGCATTTGTTTAGCTTTAAAGTCACATAATTGAGTCTCTTCTAGTCATTAAAACTTTCTAAATCAATTCGAACGAATTCTATTTTCGCCCTTTAAACTTGATTTTCTCACATAACTTGCAGTTTATCTCCTAAAGAAAACAATGCATTTTTTTAGCCTAAAAAAGCTTGTCATTCAGTCACTTCTGGTCATTAAATCATTCTAAATCAATTCGAAAGAATTCACTTTCACCCTTCAAACATGATTTTCGTGTATATCCTACGATTAATCTATTGAAGCCAACTATGCATTTGTTTTGTTTGAAAGTCATGTCATTGCGTCTCTTCTAGTCATTAAATCAATCTAAATTAATTCGAACGAATTATATTTTATCCCTTCGAACATGACTTTCTTACATAACTTGCAATTTATCTACTGCAGACAAGAATGCATTTATTTAGCCTTAAAAAGAATGTCATTCAGTCCCTTTTGTCATTAAGTTATTTTAAAGCAATTCCAATGAATTCTATTTTCATGCATAACTTGCAATTGATCTATTGAAAGAGACTATGCATTTGTGTAGCGGAAAAAGTCATGTCATTGCGTCTCTTTTAGTAATTAAATCATTCTCAATCAATTCGAACCAATTCTACTTTTGCCCTACAAATATTATTTTCTTACGTAACTTGCAATTTATCTATACAAGACAATAATACAGATATGTAACCATAAAAAGTATGTCATTCAGTCCCTTCTTGTCATTAAATTATTTGAAAGCAGTTCGAATGAATTCTATTTTAGTGCATAACTTTCAATTTATCTATTGAAGGAAACTCTGCATTTGTTTAGCTTTAAAGTAACATAATTGAGTCTCTTCTAGTCAGCAAATCATTCTAAATCAATTCGAACGAATTCAATTTTCGCCCTTTAAACATGATTTTCTCACATAACTTGCAGTTTATCTCCTAAAGAGAACAATGCATTTTTTTAGCCTTAAAAAGCCTGTCATTCAGTCACTTCTGGTCATTAAATCATTCTAAATCAATTCGAAAGAATTCACTTTCACCCTTCAAACATAATTTTCTTGTATATCCTACGATTCATCTATTGAAGCCAACTATGCATTTGTTTTGCTTGAAAGTAATGTCATTGCGTCTCTTCTAGTCATTAAATCATTCTAAATTAATTCGAACGAATTCTATTTTATCCCTTCGAACATGACTTTCTTACATTACTTGCAATTTATCTACTGAAGACAACATTGCATTTATTTAGCCTTAAAAAGAATGTCATTCAGTCCCTTTTGTCATTAAGTTATTTTAAAGCAATTCGAATGAATTCTATTTCCATGCATAACTTGCAATTGATCTATTGAAAGAGACTATGCATTTGTGTAGCTGAAAAAGTCATGTCATTGCGTCTCTTTTAGTAATTAAATCATTCTCAATCAATTCGAACCAATTCTACTTTTGCCCTACAAACATTATTTTCTTACATAACTTGCAATTTATCTATACAAGACAATAATGCAGATATGTAACCATAAAAAGTATGTCATTCAGTCCCTTCTTGTCATTAAATTATTTGAAAGCAATTCGAATGAATTCTATTTTAGTGCATAACTTTCAATTTATCTATTGAAGGAAACTCTGCATTTGTTTAGCTTTAAAGTCACATAATTGAGTCTCTTCTAGTCAGTAAATCATTCTAAATCAATTCGAACGAATTCTATTTTCGCCCTTTAAACATGATTTTCTCACATAAATTGCAGTTTATCTCCTAAAGAGAACAATGCATTTTTTTAGCCTAAAAAAGCTTGTCATTTAGTCACTTCTGGTCATTAAATCATTCTAAATCAATTCGAAAGAATTCACTTTCACCCTTCAAACATGATTTTCGTGTATATCCTACGATTCATCTATTGAAGCCAAATATGCATTTGTTTTGCTTGAAAGTCATGTCATTGCGTCTCTTCTAGTCATTAAATCAATCTAAATTAATTCGAACGAATTCTATTTTATCCCTTCGAACATGACTTTCTTACATAACTTGCAATTTATCTACTGCAGACAAAAATGCATTTATTTAGCCTTAAAAAGAATGTCATTCAATCCCTTTTGTCATGAAGTTATTTTAAAGCAATTCGAATGAATTCTATTTTCATGCATAACTTGCAATTGATCTATTGAGAGGGACTTTGCATTTGTGTAGCTGAAAAAGTCATGTCACTGCGTCTCTTTTTGTCATTAAATCATTCTAAATCAATTCGAACGAATTCTACTTTTGCCCTACAAACTTTGTTTTCTTACGTAACTTGCAATTTAACTTCAGAAGACAACAATACAGTTTTTTAACCTTAAAAAGCATGTCATTCAGTCCCTTCTTGTCAATAAGTTATTTGAAAGCAATTAGAATGAATTCTATTTTCATGCATAACTCGCAATTGATCTATTAAAGGAAACTATGCATTTGTTTAGCTTTAAAGTCACATAATTGAGTCTCTTCTAGTCATTAAATCTTTCTAAATCAATTCGAACGAATTCTATTTTCGCCCTTTAAACATGATTTTCTCACATAACTTGCAGTTTATCTCCTAAAGAGAACAATGCATTTTTTTAGCCTAAAAAAGCTTGTCATTCAGTCACTTCTGGTCATTAAATCATTCTAAATCAATTCGAAAGAATTCACTTTCACCCTTCAAACATGATTTTCGTGTATATCCTACGATTAATCTATTGAAGCCAACTTTGCATTTGTTTTGCTTGAAAGTCATGTCATTGCGTCTCTTCTAGTCATTAAATCAATCTAAATTAATTCGAACGAATTATATTTTATCCCTTCGAACATGACTTTCTTACATAACTTGCAATTTATCTACTGCAGACAACAATGCATTTATTTAGCCTTAAAAAGAATGTCATTCAGTCCCTTTTGTCATTAAGTTATTTTAAAGCAATTCAAATGAATTCTATTTTCATGCATAACTTGCAATTGATCTATTGAAAGAGACTATGCATTTGTGTAGCTGAAAAAGTCATGTCATTGCGTCTCTTTTAGTAATTAAATCATTCTCAATCAATTCGAACCAATTCTACTTTTGCCCTACAAACATTATTTTCTTACGTAACTTGCAATTTATCTATACAAGACAATAATGCAGATATGTAACCATAAAAAGTATGTCATTCAGTCCCTTCTTGTCATTAAATTATTTGAAAGCAATTCGAATGAATTCTATTTTAGTGCATAACTTTCAATTTATCTATTGAAGGAAACTCTGCATTTGTTTAGCTTTAAAGTCACATAATTGAGTCTCTTCTAATCATTAAATCATTCTAAATCAATTCGAACGAATTCTATTTTCGCCCTTTAAACATGATTTTCTCACATAACTTGCAGTTTATCTCCTAAAGAGAACAATGCATTTTTTTAGCCTAAAAAAGCTTGTCATTCAGTCACTTCTGGTCATTAAATCATTCTAAATCAATTCGAAAGAATTCACTTTCACCCTTCAAACATGATTTTTGTGTATATCCTGCGATTCATCTATTGAAGCCAAATATGCATTTGTTTTGCTTGAAAGTCATGTCATTGCGTCTCTTCTAGTCATTAAATCAATCTAAATTAATTCGAACGAATTCTATTTTATCCCTTCGAACATGACTTTCTTACATAACTTGCAATTTATCTACTGCAGACAACAATGCATTTATTTAGCCTTAAAAAGAATGTCATTCAATCCCTTTTGTCATGAAGTTATTTTAAAGCAATTCGAATGAATTCTATTTTCATGCATAACTTGCAATTGATCTATTGAAAGGGACTTTGCATTTGTGTAGCTGAAAAAGTCATGTCACTGCGTCTCTTTTTGTCATTAAATCATTCTAAATCAATTCGAACGAATTCTACTTTTGCCCTACAAACTTTGTTTTCTTACGTAACTTGCAATTTAACTTCAGAAGACAACAATTCAGTTTTTTAACCTTAAAAAGCATGTCATTGAGTCCCTTCTTGTCAATAAGTTATTTGAAAGCAATTAGAATGAATTCTATTTTCATGCATAACTCGCAATTGATCTATTAAAGGAAACTATGCATTTGTTTAGCTTTAAAGTCACATAATTGAGTCTCTTCTAGTCATTAAATCTTTCTAAATCAATTCGAACGAATTCTATTTTCGCCCTTTAAACATGATTTTCTCACATAACTTGCAGTTTATCTCCTAAAGAGAACAATGCATTTTTTTAGCCTTAAAAAGCATGTCATTCAGTCACTTCTGGTCATTAAATCATTCTAAATCAATTCGAAAGAATTCACTTTCACCCTTCAAACATGATTTCGTGTATATCCCACGATTCATCTATTGAAGCCAACTATGCATTTGTTTTGCTTGAAAGTCATGTCATTGCGTCTCTTCTAGTCATTAAATCAATCTAAATTAATTCGAACGAATTCTAGTTTATCCCTTCGAACATGACTTTCTTACATAACTTGCAATTTATCTACTGAAGACAGCAATGCATTTATTTAGCCTTAAAAAGAATGTCATTCTGTGCCTTTTGTCATGAAGTTATTTTAAAGCAATTCAAATGAATTCTATTTTCATGCATAACTTGCAATTGATCTATTGAAAGAGACTATGCATTTGTGTAGCTGAAAAAGTCATGTCATTGCGTCTCTTTTAGTAATTAAATCATTCTCAATCAATTCGAACCAATTCTACTTTTGCCCTACAAACATTATTTTCTTACGTAACTTGCAATTTATCTATACAAGACAACAATGCAGATATTTAACTATAAAAAGCATTTCATTCATTCACTTCTTGTCATTAAATTATTTGGAAGCAATTCGAATGAATTCTATTTTAGTGCTTAACTTTCAATTGATCTATTGAAGGAAACTCTGCATTTGTTTAGCTTTAAAGTCACATAATTGAGTCTCTTCTAGTCATTAAATCATTCTAAATCAATTCGAACGAATTCTATTTTCGCCCTTGAAACATGATTTTCTCACATAACTTGCAGTTTATCTCCTAAAGAGAACAATGCATTTTTTTAGCCTAAAAAAGCTTGTCATTCAGTCACTTCTGGTCATTAAATCATTCGAAATCAATTCGAAATAATTCACTTTCACCCTTTAAACATGATTTTCGTGTATATCCTACGATTCATCTATTGAAGCCAACTATGCATTTGTTTTGCTTGAAAGTCATGTCATTGCGTCTCTTCTAGTCATTAAATCAATCTAAATTAATTCGAACGAATTCTATTTTATCCCTTCGAACATGACTTTCTTACATAACTTGCAATTTATCTACTGCAGACAACAATGCATTTATTTAGCCTTAAAAAGAATGTCATTCAATCCCTTTTGTCATGAAGTTATTTTAAAGCAATTCGAATGAATTCTATTTTCATGCATAACTTGCAATTGATCTATTGAAAGGGACTTTGCATTTGTGTAGCTGAAAAAGTCATGTCACTGCGTCTCTTTTTGTCATTAAATCATTCTAAATCAATTCGAACGAATTCTACTTTTGCCCTACAAACTTTATTTTCTTACGTAACTTGCAATTTAACTTCAGAAGACAACAATACAGTTTTTTAACCTTAAAAAGCATGTCATTCAGTCCCTTCTTGTCAATAAGTTATTTGAAAGCAATTAGAATGAATTCTATTTTCATGCATAACTCGCAACTGATCTATTAAAGGAAACTATGCATTTGTTTAGCTTTAAAGTCACATAATTGAGTCTCTTCTAGTCATTAAATCTTTCTAAATCAATTCGAACGAATTCTATTTTCGCCCTTTAAACATGATTTTCTCACATAACTTGCAGTTTATCTCCTAAAGAGAACAATGCATTTTTTTAGCCTAAAAAAGCTTGTCATTCAGTCACTTCTGGTGATTAAATCATTCTAAATCAATTCTGAAGAATTCACTTTCACCCTTCAAACATGATTTTCGTGTATATCCTTGGATTGATCTATTAAAGCCAACTATGCATTTGTTTTGCTTGAAAGTCATGTCATTGCGTCTCTTCTAGTCATTAAATCATTCTAAATTAATTCGAACGAATTCTATTTTATCCCTTCGAACATGACTTTCTTACATAACTTTCAATTTATCTACTGAAGACAACAATGCATTTATTTAGCCTTAAAAAGCATGTCATTCAGTCCCTTTTGTCATTAAGTTATTTTAAAGCAATTCGAATGAATTCTATTTTCATGCATAACTTGCAATTGATCTATTGAAAGAGACTTTGCATTTGTGTAGCTGAAAAAGTCATGTCATTGAGTCTCTTTTAGTCATTAAATCATTCTAAATCAATTCGAACGAATTCTACTTTTGCCCTACAAACATTATTTTCTTACGTAACTTTCAATTTATCTATAGAAGATAACAATGCAGATTTTTAACCTTAAAAAGCATGTCATTCAGTCCCTTCTTGTCAATAAATTATTTGAAAGCAATTCGAATGAATTCTAGTTTCATGCATAACTTGCAATTGATCTATTAAAGGAAACTATGCATTTGTTTAGCTTTAAAGTCACGTCATTGAGTCTCTTCTAGTCATTAAATCATTCTAAATCAATGCGAACGAATTCTATTTTCGCCCTTCAAACATGATTTTCTTACATAACTTGCAGTTTATCTCCTAAAGAGAACAATGAATTTTTTTAGCCTTAAAAAGCATATCATTCAGTCACTTCTTGTTATTAAATCATTCTAAATCAATTCGAAACAATTCACTTTCACCATTCAAACATGATTTTCGTGTATATCCTACGATTGATCTATTGAAGCCAACTATGCATTTGTTTTGCTTGAAAGTCTTGTCATTGCGTCTCTTCTAATCATTAAATCATTCTAAATTAATTCAAACGAATTCTATTTTATCCCTTCGAACATGACTTTCTTACATAACTTGCAATTTATCTACTGAAGACAACAATGCATTTATTTAGCCTTAAAAAGCATGTCATTCAGTGCCTTTTGTCATTAAGTTATTTTAAAGCAATTCGAATGAATTCTATTTTCATGCATAACTTGCGATTGATCTATTGAAAGAGACTATGCATTTGTGTAGCTGAAAAAGTCATGTCGTTGCGTCTCTTTTAGTCATTAAATCATTCTAAATCAATTCGAACGAATTCTACTTTTGCCCTACAAACATTATTTTCTTACGTAAATTGCAATTTATCTACAGAAGACAACAATGCAGATTTTTAACCTTAAAAAGCAGGTCATTCAGTCCCTTCTTGTCATTAAATTATTTGAAAGCAATTCGAATGAATTCTATTTTAGTGCATAACTTTCAATTGATCTATTGAAGGATACTCTGCATTTGTTTAGCTTTAAAGTCACATAATTGAGTCTCTTCTAGTCATTAAATCATTCCAAATCAAATCGAACGAATTCTATTTTCGCCTTTCAAACATGATTTTCTTACATAACTTGCAGTTTATCTCCTAAAGAGAACAATGAATTTTTTTAGCCTTAAAAAGCATGTCATTCAGTCACTTCTTGTTATTAAATCATTCTAGATCAATTCGAAAGAATTCACTTTCACCCTTCCAACATGATTTTCGTGTATATCCTACGATTGATCTATTGAAGCCAACTATGCATTTGTTTTGCTTGAAAGTCATGTCATTGCGTCTCTTCTAATCATTAAATCATTCTAAATTAATTCAAACGAATTCTATTTTATCCCTTCGAACATGACTTTCTTACATAACTTGCAATTTATCTACTGAAGACAATAATGCATTTATTTAGCCTTAAAAAGCATGTCATTCAGTCCCTTTTGTCATTAAGTTATTTTAAAACAATTCGAATGAATTCTATTTTCATGCATAACTTGCAATTGATCTATTGAAAGAGACTATGCATTTGTGTAGCTGAAAAAGTCATGTCGTTCCGTCTCTTTTAGTCATTAAATCATTCTAAATCAATTCGAACCAATTCTACTTTTGCCCTACAAACATTATTTTCTTACGTAACTTGCAATTTATCTATAGAAGATAACAATGCAGATTTTTAACCTTAAAAAGCATGTCATTCAGTCCCTTCTTGTCAATAAATTATTTGAAAGCAATTTGAATGAATTCTATTTTAGTGCATAACTTGCAATTGATCTATTAAAGGAAACTATGCATTTGTTTAGCTTTAAAGTCAAGTCATTGAGTCTCTTCTAGTCATTAAATCATTCTAAATCAATGCGAACGAATTCTATTTTCGCCCTTCAAACATGATTTTCTTACATAACTTGCAGTTTATCTCCTAAAGAGAACAATGCATTTTTTTAGCCTTAAAAAGCATGTCATTCAGTCACTTCTAGTTATTAAATCATTCTAAGTCAATTGGATGGAATTCATTTTCACCCTTCCAACATGATTTTCGTGTATATCCTACGATTGATCTATTGAAGCCAACTATGCATTTGTTTTGCTTAAAAGTCATGTCATTGCATCTCTTCTAGTCATTAAATCATTCTAAATTAATTCGAACGAATTATACTTTGTCCCTTCAAACATGACTTTCTTACATAACTTGCAATTTATCTACTGAAGACAACAATTCATTTATTTAGCCTTAAAAAGCATGTCATTCAGTCCCTTTTCTCATTAACTTATTTTAAAGCAATTCGAATGAATTCTATTTTCATGCATAACTTGCAATTGATCTATTGAAAGAGACTATGCATTTGTGTACCTTAAAAGTCATGTCATTGCGTCTCTTTTAGTCATTAAATCATTCTAAATAAATTCGAACCAATTCTACTTTTGCCCTACAAACATTATTTTCTTACGTAACTTGCAATTTATCTACAGAAGACAACAATGCAGATTTTTAACCTTAAAAAGCATGTCATTCAGTCCCTTCTTGTCATTAAATTATTTGAAAGCAATTCGAATGAATTCTATTTTAGTGCATAACTTTCAATTGATCTATTGAAGGATACTCTGCATTTGTTTACGTTTAAAGTCACATAATTGAGTCTCTTCTAGTCATTAAATCATTCCTAATCAAATCGAACGAATTCTATTTTCGCCTTTCAAACATGATTTTCTTACATAACTTGCAGTTTATCTCCTAAAGAGAACAATGAATTTTTTTAGCCTTAAAAAGCATGTCATTCAGTCACTTCTTGTTATTAAATCAGTCTAAATCAATTCGAAAGAATTCACTTTCACCCTTCAAACATGATTTTCGTGTATATCCTACGATTGATCTATTGAAGCCAACTATGCATTTCTTTTGCTTGAAAGTCATGTCATTGCGTCTCTTCTAATCATTAAATCATTCTAAATTAATTCAAACGAATTCTATTTTATCCCTTCGAACATGACTTTCTTACATAACTTGCAATTTATCTACTGAAGACAACAATGCATTTATTCAGCCTTAAAAAGCATGTCATTCAGTCCCTTTTGTCATTAAGTTATTTTAAAGCAATTCGAATGAATTCTATTTTCATGCATAACTTGCAATTGATCTATTGAAAGAGACTATGCATTTGTGTAGCTGAAAAAGTCATGTCATTGCATCTCTTTTAGTCATTAAATCATTCTAAATCAATTCGAACCAATTCTACTTTTGCCCTACAAACATTATTTTCTAACGTAACTTGCAATTTATCTACATAAGACAACAATGCAATTTTTTTACCTTAAAAAGCAGGTCATTCAGTCCCTTCTTGTCATTAAATTATTTGGAAGCAATTCGAATGAATTCTATTTTCATGCATAACTCGCAATTGATCTATTAAAGGAAACTATGCATTTGTTTAGCTTTAAAAGAACATAATTTAGTATCTTCTAGTCATTAAATCATTCCAAATCAATTCGAACGAATTCTATTTACGCCCTTCAAACATGATTTTCTTACATAACTTGCAGTTTATCTCCTAAGGAGAACAATGAATTTTTTAACCATAAAAAGCATGTCATTCAGTCACTTCTGGTGATTAAATCATTCTAAATCAATTCGGAAGAATTCACTTTCACCCTTCAAACATGATTTTCGTGTATATCCTGCGGTCGATCTATTGAGCCAACTATGCATTTGTTTTGCTTGAAAGTCATGTCATTGCGTCTCTTCTAGTCATTAAATCATTCTAAATTAATTCGAACGAATTCTATTTTATCCCTTCGAACATGACTTTCTTACATAACTTTCAATTTATCTACTGAAGACAACAATGCATTTATTTAGCCTTAAAAAGCATGTCATTCAGTCCCTTTTGTCATTAAGTTATTTTAAAGCAATTCGAATGAATTCTATTTTCATGCTTAACTTGCAATTGATCTATTGAAAGAGACTTTGCATTTGTGTAGCTAAAAAAGTCATGTCATTGAGTCTCTTTTAGTCATTAAATCATTCTAAATCAATTCGAACCAATTCTACTTTTGCCCTACAAACATTATTTTCTTACGTAACTTGCAATTTATCTATAGAAGATAACAATGCAGATTTTTTACCTTAAAAAGCATGTCATTCAGTCCCTTCTTGTCAATAAATTATTTGAAAGCAATTTGAATGAATTCTATTTTAGTGCATAACTTGCAATTGATCTATTAAAGGAAACTATGCATTTGTTTAGCTTTAAAGTCACGTCATTGAGTCTTTTCTAGTCATTAAATCATTCTAAATCAATGCGAACGAATTCTATTTTCGCCCTTCAAACATGATTTTCTTACATAACTTGCAGTTTATCTCCTAAAGAGAACAATGAATTTTTTTAGCCTTAAAAAGCATGTCATTCAATCACTTCTTGTTATTAAATCATTCTAAATCAATTCGAAAGAATTCACTTTCACCCTTCAAACATGATTTTCGTGTATATCCTACGATTGATCTATTAAAGCCAATTATGCATTTGTTTTGCTTGAAAGTGATGTCATTGCGTCTCTTCTAATCATTAAATCATTCTAAATTAATTCAAACGAATTCTATTTTATCCCTTCGAACATGACTTTCTTACATAACTTGCAATTTATCTACTGAAGACAACAATGCATTTATTTAGCCTTAAAAAGCATGTCATTCAGTCCCTTTTGTCATTAAGTTATTTTAAAGCAATTCGAATGAATTCTATTTTCATGCATAACTTGCAATTGATCTATTGAAAGAGACTATGCATTTGTGTAGCTGAAAAAGTCATGTCATTGCGTCTCTTTTAGTCATTAAATCATTCTAAATCAATTCGAACCAATTCTACTTTTGCCCTACAAACATTATTTTCTTACGTAACTTGCAATTTATCTACAGAAGACAACAATGCAGATTTTTAACCTTAAAAAGCATGTCATTCAGTCCCTTCTTGTCATTAAATTATTTGAAAGCAATTCGAATGAATTCTATTTTAGTGCATAACTTTCAATTGATCTATTGAAGGATACTCTGCATTTGTTTAGCTTTAAAGTCACATAATTGAGTCTCTTCTAGTCATTAAATCATTCTAAATCAAATCGAACGAATTCTATTTTCGCCTTTCAAACATGATTTTCTTACATAACTTGCAGTTTATCTCTTAAGGAGAACAATGAATTTTTTAACCTTAAAAAGCATGTCATTCAGTCACTTCTGGTGATTAAATCATTCTAAATCAATTCTGAAGAATTCACTTTCACCCTTCAAACATGATTTTCGTGTATATCCTACGATTGATCTATTAAAGCCAACTATGCATTTGTTTTGCTTGAAAGTCATGTCATTGCGTCTCTTCTAATCATTAAATCATTCTAAATTAATTCAAACGAATTCTATTTTATCCCTTCGAACATGACTTTCTTACATAACTTGCAATTTATCTACTGAAGACAACAATGCATTTATTTAGCCTTAAAAAGCATGTCATTCAGTCCCTTTTGTCATTAAGTTATTTTAAAGCAATTCGAATGAATTCTATATTCATGCATAACTTCCAATTGATCTATTGAAAGAGACTATGCATTTGTGTAGCTGAAAAAGTCATGTCATTGCGTCTCTTTTAGTCATTAAATCATTCTAAATCAATTCGAACCAATTCTTCTTTTGCCCTACAAACATTATTTTCTGACGTAACTTGCAATTTATCTACATAAGACAACAATGCAATTTTTTTACCTTAAAAAGCAGGTCATTCAGTCCCTTCTTGTCATTAAATTATTTGGGAGCAATTCGAATGAATTCTATTTTCATGCATAACTTGCAATTGATCTATTAAAGGAAACTATGCATTTGTTTAGCTTGAAAAGCACATAATTGAGTATCTTCTAGTCATTAAATCATTCAAAATCAATTCGAACGAATTCTATTTTCGCCCTTCAAACATGATTTTCTTACATAACTTGCAGTTTATCTCCTAAGGAGAACAATGAATTTTTTAACCTTAAAAAGCATGTCATTCAGTCACTTCTGGTGATTAAATCATTCTAAATCAATTCGGAAGAATTCACTTTCACCCTTCAAACATGATTTTCGTGTATATCCTACGATTGATCTATTAAAGCCAACTATGCATTTGTTTTGCTTGAAAGGCATGTCATTGCGTCTCTTCTAGTCATTAAATCATTCTAAATTAATTCGAACGAATTCTATTTTATCCCTTCGAACATGACTTTCTCACCTAACTTTCAATATATCTACTGAAGACAACAATGCATTTATTTAGCCTTAAAAAGCATGTCATTCAGTCCCTTTTGTCATTAAGTTATTTTAAAGCAATTCGAATGAATTCTATTTTCATGCATAACTTGCAATTGATCTATTGAAAGAGACTTTGCATTTGTGTAGCTGAAAAAGTCATGTCATTGAGTCTCTTTTAGTCATTAAATCATTCTAAATCAATTCGAACGAATTCTACTTTTGCCCTACAAACATTATTTTCTTACGTAACTTGCAATTTATCTATAGAAGATAACAATGCAGATTTTTAACCTTAAAAAGCATGTCATTCAGTCCCTTCTTGTCAATAAATTATTTGAAAGCAATTCGAATGAATTCTATTTTCATGCATAACTTGCAATTGATCTATTAAAGGAAACTATGCATTTGTTTAGCTTTAAAGTCACGTCATTGAGTCTCTTCTAGTCATTAAATCATTCTAAATCAATGCGAACGAATTCTATTTTCGCCCTTCAAACATGATTTTCTTACATAACTTGCAGTTTATCTCCTAAAGAGAACAATGAATTTTTTTAGCCTTAAAAAGCATATCATTCAGTCACTTCTTGTTATTAAATCATTCTAAATCAATTCGAAAGAATTCACTTTCACCCTTCAAACATGATTTTCGTGTATATCCTACGATTGATCTATTGAAGCCAACTATGCATTTGTTTTGCTTGAAAGTCATGTCATTGCGTCTCTTCTAATCATTAAATCATTCTAAATTAATTCAAACGAATTCTATTTTATCCCTTCGAACATGACTTTCTCACATAACTTTCAATTTATCTACTGAAGACAACAATGCATTTATTTAGCCTTAAAAAACATGTCATTCAGTCCCTTTTGTCATTAAGTTATTTTAAAGCAATTCGAATGAATTCTATTTTCATGCATAACTTGCAATTGATCTATTGAAAGAGACTATGCATTTGTGTAGCTGAAAAAGTCATGTCGTTGAGTCTCTTTTAGTCATTAAATCATTCTAAATCAATTCGAACGAATTCTACTTTTGCCCTACAAACATTATTTTCTTACGTAACTTGCAATTTATCTACAGAAGACAACAATGCAGATTTTTAACCTTAAAAAGCAGGTCATTCAGTCCCTTCTTGTCATTAAATTATTTGAAAGCAATTCGAATGAATTCTATTTTAGTGCATAACTTTCAATTGATCTATTGAAGGAAACTCTGCATTTGTTTACCTTTAAAGTCACATAATTGAGTCTCTTCTACTCATTAAATCATTCCTAATCAAATCGAACGAATTCTATTTTCGCCTTTCAAACATGATTTTCTTACATAACTTGCAGTTTATCTCCTAAAGAGAACAATGAATTTTTTTAGCCTTAAAAAGCATGTCATTCAGTCACTTCTTGTTATTAAATCAGTCTAAATCAATTCGAAAGAATTCACTTTCACCCTTCAAACATGATTTTCGTGTATATCCTACGATTGATCTATTGAAGCCAACTATGCATTTCTTTTGCTTGAAAGTCATGTCATTGCGTCTCTTCTAATCATTAAATCATTCTAAATTAATTCAAACGAATTCTATTTTATCCCTTCGAACATGACTTTCTTACATAACTTGCAATTTATCTACTGAAGACAACAATGCATTTATTTAGCCTTAAAAAGCATGTCATTCAGTCCCTTTTGTCATTAAGTTATTTTAAAGCAATTCGAATGAATTCTATTTTCATGCATAACTTGCAATTGATCTATTGAAAGAGACTATGCATTTGTGTAGCTGAAAAAGTCATGTCATTGCGTCTCTTTTAGTCATTAAATCATTCTAAATCAATTCGAACCAATTCTACTTTTGCCCTACAAACATTATTTTCTTACGTAACTTGCAATTTATCTACATAAGACAACAATGCAATTTTTTTACCTTTAAAAGCAGGTCATTCAGTCCCTTCTTGTCATTAAATTATTTGGAAGCAATTCGAATGAATTCTATTTTCATGCATAACTTGCAATTGATCTATTAAAGGAAACTATGCATTTGTTTAGCTTTAAAAGCACATAATTGAGTATCTTCTAGTCATTAAATCATTCCAAATCAATTCGAACGAATTCTATTTTCGCCCTTCAAACATGATTTTCTTACATAACTTGCAGTTTATCTCCTAAGGAGAACAATGAATTTTTTAACCTTAAAAAGCATTGCATTCAGTCACTTCTGGTGATTAAATCATTCTAAATCAATTCGGAAGAATTCACTTTCACCCTTCAAACATGATTTTCGTGTATATCCCACGATTGATCTATTAAAGCCAACTATGCATTTGTTTTGCTTGAAAGTCATGTCATTGCGTCTCTTCTAGTCATTAAATCATTCTAAATTAATTCGAACGAATTCTATTTTATCCCTTCGAACATGACTTTCTCACATAACTTTCAATTTATCTACTGAAGACAACAATGCATTTATTTAGCCTTAAAAAGCATGTCATTAAGTTATTTTAAAGCAATTCGAATGAATTCTATTTTCATGCATAACTTGCAATTGATCTATTGAAAGAGACTTTGCATTTGTTTAGCTTGAAAAGCACATAATTGAGTATCTTCTAGTCATTAAATCATTCAAAATCAATTCGAACGAATTCTATTTTCGCCCTTCAAACATGATTTTCTTACATAACTTGCAGTTTATCTCCTAAGGAGAACAATGAATTTTTTAACCTTAAAAAGCATGTCATTCAGTCACTTCTGGTGATTAAATCATTCTAAATCAATTCGGAAGAATTCACTTTCACCCTTCAAACATGATTTTCGTGTATATCCTACGATTGATCTATTAAAGCCAACTATGCATTTGTTTTGCTTGAAAGTCATGTCATTGCGTCTCTTCTAGTCATTAAATCATTCTAAATTAATTCGAACGAATTCTATTTTATCCCTTCGAACATGACTTTCTCACCTAACTTTCAATATATCTACTGAAGACAACAATGCATTTATTTAGCCTTAAAAAGCATGTCATTCAGTCCCTTTTGTCATTAAGTTATTTTAAAGCAATTCGAATGAATTCTATTTTCATGCATAACTTGCAATTGATCTATTGAAAGAGACTTTGCATTTGTGTAGCTGAAAAAGTCATGTCATTGAGTCTCTTTTAGTCATTAAATCATTCTAAATCAATTCGAACCAATTCTACTTTTGCCCTACAAACATTATTTTCTTACGTAACTTGCAATTTATCTATAGAAGATAACAATGCAGATTTTTAACCTTAAAAAGCATGTCATTCAGTCCCTTCTTGTCAATAAATTATTTGAAAGCAATTTGAATGATTTCTATTTTAGAGCAAAACTTGCAATTGATCTATTAAAGGAAACTATGCATTTGTTTAGCTTTAAAGTCACGTCATTGAGTCTCTTCTAGTCATTAAATCATTCTAAATCAATGCGAACGAATTCTATTTTCGTCCTTCAAACATGATTTTCTTACATAACTTGCAGTTTATCTCCTAAAGAGAACAATGCATTTTTTTAGCCTTAAAAAGCATGTCATTCAGTCACTTCTGGTCATTAAATCATTCTAAATCAATTCGGAAGAATTCACTTTCACCTTTCAAACATGATTTTCGTGTATATCCTACGATTGATCTATTGAAGCCAACTATGCATTTGTTTTGCTTGAAAGTCATGTCATTGCGTCTCTTCTAGTCATTAGATCATTGTAAATTAATTCGAACGAATTCTATTTTATCCCTTCGAACCTGACTTTCTTACATAACTTGCAATTAATCTACTGAAGACAACAATTCATTTATTTAACCTTAAAAAGCATGTCATGAAGTCCCTTTTGTCATTAAGTTATTTTAAAGCAATTCGAATGAATTCTATTTTCTTGCATAACTTGCAATTGATCTATTGAAAGAGACTATGCATTTGTGTAGCTGAAAAAGTCATGTCATTGCGTCTCTCTTAGTTATTAAATCATTCTAAATCAATTCAAACCAATTCTACTTTTGCCCTACAAGCATTATTTTCTTACGTAACTAGCAATTTATCTATAGAAGACAACAATGCAGATTTTTAACCTTAAAAAGCATGTCATTCAGTCACTTCTTGTCATTAAATTATTTGAAAGCAATTCGAATGAATTCTATTTTAGTGCATAACTTTCAATTGATCTATTGAAGGAAACGTTGCATTTGTTTAGCTTTAAAAGCACATAATTGAGTCTCTTCTAGTCATTAAATCATTCAAAATCAAATCGAACGAATTCTATTTTCGCCCTTCAAACATGATTTTCTTACATAACTCGCAGTTTATCTCCTAAGGAGAACAATGAATTTTTTTAGCCTTAAAAAGCATGTCATTCAGTCACTTCTGGTCATTAAATCATTCTAAATCAATTCTGAAGAATTCACTTTCACCCTTCAAACAGGATTTTCGTGTATATCCTACGATTGATCTATTGAAGCCAACTATGCATTTGTTTTGCTTGGAAGTCATGTCATTGCGTCTCTTCTAGTCATTAAATCATTCTAAATTAATTCGAACGAATTCTATTTTATCCCTTCGAACCTTACTTTCTTACATAACTTTAAATTTATCTACTGAAGACAACAATGCATTTATTTAGCCTTAAAAAGCATGTCATTCAGTCCCTTTTGTCATTAAGTTATTTTAAAGCAATTCGAATGAATTCTATTTTCATGCATAACTTGCAATTGATCTATTGAAAGAGACTTTGCATTTGTGTAGCTGAAAAAGTCATGTCATTGAGTCTCTTTTAGTCATTAAATCATTCTAAATCAATTCGAACCAATTCTACTTTTGCCCTACAAACATTATTTTCTTACGTAACTTGCAATTTATCTATAGAAGATAACAATGCAGATTTTTAACCTTAAAAAGCATGTCATTCAGTCCCTTCTTGTCAATAAATTATTTGAAAGCAATTTGAATGAATTCTATTTTAGTGTAAAACTTGCAATTGATCTATTAAAGGAAACTATGCATTTGTTCAGCTTTAAAGTCACGTCATTGAGTCTCTTCTAGTCATTAAATCATTCTAAATCAATGCGAACGAATTCTATTTTCGCCCTTCAAACATGATTTTCTTACATAACTTGCAGTTTATCTCCTAAAGAGAGAAATGAATTTTTTTAGCCTTAAAAAGCATGTCATTCAGTCACTTCTTGTTATTAAATCATTCTAAATCAATTCGAAAGAATTCACTTTCACCCTTCAAACATGATTTTCGTGTATATCCTACGATTGATCTATTGAAGCCAACTATGCATTTGTTTTGCTTGAAAGTCATGTCATTGCGTCTCTTCTAATCATTAAATCATTCTAAATTAATTCAAACGAATTCTATTTTATCCCTTCGAACATGACTTTCTTACATAACTTGCAATTTATCTACTGAAGACAACAATGCATTTATTTAGCCTTAAAAAGCATGTCATTCAGTCCCTTTTGTCATTAAGTTATTTTAAAGCAATTCGAATGAATTCTATATTCATGCATAACTTGCAATTGATCTATTGAAAGAGACTATGCATTTGTGTAGCTGAAAAAGTCATGTCATTGCGTCTCTTTTAGTCATTAAATCATTCTAAATCAATTCGAACCAATTCTTCTTTTGCCCTACAAACATTATTTTCTGACGTAACTTGCAATTTATCTACATAAGACAACAATGCAATTTTTTTACCTTAAAAAGCAGGTCATTCAGTCCCTTCTTGTCATTAAATTATTTGGAAGCAATTCGAATGAATTCTATTTTCATGCATAACTTGCAATTGATCTATTAAAGGAAACTATGCATTTGTTTAGCTTGAAAAGCACATAATTGAGTATCTTCTAGTCATTAAATCATTCAAAATCAATTCGAACGAATTCTATTTTCGCCCTTCAAACATGATTTTCTTACATAACTTGCAGTTTATCTCCTAAGGAGAACAATGAATTTTTTAACCTTAAAAAGCATGTCATTCAGTCACTTCTGGTGATTAAATCATTCTAAATCAATTCGGAAGAATTCACTTTCACCCTTCAAACATGATTTTCGTGTATATCCTACGATTGATCTATTAAAGCCAACTATGCATTTGTTTTGCTTGAAAGGCATGTCATTGCGTCTCTTCTAGTCATTAAATCATTCTAAATTAATTCGAACGAATTCTATTTTATCCCTTCGAACCTGACTTTCTTACATAACTTTCAATTTATCTACTGAAGACAACAATGCATTTATTTAGCCTTAAAAAGCATGTCATTCAGTCCCTTTTGTCATTAAGTTATTTTAAAGCAATTCGAATGAATTCTATTTTCATGCATAACTTGCAATTGATCTATTGAAAGAGACTTTGCATTTGTGTAGCTGAAAAAGTCTTGTCATTGAGTCTCTTTTAGTCATTAAATCATTCTAAATCAATTCGAACCAATTCTACTTTTGCCCTACAAACAATATTTTCTTACGTAACTTGCAATTTATCTATAGAAGATAACAATGCAGATTTTTAACCTTAAAAAGCATGTCATTCAGTCCCTTCTTGTCAATAAATTATTTGAAAGCAATTCGAATGAATTCTATTTTAGTGCATAACTTTCAATTGATCTATTGAAGGAAACGTTGCATTTGTTTAGCTTTAAAAGCACATAATTGAGTCTCTTCTAGTCATTAAATCATTCAAAATCAAATCGAACGAATTCTATTTTCGCCCTTCAAACATGATTTTCTTACATAACTCGCAGTTTATCTCCTAAGGAGAACAATGAATTTTTTTAGCCTTAAAAAGCATGTCATTCAGTCACTTCTGGTCATTAAATCATTCTAAATCAATTCTGAAGAATTCACTTTCACCCTTCAAACAGGATTTTCGTGTATATCCTACGATTGATCTATTGAAGCCAACTATGCATTTGTTTTGCTTGAAAGTCATGTCATTGCGTCTCTCTAGTCATTAGATCATTGTAAATTAATTCGAACGAATTCTATTTTATCCCTTCGAACCTGACTTTCTTACATAACTTGCAATTAATCTACTGAAGACAACAATTCATTTATTTAACCTTAAAAAGCATGTCATGAAGTCCCTTTTGTCATTAAGTTATTTTAAAGCAATTCGAATGAATTCTATTTTAGTGCATAACTTTCAATTGATCTATTGAAGGAAACGTTGCATTTGTTTAGCTTTAAAAGCACATAATTGAGTCTCTTCTAGTCATTAAATCATTCCAAATCAAATCGAACGAATTCTATTTTCGCCCTTCAAACATGATTTTCTTACATAACTCGCAGTTTATCTCCTAAGGAGAACAATGAATTTTTTTAGCCTTAAAAAGCATGTCATTCAGTCACTTCTGGTCATTAAATCATTCTAAATCAATTCTGAAGAATTCACTTTCACCCTTCAAACAGGATTTTCGTGTATATCCTACGATTGATCTATTGAAGCCAACTATGCATTTGTTTTGCTTGGAAGTCATGTCATTGCGTCTCTTCTAGTCATTAAATCATTCTAAATTAA
The DNA here is from genome assembly GCA_027186245.1 of Coriaria nepalensis. Lineage (NCBI taxonomy): Eukaryota > Viridiplantae > Streptophyta > Magnoliopsida > Cucurbitales > Coriariaceae > Coriaria > Coriaria nepalensis. Next base: position 27,886,328 of record CP114483.1, read on the forward strand.
TTCGAACGAATTCTATTTTATCCCTTCGAACCTTACTTTCTTACATAACTTTAAATTTATCTACTGAAGACAACAATGCATTTATTTAGCCTTAAAAAGCATGTCATTCAGTCCCTTTTGTCATTAAGTTATTTTAAAGCAATTCGAATGAATTCTATTTTCATGCATAACTTGCAATTGATCTATTGAAAGAGACTTTGCATTTGTGTAGCTGAAAAAGTCATGTCATTGAGTCTCTTTTAGTCATTAAATCATTCTAAATCAATTCGAACCAATTCTACTTTTGCCCTACAAACATTATTTTCTGACGTAACTTGCAATTTATCTACATAAGACAACAATGCAATTTTTTTACCTTAAAAAGCAGGTCATTCAGTCCCTTCTTGTCATTAAATTATTTGGGAGCAATTCGAATGAATTCTATTTTCATGCATAACTTGCCATTGATCTATTAAAGGAAACTATGCATTTGTTTAGCTTGAAAAGCACATAATTGAGTATCTTCTAGTCATTAAATCATTCAAAATCAATTCGAACGAATTCTATTTTCGCCCTTCAAACATGATTTTCTTACATAACTTGCAGTTTATCTCCTATGGAGAACAATGAATTTTTTAACCTTAAAAAGCATGTCATTCAGTCACTTCTGGTGATTAAATCATTCTAAATCAATTCGGAAGAATTCACTTTCACCCTTCAAACATGATTTTCGTGTATATCCTACGATTGATCTATTAAAGCCAACTATGCATTTGTTTTGCTTGAAAGTCATGTCATTGCGTCTCTTCTAGTCATTAAATCATTCTAAATTAATTCGAACGAATTCTATTTTATCCCTTCGAACATGACTTTCTCACCTAACTTTCAATATATCTACTGAAGACAACAATGCATTTATTTAGCCTTAAAAAGCATGTCATTCAGTCCCTTTTGTCATTAAGTTATTTTAAAGCAATTCGAATGAATTCTATTTTCATGCATAACTTGCAATTGATCTATTGAAAGAGACTTTGCATTTGTGTAGCTGAAAAAGTCTTGTCATTGAGTCTCTTTTAGTCATTAAATCATTCTAAATCAATTCGAACCAATTCTACTTTTGCCCTACAAACAATATTTTCTTACGTAACTTGCAATTTATCTATAGAAGATAACAATGCAGATTTTTAACCTTAAAAAGCATGTCATTCAGTCCCTTCTTGTCAATAAATTATTTGAAAGCAATTCGAATGAATTCTATTTTAGTGCATAACTTTCAATTGATCTATTGAAGGAAACGTTGCATTTGTTTAGCTTTAAAAGCACATAATCGAGTCTCTTCTAGTCATTAAATCATTCAAAATCAAATCGAACGAATTCTATTTTCGCCCTTCAAACATGATTTTCTTACATAACTCGCAGTTTATCTCCTAAGGAGAACAATGAATTTTTTTAGCCTTAAAAAGCATGTCATTCAGTCACTTCTGGTCATTAAATCATTCTAAATCAATTCTGAAGAATTCACTTTCACCCTTCAAACAGGATTTTCGTGTATATCCTACGATTGATCTATTGAAGCCAACTATGCATTTGTTTTGCTTGAAAGTCATGTCATTGCGTCTCTCTAGTCATTAGATCATTGTAAATTAATTCGAACGAATTCTATTTTATCCCTTCGAACCTGACTTTCTTACATAACTTGCAATTAATCTACTGAAGACAACAATTCATTTATTTAACCTTAAAAAGCATGTCATGAAGTCCCTTTTGTCATTAAGTTATTTTAAAGCAATTCGAATGAATTCTATTTTAGTGCATAACTTTCAATTGATCTATTGAAGGAAACGTTGCATTTGTTTAGCTTTAAAAGCACATAATTGAGTCTCTTCTAGTCATTAAATCATTCCAAATCAAATCGAACGAATTCTATTTTCGCCCTTCAAACATGATTTTCTTACATAACTCGCAGTTTATCTCCTAAGGAGAACAATGAATTTTTTTAGCCTTAAAAAGCATGTCATTCAGTCACTTCTGGTCATTAAATCATTCTAAATCAATTCTGAAGAATTCACTTTCACCCTTCAAACAGGATTTTCGTGTATATCCTACGATTGATCTATTGAAGCCAACTATGCATTTGTTTTGCTTGGAAGTCATGTCATTGCGTCTCTTCTAGTCATTAAATCATTCTAAATTAATTCGAACGAATTCTATTTTATCCCTTCGAACCTTACTTTCTTACATAACTTTAAATTTATCTACTGAAGACAACAATGCATTTATTTAGCCTTAAAAAGCATGTCATTCAGTCCCTTTTGTCATTAAGTTATTTCAAAGCAATTCGAATGAATTCTATTTTCATGCATAACTTGCAATTGATCTATTGAAAGAGACTTTGCATTTGTGTAGCTGAAAAAGTCATGTCATTGAGTCTCTTTTAGTCATTAAATCATTCTAAATCAATTCGAACCAATTCTACTTTTGCCCTACAAACATTATTTTCTTACGTAACTTGCAATTTATCTATAGAAGATAACAATGCAGATTTTTAACCTTAAAAAGCATGTCATTCAGTCCCTTCTTGTCAATAAATTATTTGAAAGCAATTTGAATGAATTCTATTTTAGTGTAAAACTTGCAATTGATCTATTAAAGGAAACTATGCATTTGTTCAGCTTTAAAGTCACGTCATTGAGTCTCTTCTAGTCATTAAATCATTCTAAATCAATGCGAACGAATTCTATTTTCGCCCTTCAAACATGATTTTCTTACATAACTTGCAGTTTATCTCCTAAAGAGAAAAATGAATTTTTTTAGCCTTAAAAAGCATGTCATTCAGTCACTTCTTGTTATTAAATCATTCTAAATCAATTCGAAAGAATTCACTTTCACCCTTCAAACATGATTTTCGTGTATATCCTACGATTGATCTATTGAAGCCAACTATGCATTTGTTTTGCTTGAAAGTCATGTCATTGCGTCTCTTCTAATCATTAAATCATTCTAAATTAATTCAAACGAATTCTATTTTATCCCTTCGAACATGACTTTCTTACATAACTTGCAATTTATCTACTGAAGACAACAATGCATTTATTTAGCCTTAAAAAGCATGTCATTCAGTCCCTTTTGTCATTAAGTTATTTTAAAGCAATTCGAATGAATTCTATATTCATGCATAACTTGCAATTGATCTATTGAAAGAGACTATGCATTTGTGTAGCTGAAAAAGTCATGTCATTGCGTCTCTTTTAGTCATTAAATCATTCTAAATCAATTCGAACCAATTCTTCTTTTGCCCTACAAACATTATTTTCTGACGTAACTTGCAATTTATCTACATAAGACAACAATGCAATTTTTTTACCTTAAAAAGCAGGTCATTCAGTCCCTTCTTGTCATTAAATTATTTGGGAGCAATTCGAATGAATTCTATTTTCATGCATAACTTGCCATTGATCTATTAAAGGAAACTATGCATTTGTTTAGCTTGAAAAGCACATAATTGAGTATCTTCTAGTCATTAAATCATTCAAAATCAATTCGAACGAATTCTATTTTCGCCCTTCAAACATGATTTTCTTACATAACTTGCAGTTTATCTCCTATGGAGAACAATGAATTTTTTAACCTTAAAAAGCATGTCATTCAGTCACTTCTGGTGATTAAATCATTCTAAATCAATTCGGAAGAATTCACTTTCACCCTTCAAACATGATTTTCGTGTATATCCTACGATTGATCTATTAAAGCCAACTATGCATTTGTTTTGCTTGAAAGTCATGTCATTGCGTCTCTTCTAGTCATTAAATCATTCTAAATTAATTCGAACGAATTCTATTTTATCCCTTCGAACATGACTTTCTCACCTAACTTTCAATATATCTACTGAAGACAACAATGCATTTATTTAGCCTTAAAAAGCATGTCATTCAGTCCCTTTTGTCATTAAGTTATTTTAAAGCAATTCGAATGAATTCTATTTTCATGCATAACTTGCAATTGATCTATTGAAAGAGACTGTGCATTTGTGTAGCTGAAAAAGTCATGTCATTGCGTCTCTTTTAGTCATTAAATCATTCTAAATCAATTCGAACCAATTCTACTTTTGCCCTACAAACATTATTTTCTTACGTAACTTGCAATTTATCTATAGAAGATAACAATGCAGATTTTTAACCTTAAAAAGCATGTCATTCAGTCCCTTCTTGTCAATAAATTATTTGAAAGCAATTTGAATGAATTCTATTTTAGTGTAAAACTTGCAATTGATCTATTAAAGGAAACTATGCATTTGTTCAGCTTTAAAGTCACGTCATTGAGTCTCTTCTAGTCATTAAATCATTCTAAATCAATGCGAACGAATTCTATTTTCGCCCTTCAAACATGATTTTCTTACATAACTTGCAGTTTATCTCCTAAAGAGAAAAATGAATTTTTTTAGCCTTAAAAAGCATGTCATTCAGTCACTTCTGGTCATTAAATCATTCTAAATCAATTCGGAAGAATTCACTTTCACCTTTCAAACATGATTTTCGTGTATATCCTACGATTGATCTATTGAAGCCAACTATGCATTTGTTTTGCTTGAAAGTCCTGTCATTGCGTCTCTTCTAGTCATTAAATCATTGTAAATTAATTCGAACGAATTCTATTTTATCCCTTCGAACCTGACTTTCTTACATAACTTGCAATTAATCTACTGAAGACAACAATTCATTTATTTAACCTTAAAAAGCATGTCATGAAGTCCCTTTTGTCATTAAGTTATTTTAAAGCAATTCGAATGAATTCTATTTTCATGCATAACTTGCAATTGATCTATTGAAAGAGACTATGCATTTGTGTAGCTGAAAAAGTCATGTCATTGCGTCTCTCTTAGTCATTAAATCATTCTAAATCAATTCGAACCAATTCTTCTTTTGCCCTACAAGCATTATTTTCTTACGTAACTAGCAATTTATCTATAGAAGACAACAATGCAGATTTTTAACCTTAAAAAGCATGTCATTCAGTCACTTCTTGTCATTAAATTATTTGAAAGCAATTCGAATGAATTCTATTTTAGTGCATAACTTTCAATTGATCTATTGAAGGAAACGTTGCATTTGTTTAGCTTTAAAAGCACATAATTGAGTCTCTTCTAGTCATTAAATCATTCAAAATCAAATCGAAGGAATTCTATTTTCGCCCTTCAAACATGATTTTCTTACATAACTCGCAGTTTATCTCCTAAGGAGAACAATGAATTTTTTTAGCCTTAAAAAGCATGTCATTCAGTCACTTCTGGTCATTGAATCATTCTAAATCAATTCTGAAGAATTCACTTTCACCTTTCAAACATGATTTTCGTGTATATCCTACGATTGATCTATTGAAGCCAACTATGCATTTGTTTTGCTTGGAAGTCATGTCATTGCGTCTCTTCTAGTCATTAAATCATTCTAAATTAATTCGAACGAATTCTATTTTATCCCTTCGAACCTGACTTTCTTACATAACTTGCAATTAATCTACTGAAGACAACAATTCATTTATTTAACCTTAAAAAGCATGTCATTAAGTCCCTTTTGTCATTAAGTTATTTTAAAGCAATTCGAATGAATTCTATTTTCATGCATAACTTGCAATTGATCTATTGAAAGAGACTATGCATTTGTGTAGCTAAAAAAGTCATGTCATTGCGTCTCTCTTAGTCATTAAATCATTCTAAATCAATTCGAACCAATTCTACTTTTGCCCTACAAGCATTATTTTCTTACGTAACTTGCAATTTATCTATAGAAGACAACAATGCAGATTTTTAACCTTAAAAAGCATGTCATTCAGTCCCTTCTTGTCATTAAATTATTTGAAAGCAATTCGAATTAATTCTATTTTAGTGCATAACTTTCAATTGATCTATTGAAGGAAACGTTGCATTTGTTTAGCTTTAAAAGCACATAATTGAGTCTCTTCTAGTCATTAAATCATTCCAAATCAAATCGAACGAATTCTATTTTCGCCCTTCAAACATGATTTTCTTACATAACTCGCAGTTTATCTCCTAAGGAGAACAATGAATTTTTTTAGCCTTAAAAAGCATGTCATTCAGTCACTTCTGGTCATTAAATCATTCTAAATCAATTCTGAAGAATTCACTTTCACCCTTCAAACAGGATTTTCGTGTATATCCTACGATTGATCTATTGAAGCCAACTATGCATTTGTTTTGCTTGGAAGTCATGTCATTGCGTCTCTTCTAGTCATTAAATCATTCTAAATTAATTCGAACGAATTCTATTTTATCCCTTCGAACCTTACTTTCTTACATAACTTTAAATTTATCTACTGAAGACAACAATGCATTTATTTAGCCTTAAAAAGCATGTCATTCAGTCCCTTTTGTCATTAAGTTATTTTAAAGCAATTCGAATGAATTCTATTTTCATGCATAACTTGCAATTGATCTATTGAAAGAGACTTTGCATTTGTGTAGCTGAAAAAGTCATGTCATTGAGTCTCTTTTAGTCATTAAATCATTCTAAATCAATTCGAACCAATTCTACTTTTGCCCTACAAACATTATTTTCTTACGTAACTTGCAATTTATCTATAGAAGATAACAATGCAGATTTTTAACCTTAAAAAGCATGTCATTCAGTCCCTTCTTGTCAATAAATTATTTGAAAGCAATTTGAATGAATTCTATTTTAGTGTAAAACTTGCAATTGATCTATTAAAGGAAACTATGCATTTGTTCAGCTTTAAAGTCACGTCATTGAGTCTCTTCTAGTCATTAAATCATTCTAAATCAATGCGAACGAATTCTATTTTCGCCCTTCAAACATGATTTTCTTACATAACTTGCAGTTTATCTCCTAAAGAGAAAAATGAATTTTTTTAGCCTTAAAAAGCATGTCATTCAGTCACTTCTTGTTATTAAATCATTCTAAATCAATTCAAAAGAATTCACTTTCACCCTTCAAACATGATTTTCGTGTATATCCCTTCGAACCTGACTTTCTTACATAACTTGCAATTTATCTATTGAAGACAACAATTCATTTATTTAGCCTTAAAAAGCATGTCATTCAGTCCCTTTTGTCATTAAGTTATTTTAAAGCAATTCGAATGAATTTTATTTTCATGCACAACTTGCAATTGATCTATTGAAAGAGACTACGCATTTGTGTAGCTGAAAAAGTCATCTCATTGCGTCTCGTTTAGTCATTAAATAATTCTAAATCAATTCGAACCAATTCTACTTTTTTCCTACAAACATTATTTTCTTACGTAACCCGCAATTTATCTACAGAAGAAAACAATGCAGATTTTTAACCTTAAAAAACATGTCATTCAGTCCCTTCTTGTCATAAAATTATTTGAAAGCAATTCGAATGAATTTTATTTTCATGCATAACTTGCAATTGATCTATTAAAGGAAACTATGCATTTGTTTGGCTTTAAAGTCACATCATTGAGTCTCTTCTAGTCATTAAATCATTCTAAATCAATGCAAACGAATTCTATTTTCGCCCTCCAAACATGATTTTCTTACATAACTTGCAGTTTATCTCCTAAAGAGAACAACGCATTTTTTTAGCCTTAAAAAGCATGTCATTCAGTCACTTCTGTTTATTAAATCATTCTAAGTCAATTCAAAAGAATTCACTTTCACCCTTCAAACATGATTTTCGTGTATATCCTGCGATTGATCTATTGAAGCCAACTATGCATTTGTTTTGCTTGAAAGTCATGTCATTGCGTCTCTTCTAGTCATTAAATCATTCTAAATTAATTCGAACGAATTCTATTTTATCCCTTCGAACATGACTTTCTTACAGGACTTGGAATTTATCTACTGAAGACAACAATTCATTTATTTAGCCTTAAAAAGCATGTCATTCAGTCCCTTTTGTCATTAAGCTATTTTAAAACAATTCGAATGAATTCAATTTTCATGCATAACTTGCAAATGATCTATTGAAAGAGACTATGCATTTGTGTACCTTAAAAGTCATGTCATTGCATCTCTTTTAGTCATTAAATCATTCTAAATCAATTCGAACCAATTCTACTTTTGCCCTACAAACATTATTTTCTTACGTAACTTGCAATTTATCTATAGAAGATAACAATGCAGATTTTTAACCTTAAAAAGAATGTCATTCAGTCTCTTCTTGTCAATAAATTATTTGAAAGCAATTCGAATGAATTCTATTTTAGTGCATAACTTTCAATTGATCTATTGAAGGAAACGTTGCATTTGTTTAGCTTTAAAAGCACATAATTGAGTCTCTTCTAGTCATTAAATCATTCCAAATCAATTCGAACGAATTCTATTTTCGCCCTTCAAACATGATTTTGTTACATAACTTGCAGTTTATCTCCTAAGGAGAACAATGAATTTTTTTAGCCTTAAAAAGCATGTCATTCAGTCACTTCTGGTGATTAAATCATTCTAAATCAATTCGGAAGAATTCACTTTCACCCTTCAAACATGATTTTCATGTATATCCTACGATTGATCTATTAAAGCCAACTATGCATTTGTTTTCCTTGAAAGTCATGTCATTGTGTCTCTTCTAGTCATTAAATCATTCTAAATTAATACGAACGAATTCTATTTTATCCCTTCGAACATGACTTTCTTACATAACTTTCAATTTATCTACTGAAGACAACAATGCATTTAGTTAGCCTTAAAAAGCATGTCATTCAGTCCCTTTTGTCATTAAGTTATTTTAAAGCAATTCGAATGAATTCTATTTTCATGCATAACTTGCAATTGATCTATTGAAAGAGACTTTGCATTTGTGTAGCTGAAAAAGTCATGTCATTGAGTCTCTTTTAGTCATTAAATCATTCTAAATCAATTCGAACCAATTCTACTTTTGCCCTACAAACGTTATTTACTTACGTAACTTGCAATTTATCTATAGAAGATAACAATGCAGATTTTTAACCTTAAAAAGAATGTCATTCAGTCCCTTCTTGTCAATAAATTATTTGAAAGCAATTTGAATGAATTCTATTTTAGTGCATAACTTGCAATTGATCTATTAAAGGAAACTATGCATTTGTTTAGCGTTAAAGTCACGTCATTGAGTCTCTTCTAGTCATTAAATCATTCTAAATCAATGTGAACGAATTCTATTTTCGCCCTTCAAACATGATTTTCTTACATAACTTGCAGTTTATCGCCTAAAGAGAACAATGCATTTTTTTAGCCTTAAAAAGCATGTCATTCAGTCACTTCTGGTTAGTAAATCATTCTAAGTCAATTCGAAAGAATTCACTTTCACCCTTCAAACATGATTTTCGTGTATATCCTACGATTGATCTATTGAAGCCAACTATGCATTTGTTTTGCTTGAAAGTCATGTCATTGCGTCTCTTCTAGTCATTAAATCATTCTAAATTGATTCGAACAAATTCTGTTTTATCCCTTCGAACCTGACTTTCTTACATAACTTGCAATTTATCTATTGAAGACAACAATTCATTTATTTAGCCTTAAAAAGCATGTCATTCAGTCCCTTTTGTCATTAAGTTATTTTAAAGCAATTCGAATGAATTTTATTTTCATGCACAACTTGCAATTGATCTATTGAAAGAGACTACGCATTTGTGTAGCTGAAAAAGTCATCTCATTGCGTCTCGTTTAGTCATTAAATAATTCTAAATCAATTCGAACCAATTCTACTTTTTTCCTACAAACATTATTTTCTTACGTAACCCGCAATTTATCTACAGAAGAAAACAATGCAGATTTTTAACCTTAAAAAACATGTCATTCAGTCCCTTCTTGTCATAAAATTATTTGAAAGCAATTCGAATGAATTTTATTTTCATGCATAACTTGCAATTGATCTATTAAAGGAAACTATGCATTTGTTTGGCTTTAAAGTCACATCATTGAGTCTCTTCTAGTCATTAAATCATTCTAAATCAATGCGAACGAATTCTATTTTCGCCCTCCAAACATGATTTTCTTACATAACTTGCAGTTTATCTCCTAAAGAGAACAACGCATTTTTTTAGCCTTAAAAAGCATGTCATTCAGTCACTTCTGTTTATTAAATCATTCTAAGTCAATTCAAAAGAATTCACTTTCACCCTTCAAACATGATTTTCGTGTATATCCTGCGATTGATCTATTGAAGCCAACTATGCATTTGTTTTGCTTGAAAGTCATGTCATTGCGTCTCTTCTAGTCATTAAATCATTCTAAATTAATTCGAACGAATTCTATTTTATCCCTTCGAACATGACTTTCTTACAGGACTTGGAATTTATCTACTGAAGACAACAATTCATTTATTTAGCCTTAAAAAGCATGTCATTCAGTCCCTTTTGTCATTATGCTATTTTAAAACAATTCGAATGAATTCAATTTTCATGCATAACTTGCAATTGATCTATTGAAAGAGACTATGCATTTGTGTACCTTAAAAGTCATGTCATTGCGTCTCTTTTAGTCATTAAATCATTCTAAATCAATTCGAACCAATTCTACATTTGCCCTACAAACATTATTTTCTTACGTAACTTGCAATTTATCTATAGAAGATAACAATGCAGATTTTTAACCTTAAAAAGAATGTCATTCAGTCTCTTCTTGTCAATAAATTATTTGAAAGCAATTCGAATGAATTCTATTTTAGTGCATAACTTTCAATTGATCTATTGAAGGAAACGTTGCATTTGTTTAGCTTTAAAAGCACATAATTGAGTCTCTTCTAGTCATTAAATCATTCCAAATCAATTCGAACGAATTCTATTTTCGCCCTTCAAACATGATTTTCTTACATAACTTGCAGTTTATCTCCTAAAGAGAACAATGCATTTTTTTAGCCTTAAAAAGCATGTCATTCAGTCACTTCTGGTTAGTAAATCATTCTAAGTCAATTGGAAAGAATTCACTTTCACCCTTCAAACATGATTTTCGTGTATATCCTACGATTGATCTATTGAAGCCAACTATGCATTTGTTTTGCTTGAAAGTCATGTCATTGCGTCTCTTCTAGTCATTAAATCATTCTAAATTAATTCGAACAAATTCTATTTTATCCCTCTGAACCTGACTTTCTTACATAACTTGCAATTTATCTACTGAAGACAACAATTCATTTATTTAGCCTTAAAAAGCATGTCATTCAGTCCCTTTTGTCATTAAGTTATTTTAAAGCAATTCGAATGAATTCTATTTTCATTCATAACTTGCAATTGATCTATTGAAAGAGACTATGCATTTGTGTAGTTGAAAAAGTCCTATCATTGAGTCTCTTTTAGTCATTAAATCATTCTAAATCAATTCGAACCAATTCTACTTTTGCCCTACAAACATTATTTACTTACGTAACTTGCAATTTATCTATAGAAGATAACAATGTAGATTTTTAACCTTAAAAAGAATGTCATTCAGTCCCTTCTTGTCATTAAATTATTTGAAAGCAATTCGAATGAATTCTATTTTAGTGCATAACTTTCAATTGATCTATTGAAGGAAACTATGCAGTTGTTTAGCTTTAAAGTCACATAATTCAGTCTCTTCTAGTCATTAAATCATTCTAAATAAATTCGAACGAATTCTATTTTCGACCTTCAAACATGATTTTCTGACATAACTTGCAGTTTATCTCCGAAAGAGAACAATGAATTTTTTTAGCCTTAAAAAGCATGTCATTCAGTCACTTCTTGTTATTAAATCATTCTAAATCAATGCAAAAGAATTCACTTTCACCCTTCAAACATGATTTTCGTGTATATCCTACGATTGATCTATTGAAGCCAACTACGCATTTATTTTGCTTGAAAGTCATGTCATTGCGTCTCTTCTAATCATTAAATCATTCTAAATTAATTCAAACGAATTCTATTTTATCCCTTCGAACATGACTTTCTTACATAACTTGCAATTTATCTACTGAAGACAACAATGCATTTATTTAGCCTTAAAAAGCATGTCATTCAGTCCCTTTTGTCATTAAGTTATTTTAAAGCAATTTGAATGAATTCTATTTTCATGCATAACTTGCAATTGATCTATTGAAAGAGACTATGCATTTGTGTAGCTGAAAAAGTCATGTCATTGCGTCTCTTTTAGTCATTAAATCATTCTAAATCAATTCGAACCAATTCTACTTTTGCCCTACAAACATTATTTACTTACGTAACTTGCAATTTGTCTATAGAAGATAACAATGTAGATTTTTAACCTTAAAAAGAATGTCATTCAGTCCCTTCTTGTCATTAAATTATTTGAAAGCAATTCGAATGAATTCTATTTTAGTGCATAACTTTCAATTGATCTATTGAAGGAAACTATGCAGTTGTTTAGCTTTAAAGTCACATAATTCAGTCTCTTCTAGTCATTAAATCATTCTAAATAAATTCGAACGAATTCTATTTTCGACCTTCAAACATGATTTTCTGACATAACTTGCAGTTTATCTCCGAAAGAGAACAATGAATTTTTTTAGCCTTAAAAAGCATGTCATTCAGTCACTTCTTGTTATTAAATCATTCTAAATCAATGCAAAAGAATTCACTTTCACCCTTCAAACATGATTTTCGTGTATATCCTACGATTGATCTATTGAAGCCAACTACGCATTTATTTTGCTTGAAAGTCATGTCATTGCGTCTCTTCTAATCATTAAATCATTCTAAATTAATTCAAACGAATTCTATTTTATCCCTTCGAACATGACTTTCTTACATAACTTGCAATTTATCTACTGAAGACAACAACGCATTTATTTAGCCTTAAAAAGCATGTCATTCAGTCCCTTTTGCCATTAAGTTATTTTAAAGCAATTTGAATGAATTCTATTTTCGTGCATAACTTGCAATTGATCTATTGAAAGAGACTATGCATTTGTGTAGCTGAAAAAGTCATGTCATTGCGTCTCTTTTAGTCATTAAAGCATTCCAAATCAATTCGAACTAATTCTACTTTTGCCCTACAAACATTATTTTATTACGTAACTTGCAATTTATCTATAGAAGACAACAATGCAGATTTTTAACCTTAAAAAGCATGTCATTTAATCCCTTCTTGTCATTAAATTATTTGAAAGCAATTCGAATGAATTCTATTTTAGTGCATAACTTTCAACTGATCTATTGAAGGAATCTCTGCATTTGTTTAGCTTTAAATTGACATAATTGAGTCTCTTCTAGTCATTAAATCATTCTAAATAAATTCGAATGAATTCTATTTTCGCCCTTCAAACATTATTTTCTTACGTGACTTGCAATTTATCTATAGAAGACAACAATGCAGAATTTTAACCATAAAAAGCATGTCATTCAGTCCCTTCTTGTCATTAAATTATTTGAAAGCAATTCGAATGAATTCTATTTTAGTGCATAACTTTCGATTGATCTATTGAAGGAAACACTGCATTTGTTTAGCGCTAAAGTCACATAATTGAGTCTCTTCTAGTGATTAAATCACTCTAAATCAATTCGAACGAATTCTATTTTCGCCCTCCAAACATGATTTTCCTACATAACTTGCAATTTCTCTCCTAAAGAGAACAATGCATTTTTTTAGCCTTAAAAAGCATGTCATTCAGTCACTTCTGGTCATTCAATGATTCTAAATCAATTCGAAAGAATTCACTTTCACCCTTCAAACATGATTTTCGTGTATATCCTACGATTGATCTATTGAAGCCAACTATGCATTTGTTTTGCTTGAAAGTCATGTCTTTGCATCTCTTCTAGTCATTAAATCATTCTAAATTAATTCGGACGAATTCTATTTTATCCCTTCGAACATGACTTTCTTACAGGACTTGCAATTTATCTACTGAAGACAACAATTCATTTATTTGGCCTTAAAAAGCATGTCATTCAGTCCCTTTTGTCATTAAGTTATTTTAAAGCAATTCGAATGAATTATATTTTCATGCATAACTTGCAATTGATCTATTGAAAGAGACTATGCATTTGTGTACGTTAAAAGTCATGTCATTGCGTCTCTTTTAGTCATTAAATCATTCTAAATCAATTCGAACCAATTCTACTTTTGCCCTTCAAACATTATTTTCTTACGTAACTTGCAATTTATCTACAGAAGACAACAATGCAGTTTTTTAACCTCAAAAAGCAGGTCATTTAGTCCCTTCTTGTCATTAAATTATTTGGAAGCAATTCGAATGAATTCTATTTTCATGCATAACTTGCAATTGATCTATTAAAGGAAACTATGCATTTGTTTGGCTTTGAAGTCACGTCATTGAGTCTCTTCTAGTCATTAAATCATTCTAAATCAATGCGAACGAATTCTATTTTCGCCCTTCAAACATGATTTTCTTGCATAACTTGCAGTTCATCTCCTAAACAGAACAATGCATTTTTTTAGCCTTAAAAAGCATGTCATTCAGTCACTTCTGGTCATTAAATCATTCTAAATCAATTCTGAAGAATTCACTTTCACCCTTCAAACAGGATTTTCGTGTATATCCTACGATTGATCTATTGAAGCCAACTATGCATTTGTTTTGCTTGAGAGTCATGTCATTGCGTCTCTTCTAGTCATTAAATCATTCTAAATTAATTCGAACGAATTCTATTTTATCCCTTCGAACCTGACTTTCTTACATAACTTGCAATTAATCTACTAAGACAACAATTCATTTATTTAACCTTAAAAAGCATGTCATTAAGTCCCTTTTGTCATTAAGTTATTTTAAAGCAATTCGAATGAATTCTATTTTCATGCATAACTTGCAATTGATCTATTGAAAGAGACTATGCATTTGTGTAGCTGAAAAAGTCATGTCATTGCGTCTCTCTTAGTCATTAAATCATTCTAAATCAATTCGAACCAATTCTACTTTTGCCCTACAAGCATTATTTTCTTACGTAAGTTGCAATTTATCAATAGAAGACAACAATGCAGATTTTTAACCTTAAAAAGCATGTCATTCAGTCCCTTCTTGTCATTAAATTATTTGAAAGCAATTCGAATGAATTGTATTTTAGTGCATAACTTTCAATTGATCTATTGAAGGAAACGTTGCATTTGTTTAGCTTTAAAAGCACATAATTGAGTCTCTTCTAGTCATTAAATCATTCCAAATCAAATCGAACGAATTCTATTTTCGCCCTCCAAACATGATTTTCTTACATAACTTGCAATTTCTCTCCTAAAGAGAACAATGCATTTTTTTAGCCTTAAAAAGCATGTCATTCAGTCACTTCTGGTCATTCAATGATTCTAAATCAATTCGAAAGAATTCACTTTCACCCTTCAAACATGATTTTCGTGTATATCCTACGATTGATCTATTGAAGCCAACTATGCATTTGTTTTGCTTGAAAGTCATGTCTTTGCATCTCTTCTAGTCATTAAATCATTCTAAATTAATTCGGACGAATTCTATTTTATCCCTTCGAACATGACTTTCTTACAGGACTTGCAATTTATCTACTGAAGACAACAATTCATTTATTTGGCCTTAAAAAGCATGTCATTCAGTCCCTTTTGTCATTAAGTTATTTTAAAGCAATTCGAATGAATTCTATTTTCATGCATAACTTGCAATTGATCTATTGAAAGAGACTATGCATTTGTGTAGCTGAAAAAGTCATGTCATTGCGTCTCTCTTAGTCATTAAATCATTCTAAATCAATTCGAACCAATTCTACTTTTGCCCTACAAGCATTATTTTCTTACGTAAGTTGCAATTTATCTATAGAAGACAACAATGCAGATTTTTAACCTTAAAAAGCATGTCATTCAGTCCCTTCTTGTCATTAAATTATTTGAAAGCAATTCGAATGAATTCTATTTTAGTGCATAACTTGCAATTGATCTATTAAAGGAAACTATGCATTTGTTTAGCTTTAAAGTCACGTCATTGAGTCTCTTCTAGTCATTAAATCATTCTAAATCAATGTGAACGAATTCTATTTTCGCCCTTCAAACATGATTTTCTTACATAACTTGCAGTTTATCTCCTAAAGAGAACAATGCATTTTTTTAGCCTTAAAAAGCATGTCATTCAGTCACTTCTGGTTAGTAAATCATTCTAAGTCAATTCGAAAGAATTCACTTTCACCCTTCAAACATGATTTTCGTGTATATCCTACGATTGATCTATTGAAGCCAACTATGCATTTGTTTTGCTTGAAAGTCATGTCATTGCGTCTCTTCTAGTCATTAAATCATTCTAAATTAATTCGAACAAATTCTATTTTATCCCTCTGAACCTGACTTTCTTACATAACTTGCAATTTATCTACTGAAGACAACAATTCATTTATTTAGCCTTAAAAAGCATGTCATTCAGTCCCTTTTGTCATTAAGTTATTTTAAAGCAATTCGAATGAATTTTATTTTCATGCATAACTTGCAATTGATCTATTGAAAGAGACTACGCATTTGTGTAGCTGAAAAAGTCATCTCATTGCGTCTCTTTTAGTCATTAAATAATTCTAAACAATTCGAACCAATTCTACTTTTTCCCTACAAACATTAGTTTCTTACGTAACCCGCAATTTATCTACAGAAGAAAACAATGCAGATTTTTAAACTTAAAAAACATGTCATTCAGTCCCTTCTTGTCATTAAATTATTTGAAAGCAATTCGAATGAATTCTATTTTAGTGCATAACTTTCAATTGATCTATTGAAGGAAACTCTGCAGTTGTTTAGCTTTAAAGTCACATAATTCAGTCTCTTCTAGTCATTAAATCATTCTAAATAAATTCGAACGAATTCTATTTTCGGCCTTCAAACATGATTTTCTGACATAACTTGCAGTTTATCTCCGAAAGAGAACAATGAATTTTTTTAGCCTTAAAAAGCATGTCATTCAGTCACTTCTTGTTATTAAATCATTCTAAATCAATGCAAAAGAATTCACTTTCACCCTTCATACATGGTTTTCGTGTATATCCTACGATTGATCTATTGAAGCCAACTATGCATTTATTTTGCTTGAAAGTCATGTCATTGCGTCTCTTCTAATCATTAAATCATTCTAAATTAATTCAAACGAATTCTATTTTATCCCTTCGAACATGACTTTCTTACATAACTTGCAATTTATCTACTGAAGACAACAACGCATTTATTTAGCCTTAAAAAGCATGTCATTCAGTCCCTTTTGTCATTAAGTTATTTTAAAGCAATTTGAATGAATTCTATTTTCATGCATAACTTGCAATTGATCTATTGAAAGAGACTATGCATTTGTGTAGCTGAAAAAGTCATGTCATTGCGTCTCTTTTAGTCATTAAAGCATTCCAAATCAATTCGAATTAATTCTACTTTTGCCCTACAAACATTATTTTATTACGTAACTTGCAATTTATCTATAGAAGACAACAATGCAGATTGTTAACCTTAAAAAGCATGTCATTCAATCCCTTCTTGTCATTAAATTATTTGAAAGCAATTCGAATGAATTCTATTTTAGTGCATAACTTTCAACTGATCTATTGAAGGAATCTCTGCATTTGTTTAGCTTTAAATTGACATAATTGAGTCTCTTCTAGTCATTAAATCATTCTAAATAAATTCGAATGAATTCTATTTTCGCCCTTCAAACATTATTTTCTCACGTAACTTGCAATTTATCTATAGAAGACAACAATGCAGAATTTTAACCTTAAAAAGAATGTCATTCAGTCCCTTCTTGTCTTTAAATTATTTGAAAGCAATTCGAATGAATTCTATTTTAGTGCATAACTTTCGATTGATCTATTGAAGGAAACACTGCATTTTTTTAGCGCTAAAGTCACATAATTGAGTCTCTTCTAGTGATTAAATCACTCTAAATCAATTCGAACGAATTCTATTTTCGCCCTCCAAACATGATTTTCCTACATAACTTGCAATTTCTCTCCTAAAGAGAAAATGCATTTTTTTAGCCTTAAAAAGCATGTCATTCAGTCACTTCTGGTCATTCAATCATTCTAAATCAATTCGAAAGAATTCACTTTCACCTTTCAAACATGATTTTCGTGTATATCCTACGATTGATCTATTGAAGCCAACTATGCATTTGTTTTGCTTGAAAATCATGTCTTTGCATCTCTTCTAGTCATTAAATCATTCTAAATTAATTCGAACGAATTCTATTTTATCCCTTCAAACATGAGTTTCATACATAACTTGCAATTTATCTACTGAAGACAACAATGCATTTATTTAGTCTTAAAATGAATGTCATTCAGTCCCTTTTCTCTTTAAGTTATTTTAAAGCAATTCGAATGAATTCTATTTTCATGCATAACTTGCAATTGATCTATTGAAAGAGACTATGCATTTGTGTACCTTAAAAGTCATGTCATTGCGTCTCTTTTAGTCATTAAATAATTCTAAATCAATTCGAACCAATCCTACTTTTGCCCTACAAACATTATTTTCTTACGTAACTTGCAATTTATCTGCAGAAGACAACAATGCAGTTTTTTAACCTTAAAAAGCAGGTCATTCAGTCCCTTCTTGTCATTAAATTATTTGAAAGCAATTCGAATGAATTCTATTTTCATGCATAACTTGCAATTGATCTATTAAAGGAAACTATGCATTTGTTTAGCTTTAAAGTCACGTCATTGAGTCTCTTCTAGTCATTAAATCATTCTAAATCAATGCGAACGAATTCTATTTTCGCCCTTCAAACATGATTTTCTTGCATAACTTGCAGTTCATCTCCTAAACAGAACAATGCATTTTTTTAGCCTTAAAAAGCATGTCATTCAGTCACTTCTGGTTATTAAATCATTCTAAGTCAATTCGAAAGAATTCACTTTCACCCTTCAAACATGATTTTCCTGTATATCTTACGATTGATATATTGAAGCCAACTATGCATTTGTTTTGCTTGAAAGTCATGTCATTGCGTCTCTTCTAATCATTAAATCATTCTAAATTAATTCGAACGAATTCCATTTTATCCCTTCGAACATGACTTTCTTACATAACCTGCAATTTATCAACTGAAGACAACAATGCATTTATTTAGCCTTAAAAAGCATGTCATTCAGTCCCTTTTGTCATTAAGTTATTTTAAAGCAATTCGAATGAATTCTATTTTCATTCATAACTTGCAATTGATCTATTGAAAGAGACCATGCATTTGTGTAGTTGAAAAAGTCATGTCATTGCGTCTCTTTTAGTCATTCAATCATTCTAAATCAATTCGAACCAATTCTACTTTTGCCCTACAAACATTATTTTCTTACGTAACTTGCAATTTATCTGCAGAAGACAACAATGCAGTTTTTTAACCTTAAAAAGCAGGTCATTCAGTCCCTTCTTGTCATTAAATTATTTGAAAGCAATTCAAATGAATTCTATTTTCATGCATAACTTGCAATTGATCTATTAAAGGAAACTATGCATTTGTTTAGCTTTAAAGTCACGTCATTGAGTCTCTTCTAGTCATTAAATCATTCTAAATCAATGCGAACGAATTCTATTTTCGCCCTTCAAACATGATTTTCTTACATAACTTGCAGTTTATCTCCTAAACAGAACAATGCATTTTTTTAGCCTTAAAAAGCATGTCCTTCAGTCACTTCTGGTTATTAAATCATTCTAAGTCAATTCGAAAGAATTGACTTTCACCCTTCAAACTTGATTTTCGTGTATATCCTACGATTGATTTATTGAAGCCAACGATGCATTTGTTTTGCTTGAAAGTCATGTCATTGCATCTCTTCTAGTCATTAAATCATTCTAAATTAATTCGAACGAATTCTATTTGATCCCTTCGAACATGACTTTCTTACATAACTTGCAATTTATCTACTGAAGACAACAATGCATTTATTTAGCCTTAAAAAGCATGTGATTCAGTCCCTTTTGTCATTAAGTTATTTTAAAGCAATTTGAATGAATTCTATTTTCATGCATAACTTGCAATTGATCTATTGAAAGAGACTGTGCATTTGTGTAGCCGAAAAATTCATGTCATTGTGTCTCTTTTAGTCATTAAATCATTCTAAATCAATTCGAACCAATTCTACTTTTGCCCTACAAACATTATTTTCTTACGTAACTTGCAATTTATCTACAGAAGACAACAATGCAGTTTTTTATCCTTAAAAAGCATGTCATTTAGTCCCTTCTTGTCATTAAATTATTTGAAAGCAATTCGAATAAATTCTATTTTCATGCATAACTTGCAATTGATCTACTGAAGGAAAAACTGCATTTGTTTAGCTTTAAAATCACATAATTGAGTCTCTTCTAGTCATTAACTCATTCCAAATCAATTCGAATGAATTCTATTTTCGCTCTTCAAACATGATTTTCTTACATAACTTGCAGTTTATCTCCTAAAGAGACCAATGCATTTTTTTAGCCTTAAAAAGCATGTCATTCAGTCACTTCTGGTTATTAAATCATTGCAAGTAAATTCGAAAGAATTCACTTTCACCCTTCAAACATGATTTTCGTGTATATCCTGCGGTCGATCTATTGAGCCAACTATGCATTTGTTTTGCTTGAAAGTCATGTCATTGCGTCTCTTCTAGTCATTAAATCATTCTTAATTAATTCAGACGAATTCTATTTTATCCCTTCGAACATGACTTTCTTACAGCACTTGCAATTTATCTACTGAAGACAATAATGCATTTATTTAGCTTTAAAAAGCATGTCATTCAGTCCCTTTTGTCATTAAGTTATTTTAAAGCAATTCGAATGAATTCTATTTTCATGCATAACTTGCAATTGATCTATTGAAAGAGACTATGCATTTGTGTAGCCGAAAAAGTCATGTCATTGCGTCTCTTTTAGTCATTAAATCATTCTAAATCAACTCGAACCAATTCTACTTTTGCCCTACAAACATTATTTTCTTACGTAACTTGCAATTTATCTATAGAAGACAACAATCCAGATTTTTAACCTTAAAAAGCATGTCATTCAGTCCCTTCTTGTCATTAAATTATTTGAAAGCTATTCGAATGAATTCTATTTTAGTGCATAACTTTCAATTGATCTATTGAAGGAAACAGTGCATTTGTTTATCTTTAAAAGCACATAATTGAGTCTCTTCTATTCATTAAATCATTCCAAATCAATTCGAACGAATTCTATTTTCGCCCTTCAAACATGATTTTCTTACATAACTTGCAGTTTATCTCCTAAGGAGAACAATGAATTTGTTTAGCCTTAAAAAGCATGTCATTCAGTCACTTCTGGTCATTAAATCATTCTAAATCAATTCGAAAGAATTCACATTCACCCTTCAAACATGATTGTCGTGTATAACCTGCGATTGATCTATTGAAGGCAACTATGCAGTTGTTTTGCTTGAAAGTCATGTCATTGCGTCTCTTCTAGTCATTAAATCATTCTAAATTAATTCGAACGAATTCTATTTTATCCTTTCGAACATGACTTTCTTACATAACTTGCAATTTATCTACTAAACACAACAATGCATTTACTTGGCTTTAAAAAGCATGTCATTCAGTCCCTTTTGTCATTAGGTTATTTTAAAGCAATTCGAATGAATTCTATTTTCTTGCATAACTTGCAATTCATCTATTGAAAGACACTATCCATTTGTGTAGCTGAAAAAGTCATGTCATTGCGTCTCTTTTAGTCATTAAATAATCTAAATCAATTCGAACCAATTCTACTTTTGCCCTACAAACATTATTTTCTTACGTAACTTGCAATTTATCTACAGAAGACAACAATGCAGATTTTTAGCCTTAAAAAGCATGTCATTCAATCCCTTCTTGTCATTAAGTTATTTGAAAGCAATTCGAATAAATTCTATTTTAGTGCATAACTTTCAATTGATCTATTGAAGGAAACTCTACATTTGTTTCGCTTTAAAGTAACATAATTGAGTCTCTTCTAGTCATTAAATCATTCTAAATCGATTCGAACGAATTCTATTTTCGCCCTTCAAACATAATTTTCCTACATAACTTGCAATTTATCTCCTAAAGAGAACAATGCATTTTTTTAGCCTTAAAAAGCATGTCATTCAGTCACTTCTGGTCATTAAATCATTCTAAATCAATTCGAAAGAATTCACTTTCACCCTTCAAACATGATTGTCGTGTATAACCTGCGATTGATCTATTGAAGGCAACTATGTAGTTGTTTTGCTTGAAAGTCATGTCAGTGCGTCTCTTCTAGTCATTAAATCATTCTAAATTAATTCGAACGAATTCTATTTTATACCTTCGAACATTACTTTCTTACATAACTTGCAATTTATCTACTGAAGACAACAATTCATTTATTTAGCCTTAAAAAGCATGTCATTCAATCCCTTCTTGTCATTAAGTTATTTGAAAGCAATTCGAATAAATTCTATTTTAGTGCATAACTTTCAATTGATCTATTGAAGGAAACTCTACATTTGTTTCGCTTTAAAGTAACATAATTGAGTCTCTTCTAGTCATTAAATCATTCTAAATCAATTCGAACGAATTCTATTTTCGCCCTCCAAACATGATTTTCCTACATAACTTGCAATTTATCTCCTAAAGAGAACAATGCATTTTTTTAGCCTTAAAAAGCATGTCATTCAGTCACTTCTGGTCATTAAATCATTCTAAATCAATTCGAAAGAATTCACTTTCACCCTTCAAACATGATTGTCGTGTATAACCTGCGATTGATCTATTGAAGGCAACTATGTAGTTGTTTTGCTTGAAAGTCATGTCATTGCGTCTCTTCTAGTCATTAAATCATTCTAAATTAATTCGAACGAATTCTATTTTATCCCTTCGAACATGACTTTCTTACATAACTTGCAATTTATCTACTGAAGACAACAATGCATTTACTTAGCTTTAAAAAGCATGTCATTAAGTCCCTTTTGTCATTAAGTTAATTTAAAGTAATTCGAATGAATTCTATTTTCATGCATAACTTGCAATTGATCTATTAAAGGAAACTATGCATTTGTTTAGCTTTAAAGTCACGTCATTGAGTCTCTTCTAGTCAATAAATCATTCTAAATCAATGCGAACGAATTCTATTTTCGCCCTTCAAACATGATTTTCTTACATAACTTGCAGTTTATTTCCTAAGGAGAACAATGCATTTTTTTAGCCTTAAAAAGCATGTCATTCAGTCACTTCTGGTTATTAAATCATTCTAAGTCAATTCGAAAGAATTCACTTTCACCCTTCAAACATGATTTTCGTGTATATCCTACAATTGATCTATTGAAGCCAACTATGCATTTGTTTTGCTTGAAAGTCATGTCATTGCGTCTCTTCTAGTCATTAAATCACTCTTAATTAATTCGAACGAATTCAATTTTATCCCTTCGAACCTGACTTTCTTACATAACCTGAAATTTATCTACTGAAGACAACAATTCATTTATTTAGCCTTAAAAAGAATGTCATTCAGTCCCTTTTGTCATTAAGTTATTTCAAAGCAATTCGAATGAATTCTATTTTCATGCATAACTTGCAATTGATCTATTGAAAGAGACTATCCATTTGTGTAGCTGAAAAAGTCATGTCATTGCGTCTCTTTTAGTCATTAAATCATTCTAAATCAATTCGAACCAATTCTACTTTTGCCCTACAAACATTATTTTCTTACGTAACTTGCAATTTATCTATAGAAGACTGCAGATTTTTAACCTTAAAATGCATGTCATTCAGTCCCTTCTTGTCATTAAATTATTTGAAAGCAATTCGAATGAATTCTATTTTAGTGCGTAACTTTCAATTGATCTATTGAAGGAAACACTGCATTTGTTTAGCTTTAAAAGCACATAATTGAGTCTCTTCTAGTCATTAAATCATTCCAAATCAATTCGAACGAATTCTATTTTCGCCCTTCAAACACAATTTTCTTACATAACCTGCAGTTTATCTCCTAAGGAGAACAATGAATTTTTTTAGCCTTAAAAAGCATGTCATTGAGTCACTTCTGGTCATTAAATCATTCTAAATCAATTCGGAAGAATTCACTTTCACCCTTCAAACATGATTGTCGTGTATAACCTGCGATTGATCTATTGAAGGCAACTACGTAGTTGTTTTGCTTGAAAGTCATGTCATTGCGTCTCTTCTAATCATTAAATCATTCTAAATTAATTCGAACGAATTCTATTTTATACCTTCGAACATTACTTTCTTACATAACTTGCAATTTATCTACTGAAGACAACAATTCATTTATTTAGCCTTAAAAAGCATGTCATTCAATCCCTTCTTGTCATTAAGTTATTTGAAAGCAATTCGAATAAATTCTATTTTAGTGCATAACTTTCAATTGATCTATTGAAGGAAACTCTACATTTGTTTAGCTTTAAAGTAACATAATTGAGTCTCTTCTAGTCATTAAATCATTCTAAATCAATTCGAACGAATTCTATTTTCGCCCTCCAAACATGATTTTCCTACATAACTTGCAATTTATCTCCTAAAGAGAACAATGCATTTTTTTAGCCTTAAAAAGCATGTCATTCAGTCACTTCTGGTCATTAAATCATTCTAAATCAATTCGAAAGAATTCACTTTCACCCTTCAAACATGATTGTCGTGTATAACCTGCGATTGATCTATTGAAGGCAACTATGTAGTTGTTTTGCTTGAAAGTCATGCCATTGCGTCTCTTCTAGTCATTAAATCATTCTAAATTAATTCTAACGAATTCTATTTTATCCTTTCGAATATGACTTTCTTACATAACTTGCAATTTATCTACTGAAGACAACAATGCATTTACTTAGCTTTAAAAAGCATGTCATTAAGTCCCTTTTGTCATTAAGTTAATTTAAAGTAATTCGAATGAATTCTATTTTCATGCATACCTTGCAATTGATCTATTAAAGGAAACTATGCATTTGTTTAGCTTTAAAGTCACGTCATTGAGTCTCTTCTAGTCAATAAATCATTCTAAATCAATGCGAACGAATTCTATTTTCGCCCTTCAAACATGATTTTCTTACATAACTTGCAGTTTATTTCCTAAAGAGAACAATGCATTTTTTTAGCCTTAAAAAGCATGTCATTCAGTCACTTCTGGTTATTAAATCATTCTAAGTCAATTCGAAAGAATTCACTTTCACCCTTCAAACATGATTTTCGTGTATATCCTACAATTGATCTATTGAAGCCAACTATGCATTTGTTTTGCTTGAAAGTCATGTCATTGCGTCTCTTCTAGTCATTAAATCACTCTTAATTAATTCGAACGAATTCAATTTTATCCCTTCGAACCTGACTTTCTTACATAACCTGCAATTTATCTACTGAAGACAACAATTCATTTATTTAGCCTTAAAAAGAATGTCATTCAGTCCCTTTTGTCATTAAGTTATTTTAAAGCAATTCGAATGAATTCTATTTTCATGCATAACTTGCAATTGATCTATTGAAAGAGACTATCCATTTGTGTAGCTGAAAAAGTCATGTCATTGCGTCTCTTTTAGTCATTAAATCATTCTAAATCAATTCGAACCAATTCTACTTTTGCCCTACAAACATTATTTTCTTACGTAACTTTCAATTTATCTACAGAAGACAACAAAGCAGTTTTTTAACATTAAAAAGCATGTCATTCAGTCGCTTTTGTCATTAAGTTATTTTAAAGCAATTCGAATGAATTCTATTTTCATGCATAACTTGCAATTGATCTATTAAAAGAGACTATCCATTTGTGTAGCTGAAAAAGTCATGTCATTGCGTCTCTTTTAGTCATTAAATCATTCTAAATCAATTCGAACCAATTCTACTTTTGCCCTACAAACATTATTTTCTTACGTAACTTTCAATTTATCTACAGAAGACAACAAAGCAGTTTTTTAACCTTAAAAAGCATGTCATTCAGTCGCTTTAGTCATTAAGTTATTTTAAAGCAATTCGAATGAATTCTATTTTCATGCATAACTTGCAATTGATCTATTGAAAGAGACTGTGCATTTGTGTAGCTGAAAAAGTCATGTCATTGCGTCTCTTTTAGTCATTAAATCATTCTAAATCAATTCGAACCAATTCTACTTTTGCCCTACACACATTATTTTCTTACGTAACTTTCAATTTATCTACAAAAGACAACAATGCAGTTTTTTAACCTTAAAAAGCATGTCATTCTGTCCGTTCTTGTTATTAAATTATTTGAAAGCAATTTGAATGAATTCTATTTTAGTGCATAACTTTCAATTGATCTATTGAAGGAAACTCTACATTTGTTTAGCTTTAAAGTAACATAATTGAGTCTCTTCTAGTCATTAAATCATTCTAAATCAATTCGAACGAATTCTATTTTCGCCCTCCAAACATGATTTTCCTACATAACTTGGAATTTATCTCCTAAAGAGAACAATGCATTTTTTTAGCCTTAAAAAGCATGTCATTCAGTCACTTCTGGTTATCAAATCATTCTAAGTCAATTCAAAAGAATTCACTTTCACCCTTCAAACATGATTTTCGTGTATATCCTGCGATTGATCTATTGAAGCCAACTATGCATATGTTTTGCTTGAAAGTCATGTCATTGCGTCTCTTCTAGTCATTAAATCATTCTTAATTAATTCGAACGAATTCTATTTTATCCCTTCGAACATGACTTTCTTACAGGACTTGCAATTTATCTACTGAAGACAACAAAGCAGTTTTTTAACCTTAAAAAGCATGTCATTCAGTCGCTTTTGTCATTAAGTTATTTTAAAGCAATTCGAATGAATTCTATTTTCATGCATAACTTGCAATTGATCTATTGAAAGAGACTATCAATTTGTATAGCTGAAAAAGTCATGTCATTGCGTCTCTTTTAGTCATTAAATCATTCTAAATCAATTCGAACCAATTCTACTTTTGCGCTACACACATTATTTTCTTACGTAACTTTCAATTTATCTACAAAATACAACAATGCAGTTTTTTAACCTTAAAAAGCGTGTCATTCTGTCCCTTCTTGTCATTAAATTATTTGAAAGCAATTTGAATGAATTCTATTTTAGTGCATAACTTTCAATGGATCTATTGAAGGAAACACTGCATTTGTTTAGCTTTAAAGTCACATAATTGAGTCTCTTCTAATCATTAAATCATTCTAAATCAATTCGAACGAATACTATTTTCGCCTTCCAAACATGATTTTCCTACAGAACTTGCAATTTATCTCCGAAAGAGAACAATGCATTTTTTTAGCCTTAAAAAGCATGTCATTCAGTCACTTCTGGTTATTAAATCATTCTAAGTCAATTCAAAAGAATTCACTTTCACCCTTCAAACATGATTTTCGTGTATATCCTGCGATTGATCTATGGAAGCCAACTATGCATATGTTTTGCTTGAAAGTCATGTCATTGCGTCTCTTCTAGTCATTAAATCATTCTTAATTAATTCGAACGAATTCTATTTTATCCCTTCGAACATGACTTTCTTACAGGACTTGCAATTTATCTACTGAAGACAACAAAGCAGTTTTTTAACCTTAAAAAGCATGTCATTCAGTCGCTTTTGTCATTAAGTTATTTTAAAGCAATTCGAATGAATTCTATTTTCATGCATAACTTGCAATTGATCTATTGAAAGAGACTATCAATTTGTGTAGCTGAAAAAGTCATGTCATTGCGTCTCTTTTAGTCATTAAATCATTCTAAATCAATTCGAACCAATTCTACTTTTGCCCTACGAGCATTATTTTCTTACGTAACTTGCAATTTATCTACAGAAGACAACAATGCAGTTTTTTAACCTTAAAAAGCAGGTCATTCAGTCCCTTCTTGTCATTAAATTATTTGGAAGCAATTCGAATGAATTCTATTTTCATGCATAACTTGCAATTGATCTATTGAAGGAAACTCTGCATTTGTTTAGCTTTAAAGTCACGTCATTGAGTCTCTTCTACTCATTAAATCATTCTAAATCAATGCGAACGAATTCTACTTTCGCCCTCCAAACACGATTTTCTTACATAACTTGCAATTTATCTCCTAAAGAGAACAATGAATTTATTTAGCCTTAAAAAGAATGTCATTCAGTCACTTCTGGTCATTAAATCATTCTAAATCAATTCGAGAGAATTTACTTTCACCCTTCAAACATGATTTTCGTGTATATCCTACGATATATCTATTGAAGCCAACTATGCATTTGTTTTGCTTGAAAGTCATGTCATTGCGTCTCTTCTAATCATTAAATCATTCTAAATTAATTCGAACGAATTCTATTTTATCCCTTCGAACATGACTTTCATACATAACTTGCAATTTATCTACTGAAGACAACAATGCATTTATTTAGCCTTAAAAAGCATGTCATTCAGTCCCTTTTGTCATTAAGTTATTTTAAAGCAATTCGAATGAATTCTATTTTCATGCATAACTTGCAAATGATCTATTGAGAGAGACTATGCATTTGTGTAGCTGAACAAGTCATGTCATTGCGTCTCTTTTAGTCATTAAATCATTCTAAATCAATTCGGACCATTTCTACTTTTGCCCTACAAATATTATTTTCTTACGTAACTTGCAATTTATCTATAGAAGACAACAATGCAGATTTTTAACCTTAAAAAGCATGTCATTCAATCCCTTCTTGTCATTAAATTATTTGAAAGCAATTCGAATGAATTCTATTTTAGTGCATAACTTTCAATTGATCTATTGAAGGAAACTCTGCATTTGTTTAGCTTTAAAGTCACATAATTGAGTCTCTTCTAGTCATTAAATCATTCTAAATAAATTTGAAGGAATTCTATTTTCGCCCTTCAAACATGATTTTCTTACATAACCTGCAGTTTATCTCCTAAAGAGAACAATGCATTTTTTTAGCCTTAAAAAACATGTCATTCAGTCACTTCTGGTCATTAAATCTTTCTAAATCAATTCGATAGAATTCACTTTCACCCTTCAAACATGATTTTCGTGTATATCCTACGGTTGATCTATTGAAGCCAACTATGCATTTGTTTTGCTTGAAAGTCATGTCTTTGCATCTCTTCTAGTCATTAAATCATTCTAAATTAATTCGAACGAATTCTATTTTATCCCTTCAAATATGAGTTTCATACATAACTTGCAATTTATCTACTGAAGACAACAATGCATTTATTTAGCCTTAAAAAGCATGTCATTCAGTCCCTTTTGTCATTAAGTTATTTTAAAGCAATTCGAATGAATTCTATTTTTATGCATAACTTGCAATTGACTTATTGAAAGAGACTATCCATTTGTGTAGCTGAAAAAGTAATGTCATTGCATCTCTTTTAGTAATTAAATCATTCTAAATCAATTCGAACGAATTCTACTTTTGCCCTACAAACATTATTTTCTTACGTAACTTGCAATTTATCTATAAAAGACAACAATGCAGATTTTTAACCTTAAAAACATGTCATTCAATCCCTTCTTGTCATTAAATTATTTGAAAGCAATTCGAATGAATCCTATTTTAGTGCATAACTTTCAATTGATCTATTGAACGAAACTCTGCCTTTGTTTTAAAGTCACGTCATTGAGTCTCTTCTAGTCATTAAATCATTCTAAATCAATGCGAACGAATTCTATTTTCGCACTTCAAACTTGATTTTCTTACATAACTTGCAGTGTATCTCCTAAAGAGAACAATGCATTTTTTTAGCCTTAAAAAGCATGTCATTCAGTCACTTATGGTCATTAAATCATTCAAAATTAATTCGAAAGAATTCACTTTCACCCTTCAAACATGATTTTCGTGTATACCCTACTATTGATCTATTGAAGCCAACTATGCATTTGTTTTGCTTGCAAGTCTTGTCATTGCGTCTCTTCTAGTCATTAAATCATTCTAAATTAATTCGAACGAATTCTATTTTATCCCTTCGAACATGACTTTCTTTCATAACTTGCAATTTATCTACTGAAGACAACAATGCATTTATTTAGCCTTAAAAAGCATGTCTTTCAGTCCCTTTAGTCATTAAGTTATTTTAAAGCAATGCGAATGAATTGTATTTTCATGCATAACTTGCAATTGATCTATTGAAAGAGACTATGCATTTGTGTAGTTGAAAAAGTCATGTCATTGCGTCTCTTTTAGTCATTAAATCATTCTAAATCGATTCGAACGAATTCTACTTTTCGCCTACAAACATTATTTTCTTACGTAACTTGCAATTTATCTATAGAAGACAACAATGCAGATTTTTAACCTTAAAAAGCATGTCATTCAAGCCCTTCTTGTCATTAAATTATTTGAAAGCAATTCGAATGAATTCTATTTTAGTGCATAATTTTCAATTGATCTATTAAAGGAAACTCTACATTTGTTTAGCTTTAAAGTCACATAATTGAGTCTCTTCTAGTCATTAAATCATTCTAAATAAATTCGAACGAATTCTATTTTCACCCTTCAAACATGATTTTCTTACATAACTTGCAGTTGATCTCCTAAAGACAACAATGTATTTTTTTAGCCTTAAAAAGCATGTCATTCAGTCACTTCTGGTCATTAAATCATTCTAAATCAATTCGAAAGAGTTCACTTTCACCCTTCAAA
The DNA here is from genome assembly GCA_027186245.1 of Coriaria nepalensis. Taxonomy (NCBI): domain Eukaryota; kingdom Viridiplantae; phylum Streptophyta; class Magnoliopsida; order Cucurbitales; family Coriariaceae; genus Coriaria; species Coriaria nepalensis. The sequence goes on from CP114483.1 coordinate 27,916,742, forward strand.
CATGATTTTCGTGTATATCCTCCGGTTAATCTATTGAAGCCAACTATGCATTTGTTTTGCTTGAAAGTCATGTCATTGCGTTTCTTCTAGTCCTTAAATCATTCTAAATTAATTCGAACGAATTCTATTTTATCCCTCCGAACATGACTTTCTTACATAACTTGCAATTTATCTATTGAAGACAACAATGCATTTATTTAGCCTTAAAAAGCATGTCAATCAGTCCCTTTTGTCATTAAGTTATTTTAAAGCAATTCGAATGAATTCTATTTTCATGCATAACTTGCAATTGATCTATTGAAAGACAGTATGCATTTTTGTAGCTGAAAAAGTCATGCCATTGAGTCTCTTTTAGTCATTAAATCATTCTAAATCAGTTCGAACCAATTCTACTTTTGCCCTACAAACATTATTTCCTTACGTAACTTGCAATTTATCTATAAAAGATAACAATGCGGATTTTTAACATTAAAAAGCATGTCATTCAGTCCCTTCTTGTCATTAAATTATTTGAAAGCAATTCAAATGAATTCTATTTTAGTGCATGACTTTCAATTGATCTATTGAAGGAAACTCTGCATTTGTTTAGCTTTAAAGTCACATAATTGAGTCTCTTCTAGTCATTAAATCGTTCTAAATCAATTCGAACAAATTCTATTTTCGCCCTCCAAACATGATTTACCTACATAACTTGCAATTTGTATCCTAAAGAGAACAATGCATTTTTTTAGCCCTGAAAAGCATGTCATTCAGTCACTTCTGGTCATTAAATCATTCTAAATCAATTCGAAAGAATTCACTTTCACCTTTCAAACATGATTGTCGTGTATAACCTACGATTGATCTATTGAAGCCAACTATGCACTTGTTTAGCCTTAAAATCATGTCATTGTGTATCTTCTACTCATTAAATCATTCTAAATTAATTCGAACGAACTTTATTTTCGCCCTCCAAACATGACTTTCTGACTTAACTTGCAATTTATCTACTGAGGACAACAATGCATTTATTTAGCCTTAAAAAGCATGTCATTCAGTCCCTTCTTGTCATTAAGTTATTTTAAAGCAATTCGAATGAATTGTATTTTCATGCATAACTTGCAATTGATCTATTGAAAGAGACTATGCATTTGTGTTGCTGAAAAAGTCATGTCATTGCGTCTCTTTTAGTCATTAAATCATTCTAAATCAATTCGAACCAATTCTACTTTTTCCCTACAAACATTATTTTCTTACGTAACTTGCAATTTATCTATAGAAGACAGCAATGCAGATTTTTAACCTTAAAAAGCATGTCATTCAGTCCCTTCTTGTCATTAAATTATTTGAAAGCAATTCGAATCATTTCTATTTTAGTGCATAACTTTCAATTGATCTATTGAAGGAAACTCTACATTTGTTTAGCTTTAAAGTAACACAATTGAGTCTCTTCTAGTCATTAAATCATTCTAAATCAATTCGAACGAATTCTATTTTCGCCCTCCAAACATGATTTTCCTACATAACTTGCAATTTATCTCCTGAAGAGAACAATGCATTTTTTTAGCCTTAAAAAGCATGTCATTCAGTCACTTCTGGTCATTAAATCATTCTAAATCAATTCGAAAGAATTCACTTTCACCCTTCAAACATGATTGTCGTGTATAACCTGCGATTGATCTATTGAAGGCAACTATGCAGTTGTTTTGCTTGAAAGTCATGTCATTGCATCTCTTCTAGTCATTAAATCATTCTAAATTAATTCGAACAAATTCTATTTTATCCCCTCGAACATGACTTTCTTACATAACTTGCAATTTATCTACTAAAGACAAAAATGCGTTTATTTAGCCTTAAAAAGCATGTCATTCAGTCCCTTTTGTCATTAAGTTATTTTAAAGCAATTCGAATGAGTTCTATTTTCATGCATAACTTGCAATTGATCTATTGAAAGAGACTATGCACTTGGGTACCTTAAAAGTCATGTCATTGCGTTTCTTTTAGTCATTAAATCATTCTAAATCAATTCGAACCATTTCTACTTTTGCCCTACAAATGTTATTTGCTTACGTAACTTGCAATTTATCTATAGAAGACAACAATGCAGATTTTTAACCTTAAAAAGCATGTCATTCAATCCCTTCTTGTCATTAAATTATTTGAAAGCAATTCGAATGAATTCTATTTTAGTGCATAACTTTCAATTGATTTATTGAAGGAAACTCTGCATTTGTTTAGCTTTAAAGTCACATAATTGAGTCTCTTCTAGTTATTAAATCATTCTAAATAAATTTGAAGGAATTCTATTTTCGCCCTTCAAACATGATTTTCTTACATAACCTGCAGTTTATCTCCTAAAGAGAACAATGCATTTTTTTAGCCTTAAAAAACATGTCATTCAGTCACTCCTGGTCATTAAATCTTTCTAAATCAATTCGATAGAATTCACTTTCACCCTTCAAACATGATTTTCGTGTATATCCTACGGTTGATCTATTGAAGCCAACTATGCATTTGTTTTGCTTGAAAGTCATGTCTTTGCATCTCTTCTAGTCATTAAATCATTCTAAATTAATTCGAACGAATTCTATTTTATCCCTTCAAACATGAGTTTCATACATAACTTGCAATTTATCTACCGAAGACAACAATGCATTTATTTAGCCTTAAAAAGCATGTCATTCAGTCCCTTTTGTCATTAAGTTATTTTAAAGCAATTCGAATGAATTCTATTTTCATGCATAACTTGCAATTGATTTATTGAAAGAGACTATCCATTTGTGTAGCTGAAAAAGTAATGTCATTGCATCTCTTTTAGTAATTAAATCATTCTAAATCAATTCGAACGAATTCTACTTTTGCCCTACAAACATTATTTTCTTACGTAACTTGCAATTTATCTATAGAAGACAACAATGCAGATTTTTAACCTTAAAAACATGTCATTCAATCCCTTCTTGTCATTAAATTATTTGAAAGCAATTCGAATGAATCCTATTCTAGTGCATAACTTTCAATTGATCTATTGAACGAAACTCTGCCTTTGTTTTAAAGTCACGTCATTGAGTCTCTTCTAGTCATTAAATCATTCTAAATCAATGCGAACAAATTCTATTTTCGCACTTTAAACTTGATTTTCTTACATAACTTGCAGTGTATCTCCTAAAGAGAACAATGCATTTTTTTAGCCTTAAAAAGCATGTCATTCAGTCACTTATGGTCATTAAATCATTCTAAATCAATTCGATAGAATTCACTTTCACCCTTCAAACATGATTTTCGTGTATATCCTACGGTTGATCTATTGAAGCCAACTATGCATTTGTTTTGCTTGCAAGTCATATCATTGCGTCTCTTCTAGTCATTAAATCATTCTAAATTAATTCGAACGAATTCTATTTTATCCCTTCAAACATGACTTTCTTACATAACTTGCAATTTATCTACTGAAGACAACAATGCATTTATTTAGCCTTAAAAAGCATGTCATTCAGTCCCTTTTGTCATTCAGTTATTTTAAAGCAATTCGAATGAATTCTATTTTCATGCATAACTTGCAACTGATCTATTGAAAGAGACTATGCATTTGTGTAGCTGAAAAAGTCATGTCATTGCGTCTCTTTTAGTCATTAAATCATTCTAAATTAATTCGAACCAATTCTACTTTTGCCCAACAAACATTATTTTCTTACGTAACTTGCAATTTATCTATAGAAGACAACAATGCAGATTTTTAACCTTAAACAGCATGTCATTCAATCCCTTCTTGTCATTAAATTATTTGAAAACAATTCGAATGAATTCTATTTTAGTGCATAACTTTCAATTGATCTATTGAAGGAAACTCTGCATTTGTTTAGCATTAAAGTCACATAATTGAGTCTCTTCTTGTCATTAAATCATTCTAAATCAATTCGAACGAATTCTATTTTCGCCCTTCAAACATGATTTTCTTACATAACTTGCAATTTATCTCCTAAAGCGAACAATGCATTTTTTTAGCTTTAAAAAGCATGTCATTCAGTCACTTCTGGTCATTAAATCATTCTAAATCAATTCGAAAGAATTCACTTTCACCCTTCAAACACGATTTTCGTGTATATCCTCCGGTTAATCTATTGAAGCCAACTATGCATTTGTTTTGCTTGAAAGTCATGTCATTGCGTTTCTTCTAGTCCTTAAATCATTCTAAACTAATTCGAACGAATTCTATTTTATCCCTCCGAACATGACTTTCTTACATAACTTGCAATTTATCTACTGAAGACAACAATGCATTTATTTAGCTTTAAAAAGCATGTCAATCAGTCCCTTTTGTCATTAAGTTATTTTAAAGCAACTCGAATGAATTCTATTTTCATGCATAACTTGCAATTCATCTATTGAAAGACACTACGCATTTTTGTAGCTGAAAAAGTCATGTCATTGAGTCTCTTTTAGTCATTAAATCATTCTAAATCAATTCGAACCAATTCTACTTTTGCCCTACAAACATTATTTTCTTACGTAACTAGCAATTTATCTATAAAAGATAACAATGCGGATTTTTAACATTAAAAAGCATGTCATTCAGTCCCTTCTTGTCATTAAATTATTTGAAAGCAATTCAAATGAATTCTATTTTAGTGCATGACTTTCAATTGATCTATTGAAGGAAACTCTGCATTTGTTTAGCTTTAAAGTCACATAATTGAGTCTCTTCTAGTCATTAAATCGTTCTAAATCAATTCGAACGAATTCTATTTTCGCCCTCCAAACATGATTTTCCTACATAACTTGCAATTTGTCTCCTAAAGAGAACAATGCATTTTTTTAGCCCTGAAAAGCATGTCATTCAGTCACTTCTGGTCATTAAATCATTCTAAATCAATTCGAAACAATTCACTTTCACCCTTCAAACATGATTGTCGTGTATAACCTACGATTGATCTATTGAAGGCAACTATGCAGTTGTTTTGCTTGAAAGTCATGTCATTGTGTCTCTTCTAGTCATTAAATCATTTTAAATTAATTCGAACAAATTCTATTTTATCCCTTCGAACATGACTTTCTTACATAACTTGCAATTTATCTACTGAAGACAACAATGCGTTTATTTAGCCTTAAAAAGCATGTCATTCAGTCCCTTTTGTCATTAAGTTATTTTAAAGCAATTCGAATGAATTCTATTTTCATGCATAACTTGCAATTGATCTATTGAAAGAGACTTTGCATTTGTGTAGCTGAAAAAGTCATGTCATTGCGTCTCTTTTAGTCATTAAATGATTCTAAATCAATTCGAACCAATTCTACTTTTTCCCTACAAAAATTATTTTCTTACGTAATTTGCAATTTATCTATAGAAGACAGCAATGCAGATTTTTAACCTTAAAAAGCATGTCATTCAGTCCCTTCTTGTCATTAAATTATTTGAAAGCAATTCGAATGATTTCTATTTTAGTGCATAACTTTCAATTGATCTATTGAAGGAAACTATGCCTGTGTTTTAAAGTCACGTCATTGAGTCTCTTCTAGTCATTAAATCATTCTAAATCAATGAGAACGAATTCTATTTTCGCCCTTCAAACATGATTTTCTTACGTAACTTGCAGTGTATCTCCTAAAGAGAACAATGCATTTTTTTTGCCTTAAAAAGCATGTCATTCAGTCACTTCTGGTCATTAAATCATTCTAAGTCAATTCGAAAGAATTCACTTTCACCCTTCCCACATGATTTTCGTGTATATTCTACGATTGATCTATTGAAGCCAACTATGCATTTGTTTTGCTTGCAAGTCATGTCATTGCGTCTCTTCTAGTCATTAAATCATTCTAAATTAATTCGAACGAATTCTATTTTATCCCTTCGAACATGACTTTCTTACATAACTTGCAATTTATCTACTACAGACAACAATGCATTTATTTAGCCTTAAAAAGCATGTCATTCAGTCCCTTTTGTCATTAAGTTATTTTAAAGCAATTCGAATGAATTCTATTTTCATGCATAACTTGCAATTGATCTATTGAAAGAGACTGTGCATTTGTGTACCTGAAAAAGTCATGTCATTGCGTCTCTTTTAGTCATTAAATCATTCTAAATCAATTCGAACCAATTCTACTTTTGCCCTACAAACATTATTTTCTTACGTAACTTGCAATTTATCTGCAGAAGACAATGATGCAGTTTTTTAACCTTAAAAAGAAGGTCATTCGGTCCCTTCTTGTCATTAAATTATTTGAAAGCAATTCGAATGAATTCTATTTTCATGCGTAACTTGCAATTGATCTATTGAAGGAAACTATGCCTGTGTTTTAAAGTCACGTCATTGAGTCTCTTCTAGACATTAAATCATTCTAAATCAATGAGAACGAATTCTATTTTCGCCCTTCAAACATGATTTTCTTACGTAACTTGCAGTGTATCTCCTAAAGAGAACAATGCATTTTTTTTGCCTTAAAAAGCATGTCATTCAGTCACTTCTGGTCATTAAATCATTCTAAGTCAATATGAAAGAATTCACTTTCACCCTTCACACATGATTTTCGTGTATATCCTACGATTGATCTATTGAAGCCAACTATGCATTTGTTTTGCTTGCAAGTCATGTCATTACGTTTCTTCTAGTCATTAAATCATTCTAAATTAATTCGAACGAATTCTATTTTATCCCTTCAAACATGACTTTCTTACATAACTTGCAATTTATCTACTGAATACAACAATGCATTTATTTAGCCTTAAAAAGCATGTCATTCAGTCCCTTTTGTCATTAAGTTATTTTAAAGCAATTCGAATGAATTCTATTTTCAGGCATAACTTGCGATTGATCTATTGAAAGAGACTATGCATTTGTGTAGCTGAAAAAGTCATGTCATTGCGTCTCTTTTAGTCATTAAATCATTCTAAATTAATTCGAACCAATTCTACTTTTGCCCAACAAACATTATTTTCTTACGTAACTTGCAATTTATCTATTGAAGACAACAATGCAGATTTTTAACCTTAAAAAGCATGTCATTCAATCCCTTCTTGTCATTAAATTATTTGAAAGCAATTCGAATGAATTCTATTTTAGTGCATAACTTTCAATTGATCTATTGAAGGAAACTCTGCATTTCTTTAGCATTAAAGTCACATAATTGAGTCTCTTCTTGTCATTAAATCATTCTAAATCAATTCGAACGAATTCTATTTTCGCCCTTCAAACATGATTTTCTTACATAACTTGCAATTTATCTCCTAAAGCGAACAGTGCATTTTTTTAGCCTTAAAAAGCATGTCATTCAGTCACTTCTGGTCATTAAATCATTCTAAATCAGTTCGAAAGAATTCACTTTCACCCTTCAAACATGATTGTCGTGTATAACCTGCGATTGATCTATTGAAGGCAACTATGCAGTTGTTTTGCTTGAAAGTCATGTCATTGCGTCTCTTCTAGTCATTAAATCATTCTAAATTAATTCAAACGAATTCTATTTTATCCCCTCGAACATGACTTTCTTACATAACTTGCAATTTATCTACTGAAGACAAAAATGCATTTATTTAGCCTTAAAAAGCATGTCATTCAGTCCCTTTTGTCATTAAGTTATTTTAAAGCAATTCGAATGAGTTCTATTTTCATGCATAACTTGCAATTCATCTATTGAAAGAGACTATGCACTTGGGTACCGTAAAAGTCATGTCATTGCGTTTCTTTTAGTCATTAAATCATTCTAAATCAATTCGAACCATTTCTACTTTTGCCCTACAAATGTCATTTTCTTACGTAACTTGCAATTTATCTATAGAAGACAACAATGCGGATTTTTAACCTTAAAAAGCATGTCATTCAGTCCCTTCTTGTCATTAAATTATTTGAAAGCAATTCGAATGAATTCTATTTTAGTGCATAACTTTCAATTGATCTACTGAAGGAAACTCTGCATTTGTTTAGCTTTAAAATCACGTCATTGAGTCTCTTCTAGTCATTAAATCATTGTAAATCAATTCAAACGAATTCTATTTTCGCTCTTCAAACATGATTTTCATACATAACTTGCAGTTTGCCTCCTAAAGAGAACAATGCATTTTTTTAGCCTTAAAAAGCATGTCATTCAGTCACTTCTGGTCATTAAATCATTCTAAATCAATTCGAAAGAATTCACTTTCACCCTTCACACATGATTTTCGTGTATATCCTACGATTGATCTATTGAAGCCAACTATGCATTTGTTTTGCTTGAAAGTCATGTCATTGCGTCTCTTCTAGTCATTAAATCATTCTAAATTAATTCGAACGAATTCTATTTTATCTCTTCGAACATGATTTTCTTACATAACTTGCAATTTATCTACTGAAGACAACAATGCATTTATTTAGCCTTAAAAAGCATGTCATTCTGTCCCTTTTGTCATTAAGTTTTTCTAAAGCAATTCGAATGAATTCTATTTTCATGCATAACTTGCAATTGATCTATTGAAAGAGACTGTGCATTTGGGTAGCTGAAAAAGTAATGTCATTGCGTCTCTTTTAGTCATTAAATCATTCTAAATCAATTCGAACCAATTCTACTTTTGCCCTACAAACATTATTTTCTTACGTAACTTGCAATTTATCTGCAGAAGACAACAATGCAGTTTTTTAACCTTAAAAAGCAGGTCATTCAGTCCCTTCTTGTCATTAAATTATTTGAAAGCAATTCGAATGCATTCTATTTTCCTGCATAACTTGCAATTGATCTATTGAAGGAAACTATGCCTGTGTTTTAAAGTCACGTCATTGAGTCTCTTCCAGTCATTAAATCATTCTAAATCAATGAGAACGAATTCTATTTTCGCCCTTCAAACATGATTTTCTTACGTAACTTGCAGTGTATCTCCTAAAGAGAACAATGCATTTTTTTAGCCTTAAAAAGCATGTCATTCAGTCACTTCTGGTCATTAAATCATTCTAAATCAATTCGAAAGAATTCACTTTCACCCTTCACACATGATTTTCGTGTATATCCTACGATTGATCTATTGAAGCCAACTATGCATTTGTTTTGCTTGCAAGTCATGTCATTGCGTCTCTTCTAGTCATTAAATCATTCTAAATTAATTCGAACGAATTCTATTTTATCCCTTCGAACATGACTTTCTTACATAACTTGCAATTTATCTACTGAAGACAACAATGCGTTTATTTAGCCTTAAAAAGCATGTCATTCAGTCCCTTTTGTCATTAAGTTATTTTAAAGCAATTCGAATGAATTCTATTTTCATGCATAACTTGCAATTGATCTATTGAAAGAGACTGTGCATTTGTGTAGCTGAAAAAGTCATGTCATTGCGTCCCTTTTAGTCATTAAATCATTCTAAATCAATTCGAACCAATTCTACTTTTGCCCTACAAACATTATTTTCTTACGTAACTTGCAATTTATCTGCAGAAGACAAAAATGCAGTTTTTTAACCTTAAAAAGCAGGTCATTCAGTCCCTTCTTGTCATTAAATTATTTCAAAGCAATTCAAATGAATTCTATTTTAGTGCATGACTTTCAATTGATCTATTGAAGGAAACTCTGCATTTGTTTAGCTTTAAAATCACATAATTAAGTCTCTTCTAGTCATTAAATAATTCTAAATCAATTCAAACGAATTCTATTTTCGCTCTTCAAACATGATTTTCATACATAACTTGCAGTTTGTCTCCTAAAGAGAACAATGCATTTTTTTAGCCTTAAAAAGCATGTCATTCAGTCACTTCTGGTCATTAAATCATTCTAAATCAATTTGAAAGAATTCACTTTCACCCTTCACACATGATTTTCGTGTATATCCTACGATTGATCTATTGAAGCCAACTATGCATTTGTTTTGCTTGCAAGTCATGTCATTGCGTCTCTTCTAGTCATTAAATCATTCTAAATTAATTCGAACGAATTCTATTTTATCCCTTCGAAAATGACTTTCTTACATAACTTGCAATTTATCTACTGAAGACAACAATGCGTTTTTTTAGCCTTAAAAAGCATGTCATTCAGTCCCTTTTGTCATTAAGTTATTTTAAAGCAATTCGAATGAATTCTATTTTCATGCATAACTTGCAATTGATCTATTGAAAGAGACTGTGCATTTGTGTAGCTGAAAAAGTCATGTCATTGCGTCCCATTTAGTCATTAAATCATTCTAAATCAATTCGAACCAATTCTACTTTTGCCCTACAAACATTATTTTCTTACGTAACTTGCAATTTATCTGCAGAAGACAACAATGCAGTTTTTTAACCTTAAAAAGCAGGTCATTCAGTCCCTTCTTGTCATTAAATTATTTGAAAGCAATTCAAATCAATTCTATTTTAGTGCATGACTTTCAATTGATCTATTGAAGGAAACTCTGCATTTGTTTAGCTTTAAAATCACATAATTAAGTCTCTTCTAGTCATTAAATAATTCTAAATCAATTCAAACGAATTCTATTTTCGCTCTTCAAACATGATTTTCATACATAACTTGCAGTTTGTCTCCTAAAGAGAACAATGCATTTTTTTAGCCTTAAAAAGCATGTCATTCAGTCACTTCTGGTCATTAAATCATTCTAAATCAATTTGAAAGAATTCACTTTCACCCTTCACACATGATTTTCGTGTATATCCTACGATTGATCTATTGAAGCCAACTATGCATTTGTTTTGCTTGCAAGTCATGTCATTGCGTCTCTTCTAGTCATTAAATCATTCTAAATTAATTCGAACGAATTCTATTTTATCCCTTCGAACATGACTTTCTTACATAACTTGCAATTTATCTACTGAAGACAACAATGCGTTTATTTAGCCTTAAAAAGCATGTCATTCAGTCCCTTTTGTCATTAAGTTATTTGAAAGCAATTCGAATGAATTCTATTTTCATGCATAACTTGCAATTGATCTATTGAAAGAGACTGTGCATTTGTGTAGCTGAAAAAGTCTTGTCATTGCGTCTCTTTTAGTCATTAAATCATTCTAAATCAATTCGAACCAATTCTACTTTTGCCCTACAAACATTATTTTCTTACGTAACTTGCAATTTATCTGCAGAAGACAACAATGCAGTTTTTTAACCTTAAAAAGCAGGTCATTCAGTCCCTTCTTGTAATTAAATTATTTGAAAGCAATTCGAATGCATTCTATTTTCATGCATAACTTGCAATTGATCTATTGAAGGAAACTATGCCTGTGTTTTAAAGTCACGTCATTGAGTCTCTTCCAATCATTAAATCATTCTAAATCAATGAGAACGAATTCTATTTTCGCCCTTCAAACATGATTTTCTTACGTAACTTGCAGTGTATCTCCTAAAGAGAACAATGCATTTTTTTAGCCTTAAAAAGCATGTCATTCAGTCACTTCTGGTCATTAAATCATTCTAAATCAATTCGAAAGAATTCACTTTCACCCTTCAAACATGATTTTCGTGTATATCCTACGATTGATCTATTGAAGCCAACTATGCATTTGTTTTGCTTGCAAGTCATGTCATTGCGTCTCTTCTAGTCATTAAATCATTCTAAATTAATTCGAACGAATTCTATTTTATCCCTTCGAACATGACTTTCTTACATAACTTGCAATTTATCTACTGAAGACAACAATGCGTTTATTTAGCCTTAAAAAGCATGTCATTCAGTCCCTTTTGTCATTAAGTTATTTTAAAGCAATTCGAATGAATTCTATTTTCATGCATAACTTGCAATTGATCTATTGAAAGAGACTGTGCATTTGTGTAGCTGAAAAAGTCGTGTCATTGCGTCTCTTTTAGTCATTAAATCATTCTAAATCAATTCGAACCAATTCTACTTTTGCCCTACAAACATTATTTTCTTACGTAACTTGCAATTTATCTGCAGAAGACAACAACGCAGTTTTTTAACCTTAAAAAGCAGGTGATTCAGTCCCTTCTTGTCATTAAATTATTTGAAAGCAATTCGAATGAATTCTATTTTCATGCATAGCTTGCAATTGATCTATTGAAGGAAACTATGCCTGTGTTTTAAAGTCACGTCATTGAGTCTCTTCTAGTCATTAAATCATTCTAAATCAATGAGAACGAATTCTATTTTCGCCCTTCAAACATGATTTTCTTACGTAACTTGCAGTGTATCTCCTAAAGAGAACAATGCATTTTTTTAGCCTAAAAAAGCATGTCATTCAGTCACTTCTGGTCATTAAATCATTCTAAGTCAATTCGAAAAAATTCACTTTCACCCTTCACACATGATTTTCGTGTATATCCTACGATTGATCTATTGAAGCCAACTATGCATTTGTTTTGCTTGCAAGTCATGTCATTGCGTCTCTTCTAGTCATTAAATCATTCTAAATTAATTCGAACGAATTATATTTTATCCCTTCGAACATGACTTTCTTACATAACTTGCAATTTATCTACTGAAGACAACAATGCGTTTATTTAGCCTTAAAAAGCATGTCATTCAGTCCCTTTTGTCATTAAGGTATTTTAAAGCAATTCGAATGAATTCTATTTTCATGCATAACTTGCAATTGATCTATTGAAAGAGACTGTGCATTTGTGTAGCTGAAAAAGTCATGTCATTGCGTCTCTTTTAGTCATTAAATCATTCTAAATCAATTCGAACCAATTCTACTTTTGCCCTACAAACATTATTTTCTTAAGTAACTTGCAATTTATCTATAGAAGACAACAATGCAGATTTTTAACCTTAAAAAGCATGTCATTCAGTCCCTTCTTGTCATTAAATTATTTGAAAGCAATTCAAATGAATTCCATTTTCTTGCATAACTTGCAATTGATCTATTGAAAGAAACTATGCATTTGTTTAGCATTAAAGTCACGTCATTGAGTCTCTTCTAGTCATTAAATCATTCTAAATCAATGCGAACGAATTCTATTTTCGCCCTTCAAACATGATTTTCTTAGATAACTTGCAATTTATCTCCGAACGAGAACAATGCATTTTTTTAGCCTTAAAAAATATGTCATTCAGTCCTTTCTGGTCATTAAATCATTCTAAATCAATTCGAAAGAATTCACTTTCACCCTTCGAACATGATTTTCGTGTAGATGCTACGATTGATCTATTGAAGCCAACTATGCATTTGTTTTGCTTGAAAGTCATGTCATTGCGTCTCTTCTAGTCATTAAATCATTCTAAATTAATTCGAACGAATTCTATTTTATCTCTTCGAACATGAGTTTCTTACATAACTTGCAATTTATCTACTGAAGACAACAATGCATTTATTTAGCCTTAAAAAGCATGTCATTCGGTCCCTTTTGTCATTAAGTTTTTCTAAAGCAATTCGAATGAATTCTATTTTCATGCATAACTTGCAATTGATCTATTGAAAGAGACTGTGCATTTGTGTAGCTGAAAAAGTCATGTCATTGCGTCTCTTTTAGTCATTAAATCATTCTAAATCAATTCGAACCAATTCTACTTTTGCCCTACAAACATTATTTTCTTACGTAACTTGCAATTTATCTGCAGAATACAACAATGCAGTTTTTTAACCTTAAAAAGCAGGTCATTCAGTCCCTTCTTGTCATTAAATTATTTGAAAGCAATTCGAATGAATTCTATTTTCATGCATAACTTGCAATTGATCTATTGAAGGAAACTATGCCTGTGTTTTAAAGTCACGTCATTGAGTCTCTTCTAGTCATTAAATCATTCTAAATCAATGAGAACGAATTCTATTTTCGCCCTTCAAACATGATTTTCTTACGTAACTTGCAGTGTATCTCCTAAAGAGAACAATGCATTTTTTTAGCCATAAAAAGCATGTCATTCAGTCACTTCTGGTCATTAAATCATTCTAAGTCAATTCGAAAGAATTCACTTTCACCCTTCACACATGATTTTCGTGTATATCCTACGATTGATCTATTGAAGCCAACTATGCATTTGTTTTGCTTGCAAGTCATGTCATTGCGTCTCTTCTAGTCATTAAATCATTCTAAATTAATTCGAACGAATTCTATTTTATCCCTTCGAACATGACTTTCTTACATAACTTGCAATTTATCTACTGAAGACAACAATGCGTTTATTTAGCCTTAGAAAGCATGTCATTCAGTCCCTTTTGTCATTAAGTTGTTTTAAAGCAATTCGAATGAATTCTATGTTCATGCATAACTTGCAATTGATCTATTGAAAGAGACTGTGCATTTGTGTAGCTGAAAAAGTCATGTCATTGCGTCTCTTTTAGTCATTAAATCATTCTAAATCAATTCGAACCAATTCTACTTTTGCCCTACAAACATTATTTTCTTACGTAACTTGCAATTTATCTGCAGAAGACAACAATGCAGTTTTTTAACCTTAAAAAGCAGGTCATTCAGTCCCTTCTTGTCATTAAATTATTTGAAAGCAATTCGAATGAATTCTATTTTCATCCATAACTTGCAATTGATCTATTGAAGGAAACTATGCCTGTGTTTTAAAGTCACGTCATTGAGTCTCTTCTAGTCATTAAATCATTTTAAATCAATTCGAACGAATTCTATTTTCGCCCTCCAAACATGATTTTCCTACATAACTTGCAATTTATCTCCTGAAGAGAACAATGCATTTTTTTAGCCTTAAAAAGCATGTCATTCAGGCACTTCTGGTCATTAAATCGTTCTAAATCAATTCGAAAGAATTCACTTTCACCATTCAAACATGATTTTTGTGTATATCCTACGATTGATCTATTGAAGCCAACTATGCGTTTGTTTTGCTTGAAAGTCATGTCATTGCGTCTCTTCTAGTCATTAAATCATTCTAAATTAATTCGAACGAATTCTATTTTATCCCTTCAAACATGACTTTCTTACATAACTTGCAATTTATCTACTGAAGACAACAATGCATTTATTTAGCCTTAAAAAGCATGTCATTCAGTCCCTTTTGTCATTAAGTTTTTTTAAAGCAATTCGAATGAATTCTATTTTCATGCATAACTTGCAATTGATCTATTGAAAGAGACTATCCATTTGTCTAGCTGAAAAAGTAATGTCATTGCGTCTCTTTTAGTCATTAAATCATTCTAAATCAATTCGAATCAATTCTACTATTGCTCTACAAACATTATTTTCTTACGTAACTTTCAATTTATCTACAGAAGACAACAATGCAGTTTTTTAACCTTAAAAAGCATGTCATTCAGTCCCTTCTTGTCATTAAATTATTTGAAAGCAATTCGAATGAATTCTATTTTCATGCATAGCTTGCAATTGATCTATTGAAGGAAACTATGCCTTTGTTTTAAAGTCACGTCATTGAGTCTCTTCTAGTCATTAAATCATTCTAAATCAATGAGAATGAATTCTATTTTCGCCCTTCAAACATGAGTTTCTTACGTAACTTGCAGTGTATCTCCTAAAGAGAACAATGCATTTTTTTAGCCTTAAAAAGCATGTCATTCAGTCACTTCTGGTCATTAAATCATTCTAAGTCAATTCGAAAGAATTCACTTTCACCCTTCACACATGATTTTCGTGTATATCCTACGATTGATCTATTGAAGCCAACTATGCATTTGTTTTGCTTGCAAGTCATGTCATTGCTTCTCTTCTAGTCATTAAATCATTTTAAATTAATTGAAACGAATTCTATTTTATCCCTTCGAACATGACTTTCTTACATAACTTGCAATTTATCTACTAAAGACAACAATGCATTTATTTAGCCTTAAAAAGCATGTCATTCAGTCGCTTTGGTCATTAAGTTATTTTAAAGCAATTCGAATGAATTCTATTTTCATGCATACCTTGCAATTGATCTATTGAAAAAGACTATGCATTTGTGTAGCTGAAAAAGTCATGTCATTGCGTCTCTTTTAGTCATTAAATCATTATGAAGCAATTCGAACGAATTCTACTTTTGCCTTACAAACATTATTTTCTTAAGTAACCTGCAATTTATCTACAGAAGACAACAATACAGTTTTTTAACCTTAAAAAGCATGTCATTCAGTCCCTTCTTGTCATTAAATTATTTGAAAGCAATTCAAATGAATTCCATTTTCATGCATAACTTGCAATTGATCTATTGAAAGAAACTATGCATTTGTTTAGCATTAAAGTCACGTCATTGAGTCTCTTCTAGTCATTAAATCATTCTAAATCAATGCGAACGAATTCTATTTTCGCCCTTCAAACATGATTTTCTTACATAACTTGCAATTTATCTCCGAACGAGAACAATGCATTTTTTTAGCCTTAAAAAATATGTCATTCAGGCCTTTCTGGTCATTAAATCATTCAAAATCAATTCGAAAGAATTCACATTCACCCTTCGAACATGATTTTCGTGTAGATGCTACGATTGATCTATTGAAGCCAACTATGCATTTGTTTTGCTTGAAAGTCATGTCAATGCGTCTCTTCTAGTCATTAAATCATTCTAAATTAATTCGAACGAATTCTATTTTATCCCTTCGAACATGACTTTCTTACATAACTTACAATTTATCTACTCAAGACAACAATGCATTTATTTAGCTTTAAAAAGCATGTCATTCAGTCCCTTTTGTCATTAAGTTATTTTAAAGCAATTCGAATTAATTCTATTTTCATGCATAACTTGCATTTGATCTATTGAAAGAGACTATGCATTTGTGTAGCTTCAAAGTCATGTCATTGCGTCTCTTTTAGTCATTAAATCATTCTAAATCAATTCGAACCAATTCTACTTTTGCCCTACAAACATTATTTTCTTACGTAAGTTGCAATTTATCTATAGAAGACAACAATGCAGATTTTTAACCTTAAAAAGCATGTCATTCAGTCCCTTCTTGTCATTAAATTATTTGAAAGCAATTCGAATGAATTCGATTTTAGTGCATAACTTTCAATTGATCTATTAAAGGAAACTCTGCATTTGTTTAGCTTTAAAGTCACATAATTGAGTCTCTTCTAGTCATTAAATCATTCTAAATCAATTCGAACGAATTCTATTTTCGCTCTTCAAACATGATTTTCTTACATAACTTGCAGTTTATCTCCTTAAGAGAACAATGCATTTTTTTAGCCTTAAAAAGCATGTCATTCCGTCACTTCTGGTCATTAAATCATTTTAAGTCAATTCGAAAGAATTCACTTTCAGCCTTCACAAATGATTTTCGTGTATATCCTACGATTGATCTATTGAAGCCAACTATGCATTTGTTTTGCTTGAAAGTCATGTCATTGCGTCTCTTCTAGTCATTAAATCATTCTAAATTAATTCGAACGAATTCTATTTCACCCTTCGAACATGATTTTCGTGTATATCCTACGATTGATCTATTGAAACCAGCTATGCATTTGTTTTGCTTAAAAGTCGTGTCATTGCGTCTCTTTAAGTCATTAAATCATTCTAAATCAATTCGAACCAATTCTACTTTTGCCCTACAAACATTATTTTCTTACGTAACTTGCAATTTATCTATAGAAGACAACCAAGCAGATTTTTAACCTTAAAAAGCATGTCATTCAGTCCCTTCATGCATTTGTTTTGCTTGAAAGTCATGTCAATGCGTATCTTCTACTCATTAAATCATTCTAAATTAATTCGAACGAATTCTATTTTCGCCCTTCAAACATGACTTTCTTACATAACTTGCAATTTATCTACTGAAGACAACAATGCATTTATTTAGCCTCAAAAAGCATGTCATTCAGTCCCTTCTTGTCATTAAGTTATTTTAAAACAATTCGAATGAATTCTATTTTCATGCATAACTTGCAATTGATCTATTGAAAGAAACTACGCATTTGTGCAGCCTAAAAGTCATGTCATTGCGTCTCTTTTAGTCATTAAATCATTCTAAATCAATTCGAACCAATTCTACTTTTGCCCTACAAACATTATTTTCTCACGTAACTTGCAATTTATCTATAGAAGACAACAATGCAGATTTTTAACCTTAAAAAGCATGTCATTCAGTCCATTCCTGTCATTAAATTATTTGAAAGCAATTCGAAAGAATTCTATTTTAGTGCATAACTTTCAATTGATCTATTGAAGGAAAGTCTGCATTTGTTTAGCTTTAAAGTCAAATAATTGAGTCTCTTCTTGTCATGAAATCATTCTAAATCAATTCGAACGAATTCTATTTTCGCCCTTCAAACATGATTTTCTTACATAACTTGCAATTTATCTCCTAAAGAGAACAATGCATTTTTTTAGCCTTAAAAAGCATGTCATTCAGTCACTTCTGGTCATTAAATCATTCTAAATCAATTCGAAAGAATTCACTTTCACCCTTCAAACATGATTTTCGTGTATATCCTACGATTGATCTATTGAAGCCAACTATGCATTTGTTTAGCCTTAAAATCGTGTCAGTGTGTATCTTCTACTCATTAAATCATTCTAAATTAATTTGAACGAATTCTATTTTCGCCCTTCAAACATGACTTTCTTACATAACTTGCAATTTATCTACTGAAGACAACAATGCATTTATTTAGCCTCAAAAAGCATGTCATTCAATCCCTTTTGTCATTAAGTTATTTTAAAGCGATTCGAATGAATTCTATTTTCATGCATAACTTGCAATTGATCTATTGAAAGAAACTATGCATTTGTGCAGGCTAAAAGTCATGTCATTGCGTCTCTTTTAGTCATTAAATCAATCTAAATCAATTCGAACCAATTCTACTTTTGCCCTACAAACATTATTTTCTTCCGTAACTTGCAATTTATCTACAGAAGACAACAATGCAGATTTTTAACCTTAAAAAGCATGTCATTCAGTCCCTTCTTGTCATTAAATTATTTGAAAGCAATTCGAATGAATTCTATTTTAGTGCATAACTTTCAATTGATCTATTAAAGGAAACTCTGCATTTGTTTAGCTTTAAAGTCACATAATTGAGTCTCTTCTTGTCATTAAATCATTCTAAATCAATTCGAACGAATTCTATTTTCGCCCTTCAAACATGATTTTCTTACATAACTTGCAATTTATCTTCTAAAGAGAACAGTGCATTTTTTTAGCCTTAGAAAGCATGTCATTCAGTCACTTCTGGTCATTAAATCGTTCTAAATCAATTCGAAAGAATTCACTTTCACCCTTCGAACATGATTTTTTAGCATGACTTGCAATTGATCTATTGAAGGCAACTATGCACTTGTTTAGCCTTAAAATCGTGTCATTGTGTATTTTCTACTCATTAAATCATTCTAAATTAATTCGAACGAACTTTATTTTCGCCCTCCAAACATGACTTTCTGACTTAACTTGCAATTTATCTACTGAGGACAACAATGCATTTATTTAGCCTTAAAAAGCATGTCATTCAGTCCCTTCTTGTCATTAAGTTATTTTAAAGCAATTCGAATGAATTCTATTTTCCTGTATAACTTGCAATTGATCTATTGAAAGAGACTATGCATTTGTGTAGCTTAAAACTCATGTCATTGCGTCTCTTTTATTCATTAAACCATTCTAAATTAATTCCAACCAATTCTACTTTTGCCCTTCAAACATTATTTTCTTACGTAACTTGCAATTTATCTACAGAAGACAACAATGCAGTTTTTTAACCTTAAAAAGCATGTCATTCAGTCCCTTCTTGTCATTAAATTATTTGAAAGCAATTCCAATGAATTCTATTTTAGTGCATAACTTGCAATTGATCTATTGAAGGAAACTATGCATTTGTTTAGCATTAAAGTCACGTCGTTGAGTGTCATCTAGTCAATAAATTATTCTAAATCAATGCGAATGAATTTTATTTTCGCCCTGTAAACATGATTTTCTTACATAACTTGCAGTTTATCTCCTAAAGAGAACAATGCATTTTTTTAGCCTTAAAAAGCATGTCATTCAGTCACTTCTGGTCATTAAATCATTCTAAATCAATTTGAATGAATTCACTTTCACCCTTCAAACATGATTTTTGTGCATAACTTGCGATTGATCAATTGAAGGCAACTATGCACTTGTTTAGCCTTAAAATCATGTCATTACGTATCTTCTACTCATTAAATCATTCTAAATTAATTCGAACGAACTTTATTTTCGCCCTCCAAACATGACTTTCTTACTTAACTTGCAATTTATCTACTGAGGACAACAATGCATTTATTTAGCCTTAAAAAGCATGTCATTCAGTCCCTTCTTGTCATTAAGTTATTTTAAAGCAATTCGAATGAATTCTATTTTCCTGTATAACTTGCAATTGATCTATTGAAAGAGACTATGCATTTGTGTAGCTTAAAACTCATGTCATTGCGTCTCTTTTATTCATTAAATCATTCTAAATTAATTCCAACCAATTCTACTTTTGCCCTTCAAACATTATTTTCTTACGTAACTTGCAATTTATCTACAGAAGACAACAATGCAGTTTTTTAACCTTAAAAAGCATGTCATTCAGTCCCTTCTTGTCAATAAATTATTTGAAAGCAATTCCAATGAATTCTATTTTAGTGCATAACTTGCAATTGATCTATTGAAGGAAACTATGCATTTGTTTAGCATTAAAGTCACGTCGTTGAGTGTCATCTAGTCAATAAATTATTCTAAATCAATGCGAATGAATTTTATTTTCGCCCTTTAAACATAAATTTCTTACATAACTTGCAGTTTATCTCCTAAAGAGAACAATGCATTTTTTTTAGCCTTAAAAAGATTGTCATTCAGTCACTTCTGGTCATTAAATCATTCTAAATCAATTTGAAAGAATTCACTTTCACCCTTCAAACATGATTTTTGTGCATAACTTGCGATTGATCAATTGAAGGCAACTATGCACTTGTTTAGCCTTAAAATCATGTCATTGAGTATTTTCTACTCATTAAATCATTCTAAATTAATTCGAACGAACTTTATTTTCGCCCTCCAAACATGACTTTCTTACTTAACTTGCAATTTATCTACTGAGGACAACAATGCATTTATTTAGCCTTAAAAAGCATGTCATTCAGTCCCTTCTTGTCATTAAGTTATTTTAAAACAATTCGAATGAATTCTATTTTCATGCATAACTTGCAATTGATATATTGAAAGAGACTATGCATTTGTGTAGCTTAAAAGTCATGTCATTGCGTCTCTTTTAGTCATTAAATCATTATAAATGAATTCGAACGAATTCTACTTTTGCCCTACAAACATTATTTTCTTACGTAACTTGTAATTTATCTACAGAAGACAACAATGCAGATTTTTAACCTTAAAAAGCATGTCATTCAATCCCTTCTTGTCATTAAATTATTTGAAAGCAATTCGAATTAATTATATTTTAGTGCATAACTTTCAATTGATCTATTGAAGGAAACTATGCATTTGTTTAGCATTAAAGTCACGTCGTTGAGTCTCATCTAGTCATTAAATCATTCTAAATCAATGCGAATGAATTCTATTTTCGCCCTTCAAACATGATTTTCTTACATAACTTGCAGTTTATCTCCTAAACAGAACAATGCATTTTTTTAGCCTTAAAAAGCATGTCATTCAGTCACTTCTGGTCATTAAATCATTCTAAATCAATTCGAAAGAATTCACTTTCTCCCTTCAAACATGATTTTCATATAGATCCTACGATTGATCTATTGAAACCGACTATGCATTTGTTTTGCTTGAAAGTCATGTCATTGCGTCTCTTCTAGTCATTAAATCATTCTAAATTAATTCGAACGAATTCTATTTTATCCCTTCGAACATGACTTTCTTACATAACTTGCAATTTATCTACTGAAGACAACAATTCACTTATTTAGCCTTAAAAAGCATGTCATTCAGTCCCTTTTGTCATTAAGTTATTTTAAAGCAATTCTAATGAATTCTATTTTCATGCATAACTTGCAATTGATCTATTGAAAGAGACCATGCATTTGTGTAGCTTAAAAGTCATGTCATTGCGTCTCTTTTAGTCATTAAATCATTCTAATGCAGTTCGAACGAATTCTACTTTTGCCTTACAAACATTATTTTCTTAGGTAACTTGCAATTTATCTACAGAAAACAACAATGCAGGTTTTTAACCTTAAAAAGCATGTCATTCAGTCCCTTCTTGTCATTAAATTATTTGAAAGCAATTCGAATGAAATCTATTTTAGTGCATAACTTGCAATTGATCTATTGAAGGAAACAATGCATTTGTTTAGCATTAAAGTCACGTCGTTGAGTGTCATCTAGTCAATAAATTATTCTAAATCAATCCGAATGAATTTTATTTTCGCCCTGTAAACATGATTTTCTTACATAACTTGCAGTTTATCTCTTAGAGAGAACAATGCATTTTTTTAGCCTTAAAAAGGATGTCATTCAGTCATTTCTGGTCATTAAATCATTCTAAATTAATTCGAAAGAATTCAATTTTACCCTTCAAACATGATTTTTGTGCATAACTTGCGATTGATCTATTGAAGGCAACTATGAATTTGTTTAGCCTTAAAATCATGTCATTGAGTATTTTCTACTCATTAAATCATTCTAAAATAATTCGAACGAACTTTATTTTCGCCCTCCAAACATGACTTTCTTACTTAACTTGCAATTTATCTACTGAGGACAACAATTCACTTATTTAGCCTTAAAAAGCATGTCATTCAGTCCCTTCTTGTCATTAAGTTATTTTAAAGCAATTCGAATGAATTCTATTTTCATGCATAACTTGCAATTGATCTATTGAAAGAGACTATGCATTTGTGTAGCTTAAAACTCATGTCATTGCCTCTCTTTTATTCATTAAATCATTCTAAATTAATTCCAACCAATTCTACTTTTGCCCTTCAAACATTATTTTCTTACGTAACTTGCAATTTATCTACAGAAGACAACAATGCAGTTTTTTAACCTTAAAAAGCATGTCATTCAGTCCCTTCTTGTCATTAAATTATTTGAAAGCAATTCCAATGAATTCTATTTTAGTGCAGAACTTGCAATTGATCTATTGAATGAAACTATGCATTTGTTTAGCATTAAAGTCACGTCGTTGAGTCTCATCTAGTCATTAAATCATTCTAAATCAATGCGAATGAATTCTATTTTCGCCCTTCAAACATGATTTTCTTACATAACTTGCAGTTTATCTCCTAAACAGAACAATGCATTTTTTTAGCCTTAAAAAGCATGTCATTCAGTCACTTCTGGTCATTAAATCATTCTAAATCAATTCGAAAGAATTCACTTTCTCCCTTCAAACATGATTTTCATATAGATCCTACGATTGATCTATTGAAACCCACTATGCATTTGTTTTGCTTGAAAGTCATGTCATTGCGTCTCTTCTAGTCATTAAATCATTCTAAATTAATTCGAACGAATTCTATTTTATCCCTTCGAACATGACTTTCTTACATAACTTGCAATTTACCTACTGAAGACAACAATTCACTTATTTAGCCTTAAAAAGCATGTCATTCAGTCCCTTTTGTCATTAAGTTATTTTAAAGCAATTCTAATGAATTCTATTTTCATGCATAACTTGCAATTGATCTATTGAAAGAGACCATGCATTTGTGTAGCTTAAAAGTCATGTCATTGCGTCTCTTTTAGTCATTAAATCATTCTAAATCAGTTCGAACGAATTCTACTTTTGCCTTACAAACATTATTTTCTTAGGTAACTTGCAATTTATCTACAGAAAACAACAATGCAGTTTTTTAACCTTAAAAAGCATGTCATTCAGTCCCTTCTTGTCATTAAATTATTTGAAAGCAATTCGAATGAATTATATTTTAGTGCATAACATTCAATTGATCTATTGAAGGAAACTATGCATTTGTTTAGCATTAAAGTCACGTCGTTGAGTCTCATCTAGTCATTAAATCATTCTAAATCAATGCGAATGAATTCTGTTTTCGCCCTTCAAACATGATTTTCTTACATAACTTGCAGTTTATCTCCTAAACAGAACAATGCATTTTTTTAGCCTTAAAAAGCATGTCATTCAGTCACTTCTGGTCATTAAATCATTCTAAATCAATTCGAAAGAATTCACTTTCTCCCTTCAAACATGATTTTCATATAGATCCTACGATTGATCTATTGAAACCAACTATGCATTTGTTTTGCTTGAAAGTCATGTCATTGGGTCTCTTCTAGTCATTAAATCATTCTAAATTAATTCGAACGAATTCTATTTTATCCCTTCGAACATGACTTTCTTACATAACTTGCAATTTATCTACTGAAGACAACAATGCATTTATTTAGCCTTAAAAAGCATCTCATTCAGTCCCTTTTGTCATTAAGTTATTTTAAAGCAATTCGAATGAATTCTATTTTCATGCATAACTTGCAATTAATCTATTGAAAAAAACTATGCATTTGTGTAGCTTAAAAGTCATGTCATTGCGTTTCTTTTAGTCATTAAATCATTCTAAATCAATTCGAACCAATTCTACTTTTGCCCTACAAACATTATTTTCTCACGTAACTTGCAATTTATCTATAGAAGACAACAATGCAGATTTTTAACCTTAAAAAGCATGTCATTCAGTCCCTTCTTGTCATTAAATTATTTGAAAGCAATTCGAATGAATTCTATTTTAGTGCATAACTTTCAATTGATCTATTGAAGGAAAGTCTGCATTTGTTTAGCTTTAAAGTCACATAATTGAGTCTCTTCTTGTCATGAAAACATTCTAAATCAATTCGAACGAATTCTATTTTCGCCCTTCAAACATGATTTTCTTACATAACTTGCAATTTATCTCCTAAAGAGAACAATGCATTTTTTGAGCCTTAAAAAGCATGTCATTCAGTCACTTCTGGTCACTAAATCATTCTAAATCAATTCGAAAGAATTCACTTTCACCCTTCAAACATGATTTTCGTGTATATCCTACGATTGATCTATTGAAGCCAACTATGCATTTGTTTAGCCTTAAAATCGTGTCATTGTGTATCTTCTACTCATTAAATCATTCTAAATTAATTTGAACGAATTCTATTTTCGCCCTTCAAACATGACTTTCTTACATAACTTGCAATTTATCTACTGAAGACAACAATGCATTTATTTAGCCTCAAAAAGCATGTCATTCAGTTCCTTTTGTCATTAAGTTATTTTAAAGCAATTCGAATGAATTCTATTTTCATGCATAACTTGCAATTGATCTATTGAAAGAAACTATGCATTTGTGCAGCCTAAAAGTCATGTCATTGCGTCACTTTTAGTCATTAAATCATTCTAAATCAATTCGAACCAATTCTACTTTTGCCCTACAAACATTATTTTCTCACGTAACTTGCAATTTATCTATACAAGACAACAATGCAGATTTTTAACCTTAAAAAGCATGTCATTCAGTCCCTTCTTGTCGTTAAATTATTTGAAAGCAATTCGAATGAATTCTATTTTAGTGCATAACTTTCAATTGAACTATTGAAGGAAAGTCTGCATTTGTTTAGCTTTAAAGTCACATAATTGATTCTCTTCTTGTCATTAAATCATTCTAAATCCATTCGAACAAATTCTATTTTTGCCCTTCAAACATGATTTTCTTACATAACTTGCAATTTATCTCCTAAAGAGAACCGTGCATTTTTGTAGCCTTAGAAAGCATGTCATTCAGTCACTTCTGGTCATTAAATCGTTCTAAATCAATTCGAAAGAATTCACTTTCACCCTTCGGACATGATTTTTGTGCATGACTTGCAATTGATCTATTGAAGGCAACTATGCACTTGTCTATCCTTAAAATCGTGTCATTATGTATCTTCTACTCATTAAATCATTCTAAATTAATTCGAACGAACTTTATTTTCGCCCTCCAAACATGACTTTCTTACTTAACTTGCAATTTATCTACTGAGGACAACAATGCATTTATTTAGCCTTAAAAAGCATGTCATTCAGTCCCTTCTTGTCGTTAAATTATTTGAAAGCAATTCGAATGAATTCCATTTTAGTGGATAACTTTCAATTGAACTATTGAAGGAAAGTCTGCATTTGTTTAGCTTTAAAGCCACATAATTGAGTCTCTTCTTGTCATTAAATCATTCTAAATCCATTCGAACAAATTCTATTTTTGCCCTTCAAACATGATTTTCTTACATAACTTGCAGTTTATCTCCTAAAGAGAACAATTCATTTTTTTTGCCTTAAAAAGCATGTCATTCAGTCACTTCTGGTCATTAAATCATTCTAAATCAATTCGAAAGAATTCACTTTCACCCTTCAAACATGATTTTCGTGTATATCCTACGATTGATCTATTGAAGCCAACTATGCATTTGTTTTGCTTGAAAGTCATGTCATTGCGTCTCTTCTAGTCATTAAATCATTCTAAATTAATTTGAACGAATTCTATTTTCGCCCTTCAAACATGACTTTCTTACATAACTTGCAATTTATCTACTGAAGACAACAATTCACTTATTTAGCCTTAAAAAGCATGTCATTTAGTCCCTTCTTGTCATTAAGTTATTTGAAAGCAATTCGAATGAATTCTATTTTCATGCATAACTTGCAATTAATCTATTGAAAGAGACTATGCATTTGTGTAGCTTAAAAGTCATGTCATTGCGTCTCTTTTAGTCATTAAATCATTCTAAATGAATTCGAACGAATTCTACTTTTGCCCTTCAAACATTATTTTCTTAGGTAACTTGCAATTTATCTACAGAAAACAACGATGCAGTTTTTTAACCTTAAAAAGCATGTCATTCAGTCCCTTCTTGTCATTAAATTATTTGAAAGCAATTCGAATGAAATCTATTTTAGTGCATAACTTGCAATTGATCTATTGAAGGAAACTATGCATTTGTTTAGCATTAAAGTCACGTCGTTGAGTCTCATCTAGTCATTAAATCATTCTAAATCAATGCGAATGAATTCTATTTTCGCCCTTCAAACATGATTTTCTTACATAACTTGCAGTTTATCTCTTAAACAGAACAATGCATTTTTTTAGCCTTAAAAAGCATGTCATTCAGTCACTTCTGGTCATTAAATCATTCTAAATCAATTCGAAAGAATTCACTTTCTCCCTTCAAACATGATTTTCATATAGATCCTACGATTGATCTATTGAAACCAACTATGCATTTGTTTTGCTTGAAAGTCATGTCATTGCGTCTCTTCTAGTCATTAAATCATTCTAAATTAATTCGAACGAATTCTATTTTATCCCTTCGAACATGACTTTCTTACATAACTTGCAATTTATCTACTGAAGACAACAATTCACTTATTTAGCCTTAAAAAGCATCTCATTCAGTCCCTTTTGTCATTAAGTTATTTTAAAGCAATTCGAATGAATTCTATTTTCATGCATAACTTGCAATTGATCTATTGAAAGAAACTATGCATTTGTGCAGCCTAAAAGTCATGTCATTGCGTCTCTTTTAGTCATTAAATCATTCTAAATCAATTCGAACCAATTCTACTTTTGCCCTACAAACATTATTTTCTCACGTAACTTGCAATTTATCTATAGAAGACAACAATGCAGATTTTTAACCTTAAAAAGCATGTCATTCAGTCCCTTCTTGTCATTAAATTATTTGAAAGCAATTCGAATGAATTCTATTTTAGTGCATAACTTTCAATTGATCTATTGAAGGAAAGTCTGCATTTGTTTAGCTTTAAAGTCACATAATTGAGTCTCTTCTTGTCATGAAAACATTCTAAATCAATTCGAACGAATTCTATTTTCGCCCTTCAAACATGATTTTCTTACATAACTTGCAATTTATCTCCTAAAGAGAACAATGCATTTTTTGAGCCTTAAAAAGCATGTCATTCAGTCACTTCTGGTCATTAAATCATTCTAAATCAATTCGAAAGAATTCACTTTCACCCTTCAAACATGATTTTCGTGTATATCCTACGATTGATCGATTGAAGCCAACTATGCATTTGGTTAGCCTTAAAATCGTGTCATTGTGTATCTTCTACTCATTAAATCATTCTAAATTAATTTGAACGAATTATATTTTCGCCCTTCAAACATGACTTTCTTACATAACTTGCAATTTATCTACTGAAGACAACAATGCATTTATTTAGCCTCAAAAAGCATGTCATTCAGTCCCTTTTGTCATTAAGTTATTTTAAAGCAATTCGAATGAATTCTATTTTCATGCATAACTTGCAATTGATCTATTGAAAGAAACTATGCATTTGTGCAGCCTAAAAGTCATGTCATTGCGTCTCTTTTAGTCATTAAATCATTCTAAATCAATTCGAACCAATTCTACTTTTGCCCTACAAACATTATTTTCTCACGTAACTTGCAATTTATCTATACAAGACAACAATGCAGATTTTTAACCTTAAAAAGCATGTCATTCAGTCCCTTCTTGTCGTTAAATTATTTGAAAGCAATTCGAATGAATTCTATTTTAGTGCATAACTTTCAATTGAACTATTGAAGGAAAGTCTGCATTTGTTTAGCTTTAAAGTCACATAATTGAGTCTCTTCTTGTCATTAAATCATTCTAAATCCATTCGAACAAATTCTATTTTTGCCCTTCAAACATGATTTTCTTACATAACTTGCAATTTATCTCCTAAAGAGAACCGTGCATTTTTTTAGCCTTAGAAAGCATGTCATTCAGTCACTTCTGGTCATTAAATCGTTCTAAATCAATTCGAAAGAATTCACTTTCACCCTTCGGACATGATTTTTGTGCATGACTTGCAATTGATCTATTGAAGGCAACTATGCACTTGTCTATCCTTAAAATCGTGTCATTATGTATCTTCTACTCATTAAATCATTCTAAATTAATTCGAACGAACTTTATTTTCGCCCTCCAAACATGACTTTCTTACTTAACTTGCAATTTATCTACTGAGGACAACAATGCATTTATTTAGCCTTGAAAAGCATGTCATTCAGTCCCTTCTTGTCATTAAGTTATTTTAAAGCAATTCGAATGAATTCTATTTTCCTGTATAACTTGCAATTGATCTATTGAAAGAGACTATGCATTTGTGTAGATTAAAACTCATGTCATTGCGTCTCTTTTATTCATTAAATCATTCTAAATTAATTCCAACCAATTCTACTTTTGCCCTTCAAACATTATTTTCTTACGTAACTTGCAATTTATCTACAGAAGACAACAATGCAGTTTTTTAACCTTAAAAAGCATGTCATTCAGTCCCTTCTTGTCATTAAATTATGTGAAAGCAATTTGAATGAATTCTATTTTAGTGCATAACTTGCAATTGATCTATTGAAGGAAACTATGCATTTGTTTAGCATTAAAGTCACGTCGTTGAGTGTCATCTAGTCAATAAATTATTCTAAATCAATGCGAATGAATTTTATTTTCGCCCTTTAAACATGATTTTCTTACATAACTTGCAGTTTATCTCCTAAAGAGAACAATGCATTTTTTTAGCCTTAAAAAGATTGTCATTCAGTCACTTCTGGTCATTAAATCATTCTAAATCAATTTGAAAGAATTCACTTTCACCCTTCAAACATGATTTTTGTGCATAACTTGCGATTGATCAATTGAAGGCAACTATGCACTTGTTTAGCCCTAAAATCATGTCATTGAGTATTTTCTACTAATTAAATCATTCTAAATTAATTCCAACGAACTTTATTTTCGCACTCCAAACTTGACTTTCTTACATAACTTGCAATTTATCTACTGAGGACAACAATGCATTTATTTAGCCTTAAAAAGCATGTCATTCAGTCCCTTCTTGTCATTAAGTTATTTTAAAGCAATTCGAATGAATTCTATTTTCATGCATAACTTGCAATTGATCTATTGAAAGAGACTATGCATTTGTGTAGCTTAAAAGTCATGTCATTGCGTCTCTTTTAGTCATTAAATCATTCTAAATGAATTCGAACGAATTCTACTTTTGCCCTACAAACATTATTTTCTTACGTAACTTGTAATTTATCTACAGAAGACAACAATGCAGATTTTTAACCTTAAAAAGCATGTCATTCAGTCCCTTCTTGTCATTAAATTATTTGAAAGCAATTCGAATGAATTATATTTTAGTGCATAACTTTCAATTGATCTATTGAAGGAAACTATGCGTTTGTTTAGCATTAAAGTCACATCGTTGAGTCTCATCTAGTCATTAAATCATTCTAAATCAATGCGAATGAATTCTATTTTCGCCCTTCAAACATGATTTTCTCACATAACTTGCAGTTTATCTCCTAAACAGAACAATGCATTTTTTTTGCCTTAAAAAGCATGTCATTCAGTCACTTCTGGTCATTAAATCATTCTAAATCAATTCGAAAGAATTCACTTTCTCCCTTCAAACATGATTTTCATGTAGATCCTACGATTGATCTATTAAAAACCAACTATGCATTTGTTTTGCTTGAAAGTCATGTCATTGCGTCTCTTCTAGTCATTAAATCATTCTAAATTAATTCGAACGAATTCTATTTTATCCCTTCGAACATGACTTTCTTACATAACTTGCAATTTATCTACTGAAGACAACAATTCACTTATTTAGCCTTAAAAAGCATGTCATTCAGTCCCTTTTGTCATTAAGTTACTTTAAAGCAATTCTAATGAATTCTATTTTCATGCATAACTTGCAATTGATCTATTGAAAGAGACCATGCATTTGTGTAGCTTAAAAGTCATGTCATTGCGTCTCTTTTAGTCATTAAATCATTCTAATGCAGTTCGAACGAATTCTACTTTTGCCTTACAAACATTATTTTCTTAGGTAACTTGCAATTTATCTACAGAAAACAACAATGCAGTTTTTTAACCTTAAAAAGCATGTTATTCAGTCCCTTCTTGTCATTAAATTATTTGAAAGCAATTCGAATGAAATCTATTTTAGTGCATAACTTGCAATTGATCTATTGAAGGAAACTATGCATTTGTTTAGCATTAAAGTCACGTCGTTGAATCTCATCTAGTCAATAAATCATTCTAAATTAATGCGAATGAATTCTATTTTCGCCCTTTAAACATGATTTTCTTACATAACTTGCAGTTTATCTCCTAAACAGAACAATGCATTTTTTTAGCCTTAAAAAGCATGTCATTCAGTCACTTCTGGTCATTAAATCATTCTAAATCAATTCGAAAGAATTCACTTTCTCCCTTCAAACATGATTTTCATATAGATCCTACGATTGATCTATTGAAACCAACTATGCATTTGTTTTGCTTGAAAGTCATGTCATTGCGTCTCTTCTAGTCATTAAATCATTCTAAATTAATTCGAACGAATTCTATTTTATCCCTTCGAACATGACTTTCTTACATAACTTGCAATTTATCTACTGAAGACAACAATTCACTTATTTAGCCTTAAAAAGCATGTCATTTAGTCCCTTCTTGTCATTAAGTTATTTGAAAGCAATTCGAATGAATTCTATTTTCATGCATAACTTGCAATTAATCTATTGAAAGAGACTATGCATTTGTGTAGCTTAAAAGTCATGTCATTGCGTCTCTTTTAGTCATTAAATCATTCTAAATGAATTCGAACGAATTCTACTTTTGCCCTTTAAACATTATTTTCTTACGTAACTTGTAATTTATCTACAGAAGACAACAATGCAGTTTTTTAAGCATAAAAAGCATGTCATTCAGTCCCTTCTTGTCAATAATTAATTTGAAAGTAATTAGAATGAATTCTATTTTCATGCATAACTTTCAATTGATCTATTGAAGGAAACTATGCATTTGTTTAGCATTAAAGTCACGTCACTGAGACTCTTCTAGTCATTAAATCATTCTAAATCAATGCGAATGAATTCTATTTTCGCCCTTCAAACATGATTTTCTTACATACCTTGCAGTTTATCTCCTAAACAGAACAATGCATTTTTTTAGCCTTAAAAAGCATGTCATTCAGTCACTTCTGGTCATTAAATCATTCTAAATCAATTCGAAAGAATTCACTTTCTCCCTTCAAACATGATTTTCATGTAGATCCTACGATTGATCTATTGAAACCAACTATGCAGTTGTTTTGCTTGAAAGTCATGTCATTGCGTCTCTTCTAGTCATTAAATCATTCTAAATTAATTCGAACGAATTCCATTTTATCCCTTCGAACATGATTTTCTTACATAACTTGCAATTTATCTACTGAAGACAACAATGCGTTTATTTAGCCTTAAAAAGCATGTCATTCAGTCCCTTTTGTCATTAAGTTATTTTAAAGCAATTCGAATGAATTCTATTTTCATGCATAACTTGCAATTGATCTATTGAAAGAGACTGTGCATTTGTGTAGCTGAAAAAGTCATGTCATTGCGTCTCTTTTAGTCATTAAATCATTCTAAATCAATTCGAACCAATTCTACTTTTGCCCTACAAACATTATTTTCTTACGTAACTTGCAATTTATCTACAGAAGACAACAATACAGTTTTTTAACCTTAAAAAGCATGTCATTCCGTCCCTTCTTGTCATTAAATTATTTGAAAGCAATTCAAATGAATTCCATTTTCATGCATAACTTTGAATTTATCTATTGAAGGAAACTCTGGATTTGTTTAGCATTAAAGTCATGTCATTGAGTCTCTTCTAGTCATTAAATCATTCTAAATCAATGCGAACGAATTCTATTTTCGCCCTTCAAACATGATTTTCTTACATAACTTGCAATTTATCTCCGAACGAGAACAATGCATTTTTTTAGCCTTAAAAAATATGTCATTCAGGCCTTTCTGGTCATTAAATCATTCAAAATCAATTCGAAAGAATTCACTTTCACCCTTCGAACATGATTTTCGTGTAGATGCTACGATTGATCTATTGAAGCCAACTATGCATTTGTTTTGCTTGAAAGTCATGTCATTTCGTCTCTTCTAGTCATTAAATCATTCTAAATTAATTCGAACGAATTCTATTTTATCCCTCCGAACATGACTTTCTTACATAACTTGCAATTTATCTACTGAAGACAACAATTCACTTATTTAGCCTTAAAAAGCATGTCATTTAGTCCCTTCTTGTCATTAAGTTATTTGAAAGCAATTCGAATGAATTCTATTTTCATGCATAACTTGCAATTGATCTATTGAAAGAGACTATGCATTTGTGTAGCTGAAAAAGTCATTTCATTGCGTCTCTTTTAGTCATTAAATCAATCCGAACGAATTCTACTTTTGCCCTACGAACATCATTTTATTACGTAACTTGCAATTTATCTATAGAAGACAACAATGCAGATTTTTAACCTTAAAAAGCATGTCATTCAATCTCTTCTTGTCATTACATTATTTGAAAGCAATTCGAATGAATTCTATTTTAGTGCATAAGTTTCAATTGATCTACTGACGGAAACTCTGCATTTGTTTAGCTTTAAAGTCACATAATTGAGTCTCTGCTTGTCATTAAATCATTCTAAATCAATTTGAACGAATTCTATTTTCTCCCTTCAAACATGATTTTCTAACATAACTTGCAATTTAACTCCTAAAGCGAACAATGCATTTTTTTAGCTTTAAAAAGCATTTCATTCAATCACTTCTAGTCATTAAATCATTCTAAATCAATCCGAAAGAATTCACTTTCACCCTTCAAACATGATTTTCGTGTATATCCTACGATTGATCTATTGAAACCAACTATGCATTTGTTTTGCTTGAAAGTCATGTCATTGCGTCTCTTCTAGTCATTAAATCATTCTAAATTAATTCGAACGAATTCTAGTTTATCCCTTCGGACATGACTTTCTTACATAACTTCCAATTTATCTTCTGAAAAAAACAATGCATTTATTTAGCCTTAAAAAGCATGTCATGCAGTCCCTTTAGTCATTAAGTTATTTTAAAACAATTCGAATGAATTCTATTTTAATGCACAACTTGCAATTGATCTATTGAAAGAGACTATGCATTTGTGTAGCTGAAAAAGTCATGTCATTGCGTCTTTTTTAGTCATTAAATCATTCTGAATCAATTCGAACCAATTCTACTTTTGCCCTACAAACATTATTTTCTT
Organism: Coriaria nepalensis; assembly: GCA_027186245.1. Classification (NCBI taxonomy): domain Eukaryota; kingdom Viridiplantae; phylum Streptophyta; class Magnoliopsida; order Cucurbitales; family Coriariaceae; genus Coriaria; species Coriaria nepalensis. Next base: position 27,950,533 of record CP114483.1, read on the forward strand.
ACATAACTTGCAATTTATCAATAGAAGTCAACAATGCAGATTTTTAACCTTAAAAAGCATGTCATTCAGTCTCTTCTTGTCATTAAATTATTTGAAAGCAATTTCGAATAAATTCTATTTTAGTGCATAACTTTCAATTGATCTATTGACGGAAACTCTGCATTTGTTTAGCTGTAAAGTCACATAATTGAGTTTGTTCTTGTCATTAAATCATTCTAAATCAATTTTAACGAATTCTATTTTCGCCCTCCAAACATGATTTTCTTACATAACTTGCAATTTATCTCCTAAAGCGAACAATGCATTTTTTTAGCTTTAAAAAGCATGTCATTCAGTCACTTCTGGTCATTAAATCATTCTAAATAAATTCGAAAGAATTCACTTTCACCCTTCAAACATGATTTTCGTGTATATCCTACGATTGATCTATTGAAACCAACTATGCATTTGTTTTGCTTGAAAGTCGTGTCATTGCGTCTCTTCTAGTCATTAAATCATTCTAAATTAATTCGAACGAATTCTATTTTATCCCATCGAACATGACTGTCTTACATAACTTCCAATTTATCTACTGAAAACAACAATGCATTTATTTAGCCTTAAAAAGCATGTCATGCAGTCCCTTTAGTCATTAAGTTATTTTAAAACAATTCGAATGAATTCTATTTTAATGCATAACTTGCAATTGATCTATTGAAAGAGACTATGCGTTTGTGTAGCTTAAAAAGTCATGTCATTGCGTCTCTTTTAGTCATTAAATCATTCTCAATCAATCCGAACGAATTCTACTTTTGCCCTACGAACATCATTTTATTACGTAACTTGAAATTTATCTATAGAAGACAACGGTGCAGTTTCTTAACCTTAAAAAGCATGTCATTCAGTCCCTTCTTGTCATTAAATTATTTGAAAGCAATTCGAATGAATTCTATTTTGGTGCAAAACTTGCAATTGATCTATTGAAGGAAACTATGCATTTGTTTAGCATTAAAGTCACGTCGTTGAGTCTCATCTAGTCATTGAATCATTCTATATCAATGCGAACAAATTCTATTTTGGCCCTTCAAACATGATTTTCTTACATAACTTGCAATTTATCTCCTAAAGAGAACAATGCCTTTTTTTAGCTTTAAAAAGCATGTCATTCAGTCACTTCTGGTCATTAAATCATTCTAAATCAATTCGAAAGAATTCACTTTCACCTTTCTAACATGATTTTTGTGTATATCCTACGATTGATCTATTGAAACCAACTATGCATTTGTTTTGCTTGAAAATCGTGTCATTGCGTCTCTTCTAGTCATTAAATCATTCTAAATTAATTCGAACGAATTCTATTTTATCCCTTCGAACATGACTTTCTTACATAACTTGCATTTTATCTACTGAAGAGAACAATGCATTTATTTAGCCTTAAAAAGCATGTCATTCAGTCCCTTGTTGTCATTAATGTATTTCAAAGCAATTCGAATGAATTTTATTTTCATGCTTAACTTGCAATTGATCTATTGAAAGAGACTATGCATTTTTGTAGCTTAAAAGTCATGTCATTGCATCTCTTTCAGTCATTAAATCATTCTAAATCAATCCGACCGAATTCTACTTTTTCCCTACGAACATCATTTTCTTACGTAACTTGCAATTTATCTATAGAAGACAACAGTGCAGTTTTTTAACCTTAAAAAGCATGTCATTCAGTCCCTTCTTAACATTAAGTTATTTTAAAGCAATTCGGATTAACTCTATTTTCGTGCATAACTTGCAATTGATCTATTGAAAGAGACTATGCATTTTTGTAGCTTAAAAGTTATGTCATTGCGTCTCTTTCAGTCATTAAATCATTCTAAATCAATCCGAATGAATTCTACTTTTGCCCTACAAACATTATTTTCTTATGTAACTTGCAATTTATCTACAGAAGACAACAATGCAGTTTTTTAACCTTAAAAAGCATGTCATTCAGTCCCTTCTTGTCATTAAATTATTTGAAAGCAATTCGGATGAATTCTATTTTAGTGCTTGACTTTCAATTGATCTATTGATGGAAACTCTGCATTTTTTTAGCTTTAAAGTCACATCATTGAGTCTCTTCTTGTCATTAAATCATTCTAAATCAATTCGGACGAATTCTATTTTGGCCCTTCAAACATGATTTTCTTACATAACTTGCCACTTATCTCCTAAAGAGAACAATGCATTTTTTTAGCCTTAAAAAGCATGTCATTCAGTTAATTCTAGTCATTAAATCATTCTAAATCAATTCGAAAGAATTCACTTTCACCATTCAAACCTGATTCTTGTGCATGACTTGCGATTGATCTATTGAAGGCAACTATGCATTTGTTTACCCTTTAAAATCGTGTTATTGTGTATCTTCTACTCATTAAATCATTCTAATTTAATTCGAACCAATTTTATTTTCGCCCTTCAAACATTACTTTCTTACATAACTTGCAATTTATCTACTGAAGGCGACAATGCATTTATTTAGCCTTAAAAAGCATGTCATTTACTCTCTTCTTGTCATTAATTATTTTAAAACAATTCGAATGAATTCTATTTTCGTGCATAACTTGCAATTGATCTATTGAAGGAAAATATGCATTTGTTTAGCTTTAAAGTCACGTCATTGAGTGAATTCTAGTCATTAAATTATTCTAAATCAATACGAACAAATTCTATTTTTGCCCTTCAAACGTGATTTTTTTACATAACTTGCAATTTATCTCCTAAAGAGAACAATGCATTTTTTTGGCCTTAAAAAGCATGTCATTCAATCAATTCTAGTCTTAAATCATTTTAAATCAATTCGAAAGAATTCACTTTCACCCTTCAAACATGATTTTTGTGCATGACTTGCGATTGATCTATTGAAGGCAACTATGCATTTGTTTAGCCTTAAACAATTCTAGTCATTGCGTATCTTCTACTCATTAAATCATTCTAAATTAATTCGAACGAATTTTATTTTCGCCCTCCAAACATGACTTTCTTACATAACTTGCAATTTATCTACTGAAGACAACAATGCATTTATTTAGCCTTAAAAAGCATGTCATTCAGTCCCTTCTTGTCATTAAGTTATTTAAAAGCAATTCGAATGAATTCTATTTTCATGCATAACTTGCAATTGATCTATTGAAAGAGACTATGCATCTGTGTACCTTAAAAGTCATGTCATTGCGTCTCTTTTAGTCATTAAATCATTCTAAATCAATTCGAACGAATTTTACTTTTGCCCTACAAACATTATTTTCTTACTTAACTTGCAATTTATCAATAGAAGACAACAACGCAGTTTTTTAACCTTAGAAAGCATGTCATTCAGTCCCTTCTTGTCATTAAATTATTTGGAAGCAATTCGGATGAATTCTATTTTAGTGCTTAACTTTCAATTGATCTATTGATGGAAACTCTGCATTTGTTTAGCTTTAAAGTCACATCATGGAGTCTCTTCTAGTCATTAAATCATCATAAATCAATTCGAACAAATTCTATTTTCGCCCTTCAAACATGATTTTTTTACATAACTTGCAATTTATCTCCTAAATAGAACAATGCATTTTTTTAGCCTTAAAAAGCATGTCATTCAATCAATTCTAGTCATTCAATCATTTTAAATCAATTCGAAAGAATTCCCTTTCACCCTTCAAAAATGATTTTTGTGCATGACCTGCGATTGATCTATTGAAGGCAACTATGCATTTGTTTAGCCTTAAAATTGTGTCATTGTGTATCTTCTACTCATTAAATCATTCTAAATTAATTCGAACGAATTTTATTTTCGCCCTTCAAACATGACTTTCTTACATAACTTGCAATTTATCTACTGAAGACAACAATGCATTTATTTAGCCGTAAAAAGTATGTCATTCAGTCCCTTCGTGTCATTAAGTCATTTTAAAGCAGTTCGAATGATTTCTATTTTTGTGCATAACATGCAATTGATCTATTGAAAGAGACTATGCATTTGGGTAGCTTAAAAGTCATGTCATTGCGTCTCTTTTAATCATTAAATCATTCTAAATCAATTCGAACGAATTCTACTTTTGCCCCACAAACATTATTTTCTTATGTAACTTGCAATTTATCTACAGAAGACAAAAATGCAGTTTTTTAACCTTAAAAATCATGTGATTCAGTCCCTTCTTGTCATTAAATTATTTGAAAGCAATTCGAATGAATTCTATTTTCGTGCATAACTTGCAATTGATCTATTGAAGGAAACTCTGCATTTGTTTAGCTTTAAAGTCACATAATTGAGTCTCTTCTAGTCATTAAATCATTCCAAATCAATTCGAACGAATTCTATTTTCGCCCTTCAAACATGATTTTCTTACATAACTTGCAGTTTATCTCCTAAGGAGAACAATGAATTTTTTAACGTTAAAAAGCATGTCATTCAGTCACTTCTGGTCATTAAATCATTCTAAATCAATTCGAAGGAATTCACTTTCACCCTCCAAACATGATTTTTGTGCATAACTTGCGATTGATCTGTTGAAGGCAACTATGCATTTGTTTAGCTTTAAAGTCACGTCATTGAGTCTCTTCTAGTCATTAAATAATTTTATATCATTGCGAACGAATTCTATTTTCGCCCTTCAAACATGATTTTCTTACATAACTTGCAATTTATCTCCTAAAGAGAACAATGCATTTTTTTAGCCTTAAAAAGCATGTCATTCAGTCACTTCTAGTCATTAAATCATTCTAAATCAATTCGAAGGAATTCACTTTCACCCTCCAAACATGATTTTTGTGCATAACTTGCTAATGATCTATTGAAGAAAACTATGCATTTGTTTAGCTTTAAAGTCACGTCATTGAGTCTCTTCTAGTCATTAAATAATTTTAAATCATTGCGAACGAATTCTATTTTCGCCCTTCAAACATGATTTTCTTACATAACTTGCAATTTATCTCCTAAAGAGAACAATGCATTTTTTTAGCCTTAAAAAGCATGTCATTCAGTCACTTCTGGTCATTAAATCATTCTAAATCAATTCGAAGGAATTCACTTTCACCCTCCAAACATGATTTTTGTGCATAACTTGCGATTGATCTGTTGAAGGCAACTATGCATTTGTTTAGCCTTAAAATTGTCTCATTGTGTATCTTCTACTCATTAAATCATTCTAAATTAATTATGACGAATTTTATTTTCGCCGTTCAAACATGACTTTCTTACATAACTTGCAATTTATCTACTGAAGATAACAATGCATTTATTTAGCCTTAAAAAGCATGTCATTCAGTCCCTTGTTGTCATTAAGTTATTTTAAAGCAATTCGAATGAATTCTATTTTCATGCATAACTTGCAATTGATCTATTGTAAGAGACTATGCATCTGGGTAGCTTAAAAGTCATGTCATTGCGTCTCTTTTAGTCATTAAATCATTCTAAATCAATTCGAACGAATTCTACTTTTTCCCTACAAACATTATTTACTTACGTAACTTGCAATTTATCAATAGAAGACAACAACGCAGTTTTTTAACCTTAAAAAGCATCTCATTCAGTCGCTTCTTGTTATTTAATTATTTGAAAGCAATTAGAATGAATTCTATTTTCGTACATAACTTGCAATTGATCTATTGAAGGTAACTCTGCATTTGTTTATCTTTAAAGTCACATCATTGAGTCTCTTCTAGTCATTAAATCATTCTAAATCAATTCGAACGAATTCTATTTTTGCCCTTCAAAAAAGATTTTCTTACATAACTTGCTATTTATCTCCTAAAGAGAACAATGCATTTTTTGAGCCTTAAAAAGCATCTCATTCAGTTAATTCTAGTCATTACATCATTCTAAATCAATTCGAAAGAATTCACTTTCACCCTTCAAACATGATTCTTGTGCATGACTTGCAATTGATCTATTGAAGGCAACTATGCATTTGTTTACCCTTAAAATCGTGTCATTGTGTATCTTCTACTCATTAAATCATTCTAATTTAATTCGAACCAATTTCATTTTCGCCCTTCAAACGTGACTTTCTTACATAACTTGCATTTTATTTATTGAAGACAACAATGCATTTATTTAGCCTTAAAAAGCATGTAATTTAGTCCCTTCTTGTCATTAAGTTATTTTAAAGCAATTCGAATGAATTCTATTTTCGTGCATATCTTGCAAATGATCTATTAAAGGAAAATATGCATTTGTTTAGCTTTAAAGTCACGTCATTGAGTCTCTTCTAGTCATTAAATTATTCTAAATCAATTGGAACAAATTCTATTTTCGCCATTCAAACATGATTTTTTTACATAACTTGCAATTTATCTCCTAAAGAGACAATGCATTTTTTTAGCCTTAAAAAGCATGTCATTCAGTCACTTCTGGTTATTAAATCATTCTAAGTCAATTCGAAAGAATTAACTTTCACCCTTCAAACATGATTTTCGTGTATATCTTGTGATTGATCTATTGAAGCCAACTATGCATTTGTTTTGCTTGAAAGTCATGTCATTGCGTCTCTTCTAGTCATTAAATCATTCTAAATTAATTCGAACGAATTCTATTTTATTCCTTCGAACATGACTTTCTTACATAACTTGCAATTTATCTACTGAAGACAACAATGCATTTATTTAACCTTAAAAAGCATGTCATTCAGTCTCTTCTTGTCATTAAGTTATTTTAAAGTAATTCGAATGAATTCTATTTTCGTGCATAACTTGCAATTGATCTATTGAAAGAGACCATGCATCTGTGTACCTTCAAAGTCATGTCATTGCGTCTCTTTTAGTCATTAAATCATTCTAAATCAATTCGAACGAATTCTACTTTGGCCCTACAAACATTATTTTCTTACTTAACTTGCAATTTATCAATAGAAGACAACAACGCAGTTTTTTAACCTTAAAAAGCATGTCATTGAGTCCCTTCTTGTCATTAAATTATTTGGAAGCAATTCGGATGAATTCTATTTTAGTGCTTTACTTTCAATTGATCTATTGATGGAAACTCTGCATTTGTTTAGGTTTAAAGTCACATCATGGAGTCTCTTCTAGTCATTAAATCATTATAAATCAATTCGAACGAATTCTATTTTCGCCCTTCAAACATGATTTTCTTACATAACTTGCAACTTATCTCCTAAAGAGAACAATGCATTTTTTTAGCCTTAAAAAGCATGTTATTTAGTCAATTCTAGTCAATAAATCATTCTAAATCAATACGGAAGAATTCACTTTCACCCTTCAAATATGATTTTTGTGCATGACTTGCGATTGATCTATTGAAGGCAACTATGCATTTGTTTACCCTTTAAAATCGTGTTATTGTGTATCTTCTACTCATTAAATCATTCTAATTTAATTCGAACCAATTTTATTTTCGCCCTTCAAACATGACTTTCTTACATAACTTGCAATTTATCTACTGAAGACAACAATGCATTTATTTAGCCTTAAAAAGCATGTCATTCAGTCCCTTCTTGTCATTAAGTTATTTTAAAGCAGTTCGAATGAATTCTATTTTCGTGCATAACTTGCAATTGATCTATTGAAGAAAACTATGCATTTGTTTAGCTTTAAAGTCACATCATTGAGTCTCTTCTAGTCATTAAATAATTTTAAATCATTTCGAACGAATTCTATTTTCGCCCTTCAAACATGATTTTCTTACATAACTTGCAACATATCTCCTAAAGAGAACAATGCATTTTTTTAGCCTTAAAAAGCATGTCATTCAGTCAATTCTAGTCATTAAATCATTCTAAATCAATTCGAAAGAATTCACTTTCACCCTTCAAACATGATTTTTGTGCATGACTTGCGATTGATCTATTGAAGGTAACTATGCATTTGTTTACCCTTAAAATCGTGTCATTGTGTATCTTCTACTCATTAAATCATTCTAAATTAGTTCGAACGAATTTTATTTTCGCCCTTCAAACAAGACTTTCTTTCATAACTTGCAATTTATCTCCTGAAGACAACAATGCATTTATTTAGCCTTAAAAAGCATGTCATTCAGTCCCTTCTTGTCATTAAGTTATTTTAAAGCAATTCGAATGAATTCTATTTTCGTGCATAACTTGTAATTGGTCTATTGAAGGAAAATATGCATTTGTTTTGCTTTAAAGTCATGTCATTGAGTCTTTTCTAGTCATTAAATCATTCTAAGTCAATTCGAAAAAATTCTATTTTCGACCTTCAAACATGATTTTTTTACATAACCTGCAATTTATCTCCTAAAGCGAACAATGCATTTTTTTAGCCTTAAAAAGCATGTCATTCAACTGATTCTAGTCATTAAATCATTTTAAATCAATTCGAAAGAATTCACTTTCACCCTTCAAAAATGATTTTTGTGCATGACTTGCGATTGATCTATTGAAGCCAACTATGCATTTCTTTAGACTTAAAATCATGTCATTGAGTATCTTCAACTCATTAAATCATTCTAAATTAATTCGAACGAATTTTATTTTCGCCCTTCAAACATGACTTTCTTACATAACTTGCATTTTATCTACTGAAGAGAACAATGCATTTATTTAGCCTTAAAAAGCATGTCATTCAGTCCCTTTTTGTCATTAAGTTATTTTAAACAAATTCGAATGAATTCAATTTTCATGCTTAACTTGCAATTGATCTATTGAATGAGACTATGCATTTCGGTAGCTTAAAAGTCATGTCATTGCGTCTCTTTTAGTCATTAAATCATTCTAAATCAATTCGAACGAATTCTACTTTTGCCCTACAAACATTATTTTCTTTTGTAACTTGCAATTTATCTATAGAAGACAACAATGCTGTTTTTTAACCTTAAAAATCATGTCATTAAGTCCCTTCTTGTCATTAATATATTTGGAAGCAATTCGAATGAATTCTATTTTAGTGCATATTATTCAATTGATCTATTAAAGGAAACTCTGCATTTGTTTAGCTTTAAATTCACATCATTGAGTCTCTTCTAGTCATTAAATCATTCTAAATCAATTCGAATAAATTCTATTTTCGCCCTTCGAACATGATTTTCTTACATAACATGCAATTTATCTCCTAAAGAGAACAATGCAATTTTTTAGCCTTAAAAAGCATGTCAGTCTGTCAATTCTGGTCATTAAATCATTCTAAATGAATTCGAAAGAATTCACTTACACCCTTCGAACATGATTTTTGTGCATGACTTGCGATTGATCTATTGAAGGCAACTATGCATTTATTTAGCCTTAAAATTGTGTCATTGTGTATCTTCTACTCATTAAATCATTCTAAATTAATTCGAACCAATTTTATTTTTGCCCTCTAAACATGACTTTCTTACATAACTTGCAATTTATCTACTGAAGACAACAATGCATTTATTTAGCCTTAAAAAGCATGTCATTCAGTCCCTTGTTGTCATTAAGTTATTTTAAAGCAATTCGAATTAATTCTATTTTCATGCTTAACTTGCAATTGATCTATTGAAAGAGACTATGCATTTGGGTAGCTTAAAAGTCATGTCATTGTGTCTCTTTTAGTCATTAAATCATTCTAAATCAATTCGAACGAATTCTACTTTTGCCCTACAAACATTATTTTCTTACGTAACTTGCAATTTATCAATAGAAGACAACAACCCAGTTTTTTAACCTTAAAAAGCATGTCATTCAGTCTCTTCTTGTCATTAAATTATTTGGAAGCAATTCGGATGAATTCTATTTTAGTGCTTAACTTTCAATTGATCTATTGATGGAAACTCTGCATTTGTTTAGCTTTAAAGTCACATCATGGAGTCTCTTCTAGTCATTCAATCATTACAGATCAATTCGAAGGAATTCTATTTTCGCCTTCAAACATGGTTTTCTTACATAACTTGCATCTTATCTCCTAAAGAGAACAATGCATTTTTTTAGCCTTAAAAAGCATGTCATTCAGTTACTTCTGGTCATTAAATCATTCTAAATCAATTTGAAGGAATTCACTTTCACCCTTCAAACGTGATTTTTGTGCATAACTTGCGATTGATCTATTGAAGGCAACTATGCATTTGTTTAGCCTTAAAATTGTGTCATTGTGTATCTTCTAGTCATTAAATCATTCTAAATTAATTCGAACGAATTTTATGTTCGCCCTTCAAACATGACTTTCTTACATAACTTGCAATTAATCTACTGTAGACAACAATGCATTTATTTAGCCTTAAAAAGCATGTCATTCAGTCCCTTGTTGTCATTAAGTTATTTTAAAGCAATTCGAATGAATTCTATTTTCGTGCATAACTTGCAATTGATCTATTCAAAGAGACTATGCAACTGGGTAGCTTAAAAGTCACGTCATTGCGTCTCTTTTAGTCATTAAATCATTCTAAATCAATTCGAACGAATTCTACTTTTGCCCTACAAACATTATTTTCTTACGTAACTTGCAATTTATCCATAGAAGACAACAGTGCAGTTTTTTAACCTTAAAAAGCATGTCATTCAGTCCCATATTGTCATTAAATTATTTGATAGCAATTCGAATGAATTCTATTTTAGTGCATAACTTTCAATTGATCTATTGACGGAAACTCTGCATTTGTGTAGCTTTAAAGTCACATCATTGAGTCTCTTCTAGTCAATAAATCATTCTAAATCAATTCAAACGAATTCTATTTTCGCCCTTCAAACATGATTTTCTTACATAACTTGCTATTTATCTCCTAAAGAGAACAATGCATTTTTTTAGCCTTAAAAAGCATGTCATTCAGTCACTTCTCGTCATTAAATCATTCTAAATCAATTCGAAAGAATTCACTTTCACCCTTCAATCATGATTTTCATGTATAACTTGCTATTGATCTTTTGAAGGCAACTATGCATTTGTTTTGCTTGAAAGTCATGTCATTGCGTCTCTTCTAGTCATTAAATCATTCTAAATTAATTCAAATGAATTCTATTTTATCCTTTCGAAAATTATTTTCTTACATAACATGCAATTTATCTACTAAAGACAACAAGGCATTTATTTAGCCTTTGAAAAGCATGTCATTCAGTCCCTTCTGGTTATTAAATTATTTGAAAGAAATTCGACTGAATTCTATTTTCGTACATAACTTGTAATTGATCTATTGAAGGAAACTATGCATTTGTTTAGCTTTAAATTCACGTCATTGAGTCTCTTCTAGTCATTAAATCATTCTTAATCATTGCGAACGAATTCTATTTTCGCCCTTCAAACATGATTTTCTTACATGACTTGCAATTTATCTCCTAAAGAGAATAATGCATATGTTTAGCCTTAAAAAGCATGTCATTCAGTCACTTCTGGTCATTAAATCATTCTAAATCAATTCGAAAGAATTCACTTTCACCCTGCAAACATGATTTTCGTGTATAACCTGCAATTGATCTTTTGAGGGCAACTATGCATTTGTTTTGCTTGAAAGTCATGTCATTGCGTCTTTTCTAGACATTAAATAATTCTAAATTAATTCGAACGAATTATATTTTATCCCTTCGAACATGACTTTCTTACATAACTTGCAATTTATCTACTGAAGACAACAATGCATTTATTTAGCCTTAAAAAGCATGTCATTCAATCCCTTTTGTCATTAAGTTATTTTAAAGAAATTCGAATGAATTCTATTTTCATGCATAACTTGCAATTGATCTATTGAAAGAGACTATGCATTTGTGTAGCTGAAAAGTCAGGTCATTGCGTCTCTTTTAGTCATTAAATCATTCTAAATCAATTCGAACGAATTCTACTTTTGCCTTACAAACATTAATTTCTTACGTAACTTGCAATTTATCTACAGAAGACAACAATGCAGTTTTTTATCCTTAAAAAGCATGTCATTCAGTCCCTTCTTGTCATTAAATTATTTGAAAGCTATTCGAATGAATTCTATTTTCGTGCATAACTTGCAATTGAACTATTGAAGGAAACTATGCATTTGTTTAGCTTTAAAGTCATGTCATTGAGTCTCTTCTAGTCATTAAATCATTCTTAATCATTGCGAACGAATTCTATTTTCGCCCTTCAAACATGATTTTCTTACATAACTTGCAATTTATCTTCTGAAGAGAACAATGCACTTTTTTAGCCTTAAAAAGCATGTCATTCAGTCACTTCTGGTCATTAAATCATTCTAAATCAATTCGAAAGAATTCACTTTCACCCTTCAAACATGATTTTTGTGCATAACTTGCGATTGATCTATTGAAAGGCAACTATGCATTTGTTTAGCCTTAAAATTGTGTCATTGTGTATCTTCTAGTCATTAAATCATTCTAAATTAATTCGAACGAATTTTATGTTCGCCCTTCAAACATGACTTTCTTACATAACTTGCAATTAATCTACTGTAGACAACAATGCATTTATTTAGCCTTAAAAAGCATGTCATTCAGTCCCTTGTTGTCATTAAGTTATTTTAAAGCAATTCGAATGAATTCTATTTTCGTGCATAACTTGCAATTGATCTATTCAAAGAGACTATGCAATTGGGTAGCTTAAAAGTCACGTCATTGCGTCTCTTTTAGTCATTAAATCATTCTAAATCAATTCGAACGAATTCTACTTTTGCCCTACAAACATTATTTTCTTACGTAACTTGCAATTTATCCATAGAAGACAACAGTGCAGTTTTTTAACCTTAAAAAGCATGTCATTCAGTCCCATATTGTCATTAAATTATTTGATAGCAATTCGAATGAATTCTATTTTAGTGCATAACTTTCAATTGATCTATTGAGGGAAACTCTGCATTTGTGTAGCTTTAAAGTCACATCATTGAGTCTCTTCTAGTCATGAAATCATTCTAAATCAATTCGAACGAATTCTATTTTCGCCCTTCAAACATGATTTTCTTACATAACTTGCTATTTATCTCCTAGAGAGAACAATGCATTTTTTTAGCCTTAAAAAGCATGTCATTCAGTCACTTCTGGTCATTAAATCATTCTAAATCAATTCGAAAGAATTCACTTTCACCCTTCAATCATGATTTTCATGTATAACTTGCTATTGATCTTTTGAAGGCAACTATGCATTTGTTTTGCTTGAAAGTCATGTCATTGCGTCTCTTCTAGTCATTAAATCATTCTAAATTAATTCAAATGAACTCTATTTTATCCTTTCGAAAATTATTTTCTTACATAACATGCAATTTATCTACTAAAGACAACAAGGCATTTATTTAGCCTTTGAAAAGCATGTCATTCAGTCCCTTCTGGTTATTAAATTATTTGAAAGAAATTCGACTGAATTCTATTTTCGTACATAACTTATAATTGATCTATTGAAGGAAACTATGCATTTGTTTAGCTTTAAATTCACGTCATTGAGTCTCTTCTAGTCATTAAATCATTCTTAATCATTGCGAACGAATTCTATTTTCGCCCTTCAAACATGATTTTCTTACATGACTTGCAATTTATCTCCTAAAGAGAATAATGCATATTTTTAGCCTTAAAAAGCATGTCATTCAGTCACTTCTGGTCATTAAATCATTCTAAATCAATTCGAAAGAATTCACTTTCACCCTTCAAACATGATTTTCGTGTATAACCTGCAATTGATCTTTTGAGGGCAACTATGCATTTGTTTTGCTTGAAAGTCATGTCATTGCGTCTTTTCTAGACATTAAATAATTCTAAATTAATTCGAACGAATTATATTTTATCCCTTCGAACATGACTTTCTTACATAACTTGCAATTTATCTACTGAAAACAACAATGCATTTATTTAGCCTTAAAAAGCATGTCATTCAATCCCTTTTGTCATTAAGTTATTTTAAAGAAATTCGAATGAATTCTATTTTCATGCATAACTTGCAATTGATCTATTGAAAGAGACTATGCATTTGTGTAGCTTAAAAGTCAGGTCATTGTGTCTCTTTTAGTCATTAAATCATTCTAAATCAATTCGAACGAATTCTACTTTTGCCCTACAAACATTATTTTCTTACGTAACTTGCAATTTATCTACAGAAGACAACAATGCAGTTTTTTATCCTTAAAAAGCATGTCATTCAGTCCCTTCTTGTCATTAAGTTATTTGAAAGCTATTCGAATGAATTCTATTTTCGTGCATAACTTGCAATTGAACTATTGAAGGAAACTATGCATTTGTTTAGCTTTAAAGTCATGTCATTGAGTCTCTTCTAGTCATTAAATCATTCTTAATCATTGCGAACGAATTCTATTTTCGCCCTTCAAACATGATTTTCTTACATAACTTGCAATTTATCTCCTGAAGAGAACAATGCACTTTTTTAGCCTTAAAAAGCATGTCATTCAGTCACTTCTGGTCATTAAATCATTCTAAATCAATTCGAAAGAATTCACTTTCACCCTTCAAACATGATTTTTGTGCATAACTTGCGATTGATCTATTGAAGGCAACTATGCATTTGTTTAGCCTTAAAATTGTGTCATTGTGTATCTACTACTCATTAAATCATTCTAAATTAATTCGAATCAATTTTATTTGCGCCCTTCAAACATGACTTTCTTACATAACTTGCAATTAATCTACTGTAGACAACAATACATTTATTTAGCCTTAAAAAGCATGTCATTCAGTCCCTTCTTGTCATTAAGTTATTTTAAAGAAATTCGAATGAATTCTATTTTCGTGCATAACTTGCAATTGATCTATTGAAAGAGACTATGCAATTGGGTAGCTTAAAAGTCACGTCATTGCGTCTCTTTTAGTCATTAAATCATTCTAAATCAATTCGAACGAATTCTACTTTTGCCCTACAAACATTATTTTCTTACGTAACTTGCAATTTATCCATAGAAGACAACAGTGCAGTTTTTTAACCTAAACAATTATGTCATTCAGTCCCTTCTTGTCATTAAATTATTTGAAAGCAATTCGAATGAATTCTATTTTAGTGCATAACTTTCAATTCATCTATTGAAGGAAACTCTGCATTTATTTTATCCCTTCGAACATTATTTTCTTACATAACATGCAATCTATCTACTAAAGACAACAAGGCATTTATTTAGCCTTTGAAAAGCATGTCATTCAATCCCTTCTTGTTATTAAATTATTTGAAAGAAATTCGAATGAATTCTATTTTCTTACATAACTTGTAATTGATCTATTGAAGGAAACTATGCATTTGTTTAGCTTTAAATTCACGTCATTGAGTCTCTTCTAGTCATTAAATCATTCTTAATCATTGCGAACGAATTCTATTTTCGCCCTTCAAACATGATTTTCTTACATGACTTGCAATTTATCTCCTAAAGAGAATAATGCATATTTTTAGCCTTAAAAAGCATGTCATTCAACCACTTCTGGTCATTAAATCATTCTAAATCAATTCGAAAGAATTCACTTTCACCCTTCAAACATGATTTTCGTGTATAACCTGCAATTGATCTTTTGAGGGCAACTATGCATTTGTTTTGCTGGAAAGTCATGTCATTGCATCTCTTCTAGTCATTAAATCATTCTAAATTAATTCGAATGAATTCTATTTTATCCCTTCGAACATTATTTTCTTACATAACATGCAATCTATCTACTAAAGACAACAAGGCATTTATTTAGCCTTAAAAAGCATGTCATTCAATCCCTTTTGTCATTAAGTTATTTTAAAGAAATTCGAATGAATTCTATTTTCGTGTATAACTTGCAATTGATCTATTGAAAGAGACTATGCATTTGTGTAGCTTAAAAGTCATGTCATTGTGTCCCTTTTAGTCATTAAATCATTCTAAATCAATTCGAACGAATTCTATTTTCGCCCTTCAAATATGATTTTCCAACATAACTTGCAATTTGTCTCTTAAAGAGAACAATGCATATTTTTAGCCTTAAAAAGCATGTCATTCAGTCACTTCTCATCATTAAATCATTCTAAATCAATCCGAAAAAATTCACTTTCACCCTTCAAACATGATTTTCGTGTATAACCTGCGATTGATCTATTGAACGCAACTATGCATTTGTTTTCCTTGAAAGTCATGTCATTGCATCTCTTCTAGTCATTAAATCATTCTAAATTAATTCGAATGAATTCTATTTTATCCCGTCGAACATTATTTTCTTACATAACATGCAATCTATCTACTAAAGACAACAAGGCATTTATTTAGCCTTTGAAAAGCATGTCATTCAATCCCTTCTTGTTATTAAATTATTTGAAAGAAATTCGAATGAATTCTATTTTCTTACATAACTTGTAATTGATCTATTGAAGGAAACTATGCATTTGTTTAGCTTTAAATTGACGTCATTGAGTCTCTTCTAGTCATTAAATCATTATAAATTAGTTCGAACGAATTTTATTTTCGCCCTTCAAACATGACTTTCTTACATAACTTGCAATTTATCTACTGAAGACAACAATGCATTTATTTAGCCTTAAAAATCATGTCATTCAGTCCCTTTTGTCATTAAGTTATTTTAAAGAAATTCGAAAGAATTCTATTTTCATGCATAACTTGCAATTGATCTATTGAAAGAGACTATGAATTTGTGTAGCTGAAAAGTCACGTCATTGCGTCTCTTTTAGTCATTAAATCATTCTAAATCAATTCGAACGAATTCTACTTATGCCTTAGAAACATTATTTTCTTACGTAACTTGCAATTTATCTACAGAAGACAACAATGCAGTTTTTTAACCTTAAAAAGCATGTCATTCAGTCCCTTCTTGTCATTAAATTATTTGAAAGCAATTCGAATGACTTCTATTTTCGCGCATAACTTGCAATTTATCTATTGACGGAAAGTATGCATTTGTTTAGCTTTGAAGTCACGTCATTGAGTCTCTTCTTGTCATTAAATCATTCTTAATCATTGCGAACGAATTCTATTTTCGCCCTTCAAACATGATTTTCTTACATAACTTGCAATTTATCTCCTAAAGAGAACAATGCATTTTTTTAGCCTTAAAAAGCATGTCATTCAGTTACTTCTGGTCATTAAATCATTCTAAATCAATTCGAAAGAATTCACTTTCACCCTTCAAACATGATTTTTGTGCATAACTTGCGATTGATCTAGTGAAGGCAACTATGCATTTGTTTAGCCTTAAAATTGTGTCATTGTGTATCTTCTACTCATTAAATCATTCTAAATTAATTCGAACGAATTCTATTTTATCCCTTCGAACATTATTTTCTTACATTACATGCAATTTATCTACTAAAGACAACAAGGCATTTATTTAGCCTTTGAAAAGCATGTCATTCAATTCCTTCTTGTCAAGAAATTATTTGAAAGCAATTCGAACGAATTCTATTTTCGTGCATAACTTGCAGTTGATCTATTGAAGGAAACTATGCATTTGTTTAGCTTTAAAGTCACGTCATTGAGTCTCTTCTAGTCATTAAATCATTCTAAATCAATGCGAACGAATTCTATTTTCGCCCTTCAAACATGATTTTCTTACATAACTTGCAATTAATCTCCTAAAGAGAACAATGCATTTTTTTAGCCTTAAAAAGCATGGCATTCAGTCACTTCTGATCATTAAATCATTCTAAATGAATTCGAAAAAATTCACTTTCACCCTTCAAACATGATTTTCGTGTATAACCTGCGATTGATCTATTGAAGGAAACTATGCATTTGTTTTCCTTGAAAGTCATGTCATTGCGTTTCTTCTAGTCATTAAATCATTCTAAATTAATTCAAACGAATTCTATTTTACCCCTTCGAACATAACTTTCTTACATAACTTGCAATTTATCTACTGAAGACAACAATGCATTTATTTAGCCTTAAAAAGCGTGTCATTTAGTCCCTTTTGTCATTAAGTTATTTTAAAGAAATTCGAATGAATTTCTTTTTTCATGCATAACTTGCAATTGATCCATTGAAAGAGACTATGCATTTGTGTAGCTTAACAGTCATGTCATTGCGTCTCTTTTAGTCATTAAATCATTCTAAATCAATTCGAACACATTGTACTTTTGCTCTACAAACATTATTTTCTTACGTAAGTTGCAATTTATCTACTAAAGACAGCAATGCAGTTTTTTAACCTTAAAAAGCATGTCATTCAGTCCCTTCTTGTCATTAAAATATTTGAAAGCAATTCGAATGAGTTCTATTTTCGTGCATAACTTGCATTTCATCTATTGAAGGAAACTATGCATTTGTTTAGCTTTGAAGTCACGTCATTGAGTCTCTTCTAGTCATTAAATCATTCTTAATCAATGCGAACGAATTCTATTTTCGCCCTTCAAACATGATTTTCTTACATAACTTGCAATTTATCTCCTAAAGAGAACAATGCATTTTTTTAGCCTTAAAAAGCATGTCATTCAGTCACTTCTGGTCATTAAATTATTCTAAATCAATTCGAAAAAATTCACTTTCACCCTTCAAACATGATTTTTGTGCATAACTTGCGATTGATCTAGTGAAGGCAACTATGCATTTGTTTAGCCTTAAAATTGTGTCATTGTGTATCTTCTACTCATTAAATCATTCTAAATTAATTCGAACGAATTCTATTTTATCCCTTCGAACATTATTTTCTTACATTACATGCAATTTATCTACTAAAGACAACAAGGCATTTATTTAGCCTTTGAAAAGCATGTCATTCAATTCCTTCTTGTCAAGAAATTATTTGAAAGCAATTCGAACGAATTCTATTTTCGTGCATAACTTGCAGTTGATCTATTGAAGGAAACTATGCATTTGTTTAGCTTTAAAGTCACGTCATTGAGTCTCTTCTAGTCATTAAATCATTCTAAATCAATGCGAACGAATTCTATTTTCGCCCTTCAAACATGATTTTCTTACATAAGTTGCATCTTATCTCCTAAAGAGAACAATGCATATTTTTAGCCTTAAAAAGCATGTCATTCAGTCACTTCTGATCATTAAATCATTGTAAATCAATTCGAAAAAATTCACTTTCACCCTTCAAACATGATTTTCGTGTAGAATCTGCGATTGATCTATTGAAGCCAACTATGCATTTGTTTTCCCTGAAAGTCATGTCATTGCGTCTCTTCTAGTCATGAAATCATTCTAAATTAATTCGAACGAATTCTATTTTATCCCTTCGAACATAACTTTCTTACATAACTTGCAATTTATCTTCTGAAGACAACAATGCATTTATTTATCCTTAAAAAGCATGTCATTCAGTCCCTTTTGTCATTAAGTTATTTTAAAGAAATTCGAATGAATTCTATTTTGATGCATAACTTGCAATTGATATATTGAAAGAGACTATGCATTTGTGTAGCTGAAAAGTCATGTCACTGCGTCTCTTTTAGTCATTAAATCATTCTAAATCAATTCGAACGAATTCTACTTTTGCCCTACAAACATTATTTTCTTAGGTAACTTGCAATTTATCTACAGAAGACAACAATGCAGTTTTTTATCCTTAAAACGCATGTCATACAGTCCCTTCTTGTCAGTAAATTATTTGAAAGCAATTCGAATGAATTCTATTTTCGTGCATAACTTGCAATTGATCAATTGAAGGAAACTATGCATTTGTTTAGCTTTGAAGTCGCGTCATTGAGTCTCTTCTAGTCATTAAATCATTCTTAATCATTGTGAACGAATTCTATTTTCGCCCTTCAAACATGATTTTCTTACATAACTTGCAATTTATCTCCTAAAGAGAACAATGCATTTTTTTAGCCTTAAAAAGCATGTCATTCAGTCACTTCTGGTCATTAAATCATTCTAAATCAATTCGAAAGAATTCACTTTCACCCTTCAAACATGATTTTCGTGTAAAACCTGCGATTGATCTATTGAAGGCAACTATGCATTTGTTTTCCTTGAAAGTCATGTCATTGCATCTCTTCTAGTCATTAAATCATTAGAAATTAATTCGAATGAATTCTATTTTACCCCTTCGGACATCACTTTCTTACATAACTTGCAATTTATCTACTGAAGACAACAATGCATTTATTTAGCCTTAAAAAGCGTCTCATTTAGTCCCTTTTGTCATTAAGTTATTTTAAAGAAATTCGAATGAATTCTATTTTGATGCATAACTTGGAATTGATCCATTGAAAGAGACTATGCATTTGTATCGCTTAAAAGTCATGTCATTGTGTCTCTTTTAGTCATTAAATCATTCTAAATCAATTCGAACGAATTCTACTTTTGCCCTACAAACATTATTTTCTTACGTAACTTGCAATTTATCTACAGAAGACAACAATGCAGTTTTTTAACCTTAACAAGCATGTCATTCAGTCCCTTCTTGTCATTAAATTATTTGAAAGCAATTCGAATGAATTCTATTTTCGTGGATAACTTGCAATTGATCTATTGAATGCAACTATGCATTTGTTTAGCTTTAAAGTCATGTCATTGACTCTCTTCTAGTAATTATATCATCCTAAATCAATTCGAACGAATTCTATTTTTGCCCCTCCAACATGACTTTCGTGCATAACTTGCAATAGATCTACTAGAGGCAACTATGCATTTTTTTAGCCTTAAAATCATGTCATTGAGTCTCTTCTAGTCATTAATGGATTCTAAATTATTTTGAATGAATTCTATTTTTGCCCTTCAAACTTGATTTATTTACATAACTTGCTATTTATCTACTGAAGACAACAATGCATTTTTTTAGCCTTAAAAAGCATGTCATTCAGTCTTTTCGTGTCATTAAATTTTTTCAACGAATGAATTCTATTTTCATGCATAACTTCCAATTGATAAATTGAAGGCAACTTTGCATTTGTTTAGCTTTAAAGTCATGTCATTGAGTCTCTTCTCATCATTAAATCTTTCTAAATCAATTCGAACGAATTCTATTTTTGCCCTTTAAACATGTCTTTCGTGCATAACTTGTTGTTGATCTATTTATGGTAACTATGCATTTGTTTAGGTGTAAAATCATGTCATTGAGTCTCTTCTAATCATTAAGTCATTGTAAATCAATTCGAACAAATTCACTTTCGCCCTTCAAACATGATTTTCGTGCATAACTTGCAATTGATCTATTGAAGGCAACTATGGATTTCTTTAGCTTTAAAGTCATGTCATTGAGTCTCTTCTAGTCATTAAATCATTCTAAATTAATTCGAACCAATTCTTTTTCCGCCCTTCAAACATGATTTTCCTACCTTAAAACATGATTTTCCTACATAACTTGCGATTAATCTATTGAAGACATCAATGCATTTTTTTAGCCTTAAAAAGCATGTCATACAGTCTCTTCCTATCATTAAATTATTTGAAAGCACTTCGAACCAATTCAATTTTTACATTTAAAACACGACTTTCATGCATAACTTGCAATTGATCTATTGAAGGTAACTATGCATTTTTTTAGCCTCCAAATCATGTTATTGCGTCTCTTCTAGTCATAAAATCATTCTAAATAAATATGAACGAATTCTATTTTCGCCCTTGAAACATGACTTTCGTGCACAACTGGCAATTGATCTATTGAAGGCAACTATGCGTTTGTTTAGCCTTAAAACCATGTCATTGAGTTTCTTCTAGTCATTAAATCATTCTAAATTAATTTGAACGAATTCTATTTTCGCCCTTCAAACATGATTTTCTTACATAACTTGCAATTTATCTACTGAAGACAACAATGCATTTTTTTAGCCTTGAAATGCATGTCATTCAGTCCCTTCTTGTCATTAAATTATTTGAAAGCAATTCGAATGAATTCTATTTTTGTCCACAACTTGCAATTGATCTATTGAAGGCAACTATGCATTTGTTTAGCTTTAAAGTCATGTCATTGAGTAGCTTCTAGTCATGAACTCATTCTAAATCAAATCAGTGAATTCTAATTTCGTCCTTCAAGCATTATTTTCATGCATAACTTGCAATTGATCTTTTGATGGGAACTATGCATTTGTTTCGCTTTAAAGTCATGTCCTTGAGTCTCTTTTAGTCATTAAATCATTTTAAATTAATTCGAACGAATTCTATTTCCGCCCTTCAAACTTGAGTTTCTTACATAACTTGCAATTAATCTATAGAAGAGAGCAATGCATATTTTTTACCTTAAAAAGCATGTCATTCAATCTCTTCTTGTCATTAAATTATTTGAAAGCACTTCGAATCAATTCTATTTTTGCATTTAAAATACGACTTTCGTGGCTAAGATGCAATTGATCTATTGAAGGCGACTACGTATTTTTTTAGCCTCAAAATCATGTTATTGCGTCTCTTCTAATCATTAAATCATTCCAAATCAATTCGAACGAATTCGGTTACGCCCTTCAAACAAGTCTTTCGTGCATAACTTGCAATTGATCTATTGAAGGCAACTATGCAATTTTTTTTAGCCTTAAAATCATGTCATTGAGTCTCTTCTAGTAACTAAATCATTCTTAATCAGTTCGAATGAAATTACTTTCACCCTTCAAACATGATTTTCGTTCATAACCAGCAATTGATCTGTTGAAGGCAACTTTGCATTTTTCTATTCTTAAAGGCATCCCATTGAGTCTCTTCTAGTCATTAAATCATTCTAAATTAATTTGAACGAATTCTATTTTCGCCCTCCAAACATAATTTATTTACATAACTTGTTATTTATCTATTGAAGACAACAATGCATTTTTGTTAGCCTTAAAAAGCATATCGTTCAGTCTCTTCTTGTCATAAAATTATTTCAAAGCAATTTGAATGAATCCTATTTTCGTGCATAACTGGCAATTGATCTATTGATGGCAACTATGGATTTATTTAGCTTTAAAGTCATGTCATTGAGTCTTTCTAGTCATTAAATCATTCTAAATCTATTCGAACGAATTCAAGTTTTGCCTTCAAGCACGACTTTCTTGCATAAATTGCAATTGATCTATGCATTTGTTTAGCTTTAAAGTCATGTCATTGAGTCTCTTCTAGTCATTAACTTATTCTAAATCAATTCGAACGAATTCAATTTTTGCCCTTCTAACATGGCTTTCATGCATGACTTGCATATGATCTTAAAAAGCATGGCATACAGTCTCTTCCTGTCATTAAATTATTTGAAAGCAATTCGAACCAATTCAATTTTTACATTTAAAACACAACTTTCATGTATATCTTGCAACTGATCAATTGAAGGCAACTATGCATTTTTGTAGCCTTCAAATCCTGTTATTGCTTCTCTTCTAGTCATAAAATCATTCTAAATCAATATGAATGAATTCTATTTTCACCCTTGAAACATGACTTTTGTGCACAACTGGCAATTGATCTATTGAAGGCAATTATGCATTTGTTTAGCCTTAAAATCATGTCATTGAGTTTCTTCTAGTCATTAAATCATTCTAAATTAATTTGAACGAATTCTATTTTCGCCCTTCAAACATGATTTTCTTACATAACTTGCAATTTATCTACTGAAGACAACAATGCATTTTTTTAGCCTTAAAAAGCATGTCATTCAGTCCCTTCTTGTCATTAAATTATTTGAAAGCACTTTGAATGAATTCTATTTTCGTCCATCACTTTGAATTGATCTATTGAAGGCAACTATGCATTTGTTTATCTTTAAAGTCATGTCATTGAGTCTCTTCTAGTCATTACCTCACTCTAGTTCAATTCGAACGAATTCTAATTTCGTCCTTCAGACATGATTTTCTTGCATAACTTGCAATTGATCTTTTGATGGCAACTATGGATTTGTTTCGCTTTAAAGTCATCTCCTTGAGTCTCTTTTAGTCATTAAATCATTTTAAATTAATTCGAAAGAATTATACTTCCGCCTTTCAAACGTGATTTTGTTACATAACTTGCAATTAATCTATTGAAGAGAGCAATGCATATTTTTAACCTTAAAAAGCATGTCATTCAATCTCTTATTGTCATTAAATTATTTGAAAGCACTTCGAATCAATTCTATTTTTGCATTTAAAATACGACTTTCGTGGATAAGATGCAATTGATCTATTGAAGGTGACTACGCATTTTTTTAGCTTTAAAATCATGTCATTGAGTCTCTTCTAGTCACTAAATCATTCTTAATCAGTTGGAATGAAATTACTTTCACCCTTCAAACATGATTTTCATTCACAACTTGCAATTGATCTGTTGAAGGCAACTATGCATTTTTCTATCCTTAAAGGCATGCCATTGAGTCTCTTCTAGTCATTAAATCATTCTAAATTAATTTGAACAAATTCTATTTTCGCCCTCCGGACATCATTTATTTACATAAATTGCTATTTATCTATTGAAGACAACAATGCATTTTTTTTAGCCTAAAAAAGCAAATCGTTCAGTCTCTTCTTGTCATTAAATTATTTCAAAGCAATTTGAATGAATCCTATTTTCGTGCATAACTGGCAATTGATCTATTGATGGCCACTATGCATTTATTTAGCTTTAGAGTCATGTCATTGAGTCTTTCTAGTCATTAAATCATTCTAAATCGATTCGAACGAATTCAAGTTTCACCCTTCAAGGACGACTTTCTTGCATTAATTGCAATTGATCTATGCATTTGTTTAGCTTTAAAGTCATGTCATTGATTCTCTTCAAGTCATAAAATCATTCTAAATCAATACGAACGAATTCTATTTTCGCCCTTAAAACATGACTTTCGTGCACAACTGGCAATTAATCTATTGAAGGCAACTATGCATTTTTTTAGCCTTAAAATCATGTCATTGAGTCTCTTCTAGCATTCTAAATCAATTCAAATGAATTCCTGAAAGCCTTTCATACATGATTTTCATGCATAACTTGCGACTGATCTATTGAATGCAACTCTGCATTTTTTCAGCCTTAAAGTCATGTCATTGAATCTCTTCTAGTCATTAAATCCTTCGAAAGCAATTCGAACGATGCATTTGTTTAGGCTTAAAATAATGTCACTGAGTCTCTTCTAGTCATTAAATCATTCCAAAGTAAGTCGAATCAAATCAATTTTTGCACTACATCTATTGAACGCAACTATGCATTTGTTTGGCTTTAAAGTTATGTCATTGACTCTCTTCTAGTAATTAAATCATTCTAAATCAATTCGAACGAATTCTATTTTCGCCCCTCCAACATGACTTTCGTGCATAACTTGCAATGGATCTACTAGAGGCAACTATGCATTTTTTTAGCCATAAAATCATGTCATTGAATCTCTTCTAGTCATTAAATGACTCTAAATTAATTTGAATGAATTCTATTTTTGCCCTTCAAACTGGATTTATTTACGTAACTAGCTATTTATCTACTGAAGACAACAATGCATTTTTTTAGCCTTAAAAAGCTTGTCATTCAGTCTTTTCGTGCCATTAAATTATTTGAAAGCAATTCGAATGAAGTCTATTTTCGTGCATAACTTGCACTTGATATATTGAAGGCAACTCTGCATTTGTTTAGCTTTAAAGTAATGTCATTGAGTCTCTCCTCATCATTAAATCTTTCTAAATCAATTCGAACGAATTCTATTTTCGCCCTTTAAACATGACTTTCGTCCATCACTTGCCGTTGATCTATTTAGGGCAACTATGCATTTCTTTAGGTGTAAAATCATGTCATTGAGTCTCTTCTAATCATTAAATAATTGTAAATTAATTCGAACAAATTCACTTTCGCCCTTCAAACACGATTTTCGTGCATAACTTGCAATTGTTCTATTAAAGGCAACTATGCATTTCTTTAGCTTTAAAGTCATGTCATTGAGTCTCTTCGAGTCATTAAATCATTCTAAATTAATTTGAACCAATCCTTTTTGCCGCCCCTCAAACATGATTTTCTTACATAACTTGCTATTAACCTATTGAAGACAGCAATGCATTTTTTTAGCCTTAAAAAGCATGTCATACAGTCTCTTCCTGTCATTAAATTATTTGAAAGCACTTCGAATCAATTCAATTTTTACATTTAAAACACAACTATCATGCATAACTTGCAATTGATCTATTGAAGACAACTACGCATTTTTTTAGCCTTCAATCATGTTATTGAAGGCAACTATGCATTTGTTTAGCTTTAAAGTCATGTCATTGAGTCTCTTCCAGTCATTAACTCATTCTAAATCAATTCGACCGAATTCTAATTTCGTCCTTGAGACATGATTTTCATTTTCTTGCATAACTTGCAATTGATCTTTTGATGGCAACTATGCATTTGTTTCGCGTTAAAGTCATGTCCTTGAGTCTCTTTTAGTCATTAAATCATTTTAAATTAATTCGATCGAATTCTACTTTCGCCTTTCAAACGTGATTTTCCTACATAACTTGAAATTAATCTATTGAAGAGAGCAATGCATATTTTTAGCCTTAAAAAGCATGTCATTCAGTCTCTTCTTGTCATTAAATTATTTAAAAGCACTTCGAATCAATTCTATTTTTGCATTTAAAATACGACTTTCGTGGATAAGATGCAATTGATCTATTGAAGGCAACTACACATTTTTTTAGCCTCAAAATCATGTTATTGCGTCTCTTCTAGTCAGTAAATCATTCTAAATAAATTCGAACGAATTCAGTTTCACCCTTCAAACATGGCTTTCGTGCAGAACTTGCTATTGATCTATTGAAGGCAACTATGAATTTTTTTTAGCCATAAAATCATGTCATTAAGTCTCTTCTAGTCACTAAATCATTCTTAATCAGTTCGAATGAAATTACTTTCACCCTTCAAACATGATTTTCGTTCAGAACTTGCAATTGATCTGTTGAAGGCAACTATGCATTTTTCTATCCTTAAAGGCATATCATTCAGTCTCTTCTTGTCATTAAATTATTTCAAAGCAATCCGAATGAATTCTATTTTTGTGCATAACTAGAAATTGATCTATTGATGGCAACTATGCATTTATTTAGCTTTAAAGTCATGTCATTGAGTCTTTCTAGTCATTAAATCATTCCAAATCGATTCGAACGAATTCAAGTTTCGCCCTTAAAGCACGACATTCTTGCATAAATTGCAATTGATCTATGCATTTGTTTAGCTTTAAAGTCATGTCATTGAGTCTCTACTAATCATTAAATCCTTCTAAATTAATTTGACCGAATTCTATTTTCGCCCTTCAAACATGATTTATTTACATAACTTGCTATTTATCTACTAAAGACAATAATGCAATTTTTTTTAAGCCATAAAAAACATGTCATTCAGTCTCTTCTTGTCCTTATATTCTTTGAAAGCATTTCGAATGAATTCTATTTTTGCATTTCAAACACAACTTTCGTGCATAACTTGCAATTGATCTATTGAAGGCAACTATGCATTTTTTTTGCCTTAGAATCATGTTATGGCGTCTCTTCCAGTCATTAAATAATTCTAAATCAATTCGAACGACTTCACTTTCACCCTTCAAACATGATTTTCGTGCATAACTTCCAATTGATCTATTGAAGGCAACTTTATGCATTTGTTTAGCTTTAAAGTGATGTCATTGAGTCTCTTCTAGTCATTAAATCATTCTAAATTGATTCGAGCAAATTCTATTTTCACCCTTCAAACACGACTTTCGTGCATAACTTGCAATTGATCTATGCATTTGTTTAGCCTTAAAGTTATGTCATTGAATCTCTTCTAGTCATTAAATCCTTCGAAAGCAATTCGAACGATGCATTTGTTTAGGCATAAAATAATGTCACTAAGTCTCTTCTACTCATTAAATCATTCCAAAGTAAGTCGAATGAAATCAATTTTTGCACTACATCTATTGAATGCAACTATGCATTTGTTTAGCTTTAAAGTCATGTCATTGACTCTCTTCTAGTAATTAAATCATTCTAAATCTATTCGACCGAATTCGATTTTTGCCCCTCCAATATGACTTTCGTGCATAACTTGCAATGGATCTACTAGAGGCAACTATGCATTTTTTCAGCCTTAAAATCATGTCATTGAGTCTCTTCTAGTCATTAATGGATTCTAAATTATTTTGAATGAATTCTATTTTTGCCCTTCAAACTTGATTTATTTACATAACTTGCTATTTATCTACTGAAGACAACAATGCATTTTTTTAGCCTTAAAAAGCATGTCATTCAGTCTTTTCGTGTCATTAAATTTTTTGAACGAATGAATTCTATTTTCATGCATAACTTCCAATTGATAAATTGAAGGCAACTTTGCATTTGTTTAGCTTTAAAGTCATGTCATTGAGTCTCTTCTCATCATTAAATCTCTTCTCGTCATTAAATCTTTCTAAATCAATTCGAACGAATTCTATTTTCGCCCTTTAAACATGACTTTCGTGCATAACTTGCTGTTGATCTATTTATGGCAACTATGCATTTGTTTAGGTGGAAAATCATGTCTTTGAGTCTCTTCTAATCATTAAATCATTGTAAATCAATTCGAACAAATTCACTTTCGCCCTTCAAACATGATTTCCGTGCATAACTTGCAATTGATCTATTGAAGGCAACTATGCATTTCTTTTGCTTTAAAGTCATCTCATTGAGTCACTTGTAATCATTAAATCATTCTAAATTAATTCGAACCAATTCTTTTTCCGCCCTTCAAACATGATTTTCTTACATAACTTGCAATTAATCTATTAAAGACAGCAATGCATTTTTTAAGCCTTAAAAAACATGTCATACAGTCTCTTCCTGTCATTAAATTATTTGAA
This sequence comes from Coriaria nepalensis, assembly GCA_027186245.1. Lineage (NCBI taxonomy): Eukaryota > Viridiplantae > Streptophyta > Magnoliopsida > Cucurbitales > Coriariaceae > Coriaria > Coriaria nepalensis. The sequence continues at coordinate 27,978,978 of CP114483.1, forward strand.
AGCACTTCGAATCAATTCAATTTTTACATTTGAAACACAACTATCTTGCATAACTTGCAATTGATCTATTGAAAGCAACTACGCAATTTTTTAGCCTTCAAATCATGTTATTACGTCTCTTCTAGTCATAAAATCATTCTAAATCAATACGAATGAATTCTATTTTGCCCTTGGAACATGACATTCGTGCACAACTAGCAATTGATCTATTGAAGGAAACTATGCATTTGTTTAGCCTTAAAATCATGTCATTGAGTCTCTTCTAGTCATTAAATGATTCTAAATTACTTTGAAAGAATTCTTTTTTTGCCCTTCAAACTTGATTTAGTTACATAACTTGGTATTTATCTACTGAAGACAACAATGCATTTTTTTAGCCTTAAAAAGCATGTCATTCAGTCTTTTCATGTCATTAAATTATTTGAGAGCAATTTGAATGAATTCTATTTTCGTGCATAACTTGCAATTGATATATTGAAGGTACCTATGAATTTGTTTAGCTTTAAAGTCATGTCATTGAGTCTCTTCTCGTCATTAAATGTTTCTAAATCAATTCGAACGAATTTTATTTTCGCCCTTTAAACATGACTTTTGTGCATAACTTGCTGTTGATCTATTTAGGCCAACTATGCATTTGTGTAGGTGTAAAATCATGTCATTGAGTCTCGTTTAATCATTAAATCATTGTAAATCAATTCGAACAAATTCACTTTCGCCCTTCAAACATGATTTTCGTGCATGACTTGCAATTGATCTATTGATGGCAACTATGCATTTCTTTAGCTTTAAAGTAATGTCATTGAGTCTCTTCTAGTCATTAAATCATTCTAAATTAATTTGAACCAATTCTTTTTCCGCCCTTCAAAGATGATTTTCTTACATAACTTGCAATTAATCTATTGAAGACAGCAATGCATTTTTTTAGCCTTAAAAAGCATGTCATACAGTCTCTTCCTGTCATTAAATTATTTGAAAGCACTTCGAACCAATTCAATTTTTACATTTAAAACACAACTATCATGCATAAAATCATGCATTAAATCTCTTCTAGTAATTAAATCATTCTAAATCAATTCGAAAGAATTCTATTTTCTCCCTTCAAACATGACTTTCGTGCATAACTTGCATACGATCTATGCATTTGTTTAGCCTTAAAGTCATGTCATTGAATCTCTTCTAGTCATTAAATCCTTCGGAAGCAATTTGAACGATGCATTTGTTTAGGCTTAAAATAATGTGACTGAGTCTCTTCTAGTCATTAAATCATTCCAAAGTAAGTTGAATGAAATCAATTTTCGCACTGCATCTATTGAACGCAACTATGCATTTGTTTATCTTAAAAGTCAAGTTGTTGACTCTCTTATAGTAATTAAATCATTCTAAATCAATTCGAACGAATTCTATTTTCGCATTCAAACATGACTTTCTTGCATAACTTGCAATGGATCTATTAGAGGGAACTATGCATTTTTTTAGCCTTAAAATCATGTCATTGAGTCTCTTCTAGTCATTAAATGATTCTAAATTACTTTGAAAGAATTCTTTTTTTGCCCTTCAAACTTGATTTATTTACATAACTTGGTATTTATCTACTGAAGACAACAATGCATTTTTTTAGCCTTAAAAAGCATGTCATTAAGTCTTTTCGTGTCATTAAATTATTTGAAAGCAATTCGAATGAATTCTATTTTCGTGCATAACTTGCAATTGATATATTGAAGGCAACTTTGCATTTGTTTAGCTTGAAAGTCAGGTCATTGAGTCTCTTCTCGTCATTAAATCTTTCTAAATCAATTCGAACGAATTCTATTTTCGCCCTTTAAACATGACTTTCGTGCATAAGTTGCCGTTGATCTATTTAGGGCAACTATTCATTTGTTTAGGTGTAAAATCGTGTCATTGAGTCTCTTATAATCATTAAATCATTGTATATCAATTCGAACAAATTCACTTTCGCCCTTCAAACATGATTTTCGTGCATAACTTGCAATTGATCTATTGAAGGCAACTATGCATTTCTTTAGCTTTAAAGTCGTGTCATTTAGTCTCTTCTAGTCATTAAATCATTCTAAATTAATTCGAACCAATTCTTTTTCCGCCCTTCAAACATGATTTTCTTACATAACTTGGAATTAATCTATTGAAGACAGCTGTGCATTTTTTAAGCCTTAAAAAGCGTGTCATACAGACTCTTCCTGTCAATAAATTATTTGAAAGCACTTCGAACCAATTCAATTTTTAAATTTAAAACACAACTATCTAGCATAGCTTGCAATTGATCTATTGAAGGCAACTATGCACTTTTTTTAGCCATAAAATCATGTCATTGAGTCTGTTTTACTCATTAAATCATTCTTAATCAGTTCGAATGAAATTACTTTCACCCTTCAAACATGATTTTCGTTCATAACTTGGAATTGATCTGTTGAAGGCAACTATGCATTTTTCTATCCTTAAAGGCATCCATTGAGTCCATTCTAGTCATTAAATCATTCTAAATTAATTTGAACCAATTCTTTTTTCGCCCTCCAAACATAATTTATTTACATAACTTTCTATTTATCTATTGAAGACAACAATGCATTTTTTTAGCCTTAAAAAGCATATCATTCAGTCTCTTCTTGTCATTAAATTATTTCAAAGCAATTCGAATGAATTCTATTTTCGTGCATAACTAGCAATTGATCTATTGATGGCAACTATGCATTTATTTAGCTTTAAAGTCATGTCTTTGAGTCTTTTCTAGTCATTAAATCATTCTAAATCAATTAGAGCAAATTCTATCTTCACCCTTCAAACACGACTTTCGTGCATAACTTGCAATTGATCTATGCATTTGTTTAGCCTTAAAGTCATGTTATTGAATCTCTTCTAGTCATTAAATCCTTCGAAAGCAATTCGAATGATGCATTTGTTCAGGCTTAAAATAATGTCATTGAGTCTCTTCTAGTCATTAAATCATTCCAAGGTAATTGAAAGAAATCAATTTTTGCACTGCATCTATTGAACGCAACTATGCATTTGTTTAGCTTTAAAGTCATGTCATTGACTCTCTTCTAGTAATTAAATCATTCTAAATCAATTCGAACGAATTCTATTTTTGCCCTTCAAACATGACTTTCTTGCATAACGTGCAATGGATCTATTAGAGGCAACTATATATTTTTTTAGCCTTAAAATCATGTCATTGAGTCTCTTCTAGTCATTAAATGATTCTAAATTAATTTGAATGAATTCTATTTTTGCTTTTGAAACTTGATTTACTTACATAACTTGCTATTTATCTACTGAAGACAACAATGCATTTTTTCAGCCTTAAAAAGCATGTCATTCAGTCTTTTCGTGTCATTAAATTATTTGAAAGCAATTCAAATGAATTCTATTTTCGTGCATAACTTGCAATTGATGTATTGAAGGCAACTATGCATTTGTTTAGGGTTAAAATCATGTCATTGAGTTTCTTCTAGTCATTAAATCATTCTAAATTCATTTGAACAAATTCTATTTTCGCCCTTCAAACATGATTTCCTTACATAACTTGCAATTTATCTACTGAAGACAACAATGCATTTTTTTTGCCATAAAAAGCATGTCATTCAGTCCCTTCTTGTCATTAAATTATTTGAAAGCAATTCGAATGAATTCTATTTTCGTCCATAACTTGCAATTGATCTATTGAAGGCAACTATGCATTTGTTTAGCTTTAAAGTCATGTCATTGAGTCTCTTCCAGTCATTAACTCATTCTAAATCAATTCGAACGAATTCTGATTTCGTCCTTCAAACATGATTTTCTTGCATAACTTGCAATTGATATTTTGATGACAACTATGCATTTGTTTCACTTTAAAGTCATGTCCTTGAGTATCTTTTAGTCGTTAAATCATTTGAAATTAATTCGAACGAATTCTATTTCTGCCCTTCAAACGTGATTTTCTTACATAACTTGCAATTAATCAATTGAAGAGAGCAATGCAAATTTTTAGCATTAAAAAGCATGTCATTCAGTCTCTTCTTGTCATTAAATTATTTGAAAGCACTTCGAATCAATTCTATTTTTGCATTTAAAATATGACTTTCGTGGATAAGATGCAATTGATCTATTGAAGGCGACTACACATTTTGTTAGCCTCAAAATCATGTTATTGCGTCTCTTGTAGTCATTAAATCGTTCTAAATGAATTCGAACGAATTCAGTTTCGCCCTTCAAAGATGGCTTTCGTGCATAACTTTCAATTGATCGATTGAAAGCAACTATTCATTTTTTTTAGCCTCAAAATCATGTCATTGAGTGTCTTCTAGTCATTAAATCATTCTTAATCAGTTTGAATGAAATTACTTTCACCCTTCAAACATGATTTTCGTTCATAACTTGCAATTGACCTGTTCAAGGCAACTATGCATTTTTCTATCCTTAAAGGCATGCCATTGAGTCAATTCTAATCATTAAATCATTCTAACTTAATTTGAACAATTCTATTTTCGCCCTCCAAACATAATTTATTCACATAACTTGCTATTTATCTATTGGAGACAACAATGCATTTTTTTTAGCCTTAAAACGCATGTCATTCAGTGTCTTCTTCTCATAAAATTATTTCAAAGCAATTCAAATGAATTCTATTTTCGTGCATAACTAGCAATTGATCTATTGAAGGCAACTATGCATTTATTTAGCTTTAAAGTCATGTCATTGAGTCTTTTCTAGTCATTAAATAATTCTAAATCGATTCGAACGAATTTAAGTTTCGCCCTTCAAGCATGACTTTCTTGCGTAAATTGCAATTGATCTATGCATTTGTTTAGGTTTCAAGTCATGTCATTGAGTCTCTTCTACTCATTAACTCATTCTAAATCAATTCGAACGAATTCAATTTTCGGCCTTCTAACATGACTTTCATGCATGACTTGCAATTGATCTATTGAAGGCAACTATGCATTTTTTTAACCACAAAATCATGTCATTGAGTCTCTTCTAGCATTCTAAATCAATTCAAATGAATTCCCTTTCCCCTTTCAAACATTATTTTCGTGAATAACTTGCAACTGATCTATTGAAGGCAACTATGAATTTTTTCAGCCTTAAAGTCATGTCATTGAGTCTCTCCTAGTCATTAAATACTTCTAAATTAATTTGACCAAATTCTATTTTCGCCCTTCAAACATGATTTATTTACATAACTTGCTATTTATCTACCAAAAACAACAATGCATTTTTGTAAGCCTTAAAAAACATGTCATTCAGTCTCTTCTTGTCCTTAAATTATTTGAAAGCATTTCGAATAAATTCTATTTTTGCATTTCAAACACAACTTTCGTTCATAACTTGCGATCGATCTATTGAAGGCAGCAATACATTTTTTTAGCCCTAAAAACCATGTCATACAGTCTCTTCCTGTCATTAAATTATTTGATAGCACTCCGGACCAATTCAATTCTTACATTTAAAACACAACTATCATGCATAACTTGCAATTGATCTATTAAAGGCAATTACACTTTTTTTTAGCCTTCAAATCATGTTATTGCGTCTCTTCTAGTCATAAAATCATTCTAAATCAATACGAACGAATTCTATTTTCGCCCTTGAAACATGACTTTCGTGCACAACTGGCAATTGATCTATTGAAGGCAACTATGCATTTGTTTAGCCTTAAAATCATCTCATTGAGTTTTTTCTAGTCATTAAATCATTCTAAATTAATTTGAACAAATTCTATTTTCGCCCTTCAAACATGATTTTCTTACATAAGTTGCTATTTATCTACTGAAGACAACAATGCATTTTTTTAGCTTTAAAAAGCATGTCATTCAGTCCCTTCTTGTCAATAAATTATTTGAAAGCAATTCGAATGAATTCTATTTTCGTCCATAACTTGCAATTGATCTATTCAAGGCAACTATTCATTTTTTTAGCCTTAAAATCATGTCATTTAGCCTCTTCTAGAATTCTAAATCAATCCGGACGAATTCACTTTCACCCTTCAAACATGATTTTCATGCATAACTTCCAATTGATCTATTGAAGGCAAGTTTATGCATTTCTTTAACTTTAAAGTCATGCCATTGAGTCTCTCCTAGTCATTAAATACTTCAAAATTAATTTGACCGAATTCTATTTTCGCCCTTCAAACATGATTTGTTTAGATAAGCTATTTATCTACTAAAAACAACAATGCATTTTTTTTAAGCCTTAAAAAGCAAGTCATTCAGTCTCTTCTTGTCCTTAAATTATTAGAAAGCATTTTGAATGACTTTTATTTTTGCAATTCAAACACAACTTTCGTGCATAACTTGCAATTGATCTATTGAAGGCAACTATGCATTTTTTTGCCTTAAAATCATGTTATGGTGTCTCTTCCAGTCATTAAATCATTCTAAATCAATTCGAACGAATTCACTTTCACCCTTCAAACATGATTTTCCAGCATAACTTCCAATTGATCTATTGAAGGCAACTTTATGCATTTCTTTAGCTTTAAAGTCATTTCATTAAGTCTCTTCTAGTCATTAAATCATTCTAAATTAATTCGAACCAATTCTTTTTCCGCCCTTCAAATATGATTTTCTTACATAACTTGCAATTAATCTATTGAAGACAGCAATGCATTTTTTTAGTCTTAAAAAGCATGTCATACAGTCTCCTCTTGTCATTATGTTATTTAAAAGCACTTCGAACCAATTCAATTTTTACATTTAAAACACAACTTTCATGCATAACTTGTAATTGATCTATAGAAGGCAACTATGCATTTTTTTTGCCTTCAAATCATGTTGTTGCGTCTCTTCTAGTCATAAAATCATTCAAAATCAATACGAACGAATTCTATTTTCACCCTTGAAACATGACTTTCGTGCACAACTTGCAATTGATCTATTGAAGGCAACTATGCATTTGTTTAGCCTTAAAATCATGTCATTGAGTTTCTTCTAGTCATTAAATCATTCTAAATTAATTTAAACGAATTCCATTTTCGCCCTTCAAACATGATTTTCTTACATAACTTGCAATTTATCTACTGAAGACAACAATGCATTTTTTTTGCTTTAAAAAGCATGTTATTCAGTCCCTTCTTGTCATTAAATTATTTGAAATCATTTGAAATCATTCTAAATTAATTTGGCTGAATTCTATTTTCACCCTTTAAACATGATTTATTTACAGAACTTGCTATTTATCTATTAAAGACAACAATGCATTTTTTTTAAGCCTTAAAAAGCAAGTCATTCAGTGTCTTCTTGTCCTTAAATTATTTGAAAGCATTTCGAATGAATTCTATTTTTGCATTTCAAACACAACTTTCGTGCATAACTTGCAATTGATCTATCGAAGGAAACTATGCTCTTTTTTTGCCTTGAAATCATGTTACGGCGTCTCTTCCAGTCATTAAATCATTCTTAATCTATTGAAGACAGCAATGCATTTTTTTAGTCTTAAAAAGCATGTCATACAGTCTCTTCCTGTAATTAAATTATATGGGAGCACTTCAAACCAATTCAATTTTTACATTTAAAACACAACTTTCACGCATAACTTGCAATTGATCTATTGAAAGCAACTTTGCATTTTTTTAGCCTTCAAATCATGTTATTGCATCTCTTCTAGTCATAAAATCATTCTAAATGAATACAAACGAATTCTATTTTTGCCCTTGAAACATGACTTTCGTGCACAACTGGCAATTGATCTATTGAAGGCAACTATGCATTTGTTTAGCCTTAAAATCATCTCATTGAGTTTCTTCTAGTCATTAAATCATTCTAAATTAATTTGAACAAATTCTATTTTCGCCCTTCAAACATGATTTTCTTACATAACTTGCTATTTATCTACTGAAGACAACAATGCATTTTTTTTTGCTTTAAAAAGCATGTCATTCAGTCCCTTCTTGTCATTAACTTATTTGGAAGCAACTCGAAGGAATTCTATTTTCGTCCATAACTTGCAATTGATCTATTGAAGGCAACTATGTATTTTTTTTAGCCTTTAAATAATGTCATTGAGTCTCTTCTAGCATTCTAAATCAATTCAAATGAATTCCCTTTCCCCTTTCAAACATTATTTTCGTGAATAACTTGCAACTGATCTATTGAAGGCAACTATGCATTTTTTCAGCCTTAAAGTCATGCCATTGAGTCTCTCCTAGTCTTTAAATACTTCTAAATTAATTTTACTGAATTCTATTTTCGCCCTTCAAACATGATTTATATACACAACTTGCTATTTATCTACTAAAGACAATAATGCATTTTTTTTAAGCCTTAAAAATCATGTCATTCAGTCTCTTCTTGTCCTTAAATTATTTGAAAGCATTTCGAATGAATTCTATTTTTGTATTTCAAACACAACTTTCGTGCATAACTTGCAATTGATCTATCGAAGGAAACTATGCTCTTTTTTTTCATGTATAACTTCCAATTGATCTATTGAAAGCCATTTTACGCATTTGTTTAGCTTTAAAGTCATGTCATTAAGTCTCTTCTAGTCATTAAATCATTCTAAATTAATTCGAACCAATTCTTTTTCCGCCCTCCAAACATGATTTTCTTACGTAACATGCAATTAATCAATAGAAGAGAGCAATGCATTTTTTTAGCCTTAAAAAGCATCTCATACAATCTCTCCTTGCCATTAAATTATTTGAAAGCACTTCGAACTAATTCACTTTTTACATTTTGAACACAACTTTCATGCATAACTTGCAATTGATCTATTGAAGGCAACTATGCATTTTTTTAGCCTTCAAATCATGTTATTGCATCTCTTCTACTCAGAAAATCATTCTAAATCAATACGAACGAATTCTATTTTCGCCCTTGAAACATGACTTTCGTGCACAACTGGCAATTGATCTATTGAGGGCAACTATGCATTTGTTTAGCCTTAAAACCATGTCGTTGAGTTTCTTCTAGTCATTAAATCATTCTAAATTAATTTGAACAAATTCGATTTTCGCCCTTCAAACATGATTTTCTTACCTAACTTGCTATTTATCTACTGAAGATAACAATGCATTTTTTTTGCTTTAAAATCATGTCATTGAGTTTCTCCTAGTCATGAAATCATTCTAAATTAATTTGAACGAATTCTATTTTTGCCCTTCAAACATGATTTTCTTACATAACTTGCTATTTATCTACTAAAGACAACAATGCATTTTTTTAGCTTTAAAAAGCATGTCATTTAGTCCCTTTTTGTCATAAAACTGTTTGAAAGCAATTCGAATGAATTCTATTTTCGTCCATACCTTGCAATTGATCTATTGAAGGCACCTACGCATTTTTTTAGCCTGAAAATCATGTCAATGAGTCTCTTCTAGAATTCTAAATCAATTCAAATGAATTATTTTTCCCCTTTCAAACATGATTTTCGTGCATAACTTGCAACTGATCTATTGAAGGCAACTATGCATTTTTTCAGCCTTAAAGTCATGTTATTGACTCTCTCCTAGTCATTAAATACTTCTAAATTAATTTGACCGAATTCTATTTTCGCCCTTCAAACATGATTTATTAACATAACTTGCTATTTATCTACTAAAGACAACAATGCATTTTTTTTATGCCTTAAAAAGCATGTCATTCAGTCTCTTCTTGTCCTTAAATTATTGGAAAGCATTTCGAATGACTTCTATTTTTGCATTTCAAACACAACTTTCGTGCATAACTTCCAATTGATCTATTGAAGGCAACTATGCATTTTTTTTTCTTAAAATCATGTTATGGCGTCTCTTCCAGTCATTAAATCATTCTAAATCAATTCGAACAAATTCACTTTCACCCTTCAAACATGATTTTCGTGCATATTTTCCAATTGATCTATTGAAGGCAACTTTATGCATTTCTTTTTCTTTAAAGTCATGTCATTGAGTCTCTTCAAGTCATTAAATCATTCTAAGTTAATTTGAACCAATTCATTTTCCACCCTTCAAACATGATTTTCTTACATAACTTGCAATTAATCTATTGAAGACAGCAATGCATTTTTTAAGTCTTAAAAAGCATGTCATATAGTCTCCTCTCATCATTAAATTATTTGAAAGCACTTCGAACCAATTCAATTTTTACTTTTAAAACACAACTTTCATGCATAACTTGCAATTGATCTATACAAGGCAACTATGCATTTGTTTAGCCTTCAAATCATGTTATTGCGTCTCTTCTAGTCATTAAATCATTCTAAATCAATACGAACGAATTCTATTTTCGCCCTTGAAACATGACTTTCATGCACAACTGGCAATTGATTTATTGAAGGGAACTATGCATTTGTTTAGCCTTAAAATCATGTCATTGAGCTTCTTCTAGTCATTAAATCATTCTAAATTAATTTGAACGAATTCTATTTTCGTCCTTCGAACATGATTTTCTTACATAACTTGCGATTTATATACTGAAGACAACAATACATTTTTTTAGCTTTAAAAAACATGTCATTCAGTCCCTTCTTGTCATTAAATTATTTGAAAGCAATTCGAATGAATTCTATTTTCGTCCATAACTTGCGATTGATCTATTAAAGGCAACTATGCATTTTTTTTGCCTTAAAATCATGTCATTGAGTCTCTTCTAGCATTCTAAATCAATTCAAATGAATTCCCTTTCGCCTTTCAAACATGATTTTCGTGCATAACATGCGACTGATCTATTGAAGGCAACTAGGCATTTTTTCAGCCTTAAAGTCATACCATTGAGTCTCTCCTAGTCTTTATATAATTCTAAATTAATTTGACTGAATTCTCTTTTCACCCTTCAAACATGATTTATTTACACAACTTGCTATTTATCTACTAAAGACAACAATGCATTTTTCTTTAAGCCTTAAAAAGCATGTCATTCAATCTCTTCTTGTCCTTAAATTATTTGGAAGCATTTCGAATGAATTCTATTTTTGCATTTCAAACACAACTTTCGTGCATAACTTGCAATTGATCTATCGAAAGCAACTATGCACTTTTTTTGCCTTAAAATCATGTTACGGCGTCTCTTCCAGTCATTAAATTAATTTAAATCAATTTGAACGAATTCACTTTCACCCCTTCAAACATGATTTTTGTGCATAACTTCCAATTGATCTATTGAAGGCAACTTTATGCATTTCTTTAGCTTTAAAGTCATGTCATTGAGTCTCTTCTAGTAATTAAATCATTCTAAATTAATTCGAACCAATTCTTTTTCCGCCCTTCAAGCATGATTTTCTTACATAACTTGCAATTAATCTATTGAAGACAGCAATGCATTTTTTTAGCCTTAAAAAGCATGTCATATAGTCTCTTCTTGTCATTAAATTATTTGAAAGCACTTCGAACCAATTCAATTTTTACATTTAAAACACAACTTTCATGCATAACTTGCAATTGATCTCTTGAAGGCAACGATGCATTTTTTTAGCCTTCAAATCATGTTACGGCGTCTCTCCAAGTCATTAAATTATTCTAAATCAATTCGAACGAATTCACTTTGACCCTTCAAACATGATTTTCGTGCATAACTTCCAATTGATCTATTGAAGGCAACTTTATGCATTTCTTTAGCTTTAAAGTCATGTCATTGAGTCTCTTCTAGTCATTAAATCATTCAAAATTCATTCGAACAAATTCTTTTTCCGACCTTCAGACATGATTTTCTTACATAACTTGCTATTAATCTATTGAAGACAGCAATGAATTTTTTTGGCCTTCAAATCATGTCATACAGTCTGTTCCTATCATTAAATTATTTGAAAGCACTTCGAACCAATTCAATTTTTACATTTAAAACACAACTTTCATGCATAACTTGCAATTGATCGATTGAAGGCAACTATGCATTTGTTTAGCCTTAAAATCATGTCATTGAGTTTCTTCTAGTCATTAAATCATTCTAAATTAATTTGAACGAAATCTATTTTCGCCCTTCAAACATGATTTTCTTACATAACTTGCAATTTATCTACTGAAGACAACAATGCATTTTTTAGGTTTAAAAAGCATGTCATTCAGTCCCTTCTTCTCATTAAATTATTTACAAGGAACTCGAATGAATTCTATTTTCGTCCAAAACTTGCAATTGATTTATTGAAGGCAACTATGCATTTTTTTTAGCCTTTAAATCATGTCATTGAGTCTCTTCTAGCATTCTAAATCAATTCAAATGAATTCCCTATCCCCTTTCAAACTTGATTTTCATGAATAACTTCTAACTGATCTACTGAAGGCAACTATGAATTTTTTCAGCCTTCAAGTCATGCCATTGAGTCTCTCCTAGTCATTAAATACTTCTAAATTAATTTGACCGAATTCTATTTTCGCCCTTCAAACATGATTTATTTACATAACTTGCTATTTATCTACTTAAGACAACAATGCATTTTTTTTAAGCCTTAAAAAGCATGTCATTCAGTCTCTTCTTGTCCTTAAATTATTTGAAAGCATTTCGAATGACTTCTATTTTTGCATTTCAAACACAACTTTCAAGCATAACTTGCAATTGATCTATTGAAGGCAACCATGCATTTTTTTTGCCTTAAAATCATGTTACGGCATCTCTTCCAGTCAATCAATCATTCTAAATCAATTCGAACGAATTCACTTTCACCCTTCAAACATGATTTTCATGCATAACTTCCAATTGATCTATTGAAGGCAACTTTATGCATTTCTTTAGCTTTAAAGTCATGCCATTGAGTCTCTCCTAGTCATTAAATACTTCTAAATTAATTTGACCGAATTCTATTTTCACCCTTCAAACATGATTTATTTAGATAAGCTATTTATCTACTAAAAACAACAATGCATTTTGTTTAAGCCTTAAAAAGCATGTCATTCAGTCTCTTCTTGTCCTTAAATTATTTGGAAGCGTTTCGAATGAATTCTATTTTTGCATTCCGAACCCAACTTTTGTGTATAACTTGCAATAGATCCATTGAAGGCAACTATGCATTTTTTTTCCTTAAAATCATGTTATGGCGTCTCTTCCAGTCATTAAATCATTTTAAATCAATTCGAACGAATTAACTTTCACCCTCCAAACATGATTTTCGTGCATAACTTCCAATTAGTCTATTGAAGGCAACTTTATACATTTCTTTAGCTTTGAAGTCATGTCATTGAGTCTCTTCTAGTCATTAAATCATTCAAAATTAATTCGAACTAATTCTTTTTCCGCCCTTCAAACATGATTTTCTTACATAACTTGCTATTAATCTATTGAAGACAGCAATGCATATATTTTTGTCTTAAAAAGCGTTTTATACAGTCTGTTCCTGTCATTAAATTATTTGAATGCACTTCGAACCAATTCAATTTTTACATTTAAAACACAACTTTCATGCATAACTTGCGATTGATCTATTGAAGGCAACTATGCATTTTTTTAGCCTTCAAATCATGTTATTGCATCTCTTCTAGTCATAAAATCATTCTAAATCAATACGAACGAATTCTATTTTCGCCCTTGAAACATGACTTTCGTGCACCCCTGCAAATTGATCTTTTGTAGGCAACTATGCATTTGTTTAGCCTTAAAATCATGTCATTGAGTTTCTTCTAGTCATGAAATCATTCTAAATTAATTTGAACGAATTCTATTTTCGCCCTTCAAACATGATTTTCTTACATAACTTGCTATTTATCTACTGAAGACAACAATGCATTTTTTTAGCTTGAAAAAGAATGTCATTCAGTCCCTTTTTGTCATTAAATTATTTGAAAGCAATTTGAATGAATTCTATTTTCGTCCATAACTTGCCATTGATCTATTGAAGACAACTACGCAAATTTTTAGCCTTAAAACCATGTCATTGAGTCTCTGCTAGCATTCTTTATCAATTCAAATGAATTCCCTTTCGCCTTCTAAACATGATTTTCGTGAATAACTTGCAATTGATCTATTGAAGGCAACTATGTATTTTTTCAGCCCTAAAGTCATGCAATTGAGTTTCTCCTAGTCATTAAATACTTCTAAATTAATTTGACCGAATTCTATTTTCGCCATTGAAACATGATTTAATTACATAAGTTGCTATTTATCTACTAAAGGCAACAATGCATTTTTTTTAAGCCTCAAAAAGCATATCATTCAGTCTCTTCTTGTCCTTAAATTATTTGAAAGCATTTCGAATGAATTCTATTTTTGCATTTCAAACACAACTTTCGTGCATAACTTGGAATTGATCTATTGAAGGCAACTATGCATTTTTTTCCCTTAAAATCATGTTATAGCGTCTCTTCCAGTCATTAAATCATTCTAAATCAATTGAAACGAATTCACTTTCACCCTTCAAACATGATTTTCGTACATAACTTCCAACTAATCTATTGAAGGCAACTTTATGCATTTCTTTTGCTTTAAAGTCATGTCATTGAGTCTCTTCTAGTCATTATATCATTCAAAATTAATCCGAACAAAATCTTTTTCCGCCCCTCAAACATGATATTTTTACCTAACTTGCAATTAATCTATTGAAGACAGCAATGCATTTTTTTAGCCTTAAAAAGGATGTCATACAGTCTCTTCCTGTCATTAAATTATTTGAAAGCACTTCGAACCAATTCAATTTTTACATTTAAAACACAACTTTCATGCATAACTTGCAATTGATCTCTTGAAGGCAACTATGCATTTTTTTGGCCTTCAAATCATGTTATTGTGTCTCTTCTAGTCATAAAATCATTCTAAATAAATATGAACGAATTCTATTTTCGCCCTTGAAACATGACTTTCGTGCAAAATTGGCAATTGATCTATTGAAGGCAACTATGCATTTGTTTAGCCTTAAAATCATGTCATTGAGTTTCTTCTAGTCATTAAATCATTCTACATTAATTTGAATGAATTCTATTTTCGCCCTTCAAACATGATTTTCTTACATAACTTGCTATTTATCTACTGAAGACAACAATGCATTTTTTTAGCTTTAAAAAGATGTCATTCAGTCCCTTCTTGTCATTAAATTATTTGCAAGCAGTTCGAATGAATTCTATTTTCGTCCATAACTTGCAATTGATCTATTGAAGGGAACTATGCATTTTTTTAGCCTTAAAATCTTGTCATTAAGTCTCTTCTAGCATTCTAAATCAATTCAAATGAATTCCCTTTCCCCTTTCAAACTTGATTTTCGTGAATAACTTGCAACTGATCTATTGACGGCAACTATGCATTTTTTCAGCCTTAAAGTCTTTTCTAGTCATTAAATACTTCTAAATTAATTTGACCTCATTCTATTTTCGCCCTTCAAACATGATTTATTTACATAACTTGCTATTTATCTACTAAAGACAACAATGCATTTTTTTAAGCCTTAAAAAGCATGTCATTCAGTCTCTTCTTGTCCTTAAATTATTTTAAAGCATTTCGAATGACTTCTATTTTTGCATTTCAAACACAACTTTCGTGCATAACTTGCAATTGATCTATTAAAGGCAACTATGCATTTTTTTTTGCCTTAAAATCATGTTACGGCGTCTCTTCCACTCATTAAATCATTCTAAATCAATTTGAACGAATTCACTTTCACCCTCCAAACATGATTTTTATGCATAACTTCCAATTGATCTATTGAAGGCAACTTTATGCATTTCTTTAGTTTTAAAGTCATGCCATTGAGTCTCTCCTAGTCATCAAAGACTTCTAAATTAATTTGACCGAATTCTATTTTCGCCCTTCAAACATGATTTACTTACATAACTTGCTATTTATCTACTAAAGACAACAATGCATTTTTTCTAAGCCTTAAAAAGCATGTCATTCAGTCTCTTCTTGTCCTTCAATTATTTGAAAGCGTTTCGAATGAATTCTATTTTTGTATTTCTAACACAACTTTTGTGCATAACTTGCAATTTATCTATTGAAGGCAACTATGCTTTTTTTTTCCTTAAAACCATGTTATGGAGTCTCTTACAGTGATTAAATCATTCTAAATCAATTCGAACGAATTCACTTTCACACTTCAAACATGATTTTCGTGCATAACTTCCAACTGATCTATTGAAGCCAACTTCAAAGAGCTTTAAAGTCATGTCATTGAGTCTCTTCTAGTCATTAAATCATTCAAAATTAATTCGAACAAATTCTTTTTCCGCCCTTCAAACATGATTTTCTTACATAACTTGCAATTAATCTATTCAAGACAGCAATGCATTTTTTTAGCCTTAAAAAGCATGTCATACAGTCTCTTCCTGTCATTAAAGTATATGAAAAAACTTCGAACCAATTGAATTTTTACATTTAAAATACAACTTTCATGCATAATTTGCAATTGATCTCTTGAAGGCAACTATGCATTTTTTTAGCCTTGAAATCATGTTATTGCGTCTCTTCTAGTCGTAAAATCATTTTAAATCAATACGAACGAATTCTATTTTCGCTCTTGAAACATGACTTTCGTGCACAACTGGAAATTGATCTATTGAAGGCAACTTTATGCATTTCTTTAGCTTTAAAGTCATGTCATTGAGTCTCTTCTAGTCATTAAATAATTTAAAATTAATTCGAACAAATTTTTTTTCCGCCCTTCAAACATGATTTTCTTACATAACTTGCTATTAATCTATTGAAGACAGCAATCGATTTTTTTAGCCTTAAAAAGTATGTCATACAGTCTCTTCTTGTCATTTAATTATTTGGAAGCACTATGAACCAATTCAATTTATACATTTAAAACACAACTTTCATGCATAACTTTCAATTGATCTCTTGAAGGAAACTATGCATTTTTTTAGCCTTCAAACCATGTTATTGTGTCTCTTCTAGTCATAAAATCATTCTAAATCAATACGAACGAATTCTATTTTCGCCCTTGAAACATGACTTTCGTGCACAACTGGCAATTGATCTATTGAAGGCAACTTTATGCATTTGTTTAACCTTAAAATCATGTCATTGAGTTTCTTCTAGTCATTAAATCATTCAAAATTAATTCGAACAAATTATTTTTTGGCCCTTCAAACATGATTTTCTTAACTTGCAATTGATCTAGTCAAGGCAACTATGCATTTTGTTTTCCTTAAAATCATGTTATGGCGTCTCTTCCAGCCATAAATCATTCTAAATCAATTCGAACGAATTCACTTTCACCCTTCAAACATGATTTTCATGCATAACTTCCAATTAATCTATTGATGGCAACTTTATGCATTTCTTTAGCTTTAAAGTCATACCATTGAGTCTCTCCTAGTCATTAAATACTTCTAAATTAATTTGACCGAATTCTATTTTCGCCCTTCAAACACGATTTATTTACATCACTTGCTATTTATATACTAAAGACAATAATGCGTTTTTTTTAAGCCTTAAAAAGAATATCATTCAGTCTCTTCTTGTCCTTAAATTATTGGAAAGCATTTCGAATGAATTCTATTTTTGCATTTCAAACCCAACTTTCGTGCATATCTTGCGATCGATCTATTGAAGGCAACTATGCATTTTTTTTGCCTTAAAATCATGTTATGGCGTCTCTTCCAGTCATTAAATCATTCTAAATCAATTGAAACGAATTCACTTTAACCCTTCAAACATGATTTTCGTACATAACTTCCAACTAATCTATTGAAGGCAACTTTGTGCATTTCTTTAGCTTTAAAGTCTTGTCATTGAGTCTCTTCTAGTCATTAAATCATTCAAAATTAATTCGAACAAATTCTTTTTCCGCCCTTCAAACATGATTTTCTTACCTAACTTGCAATTAATCTATTGAAGACAGCAATGCATTTTTTTAGCCTTAAAAACGATGTCATACAGTCTCTTCCTATCATTAAATTATTTGAAAGCACTTCGAACCAATTCAATTTTTACATTTAAAACACAACTTTCATGCATAAGTTGCAATCGATCTCTTGAAAGCAACTATGCATTTTATTGGCCTTGAAATCATGTTATTGCGTCTCTTCTAGTCATAAAATCATTCTAAATCAATACGAACGAATTCTATTTTCGCCCTTGAAACATGACTTTCGTGCACCCCTGCAAATTGATCTTTTGTAGGCAACTATGCATTTGTTTAGCCTTAAAATCATGTCATTGAGTTTCTTCTAGTCATTAAATCATTCTAAATTAATCTGAACGAATTCTATTTTCGCCCTTCAAACATGATTTTCTTACATAACTTGCTATTTATCTACTGAAGACAACAATACATTTTTTTAGCTTTAAAAAGCATGTCATTCAGTCCCTTTTTGTCATTAAATTATTTGAAAGCAATTTGAATGAATTCTATTTTCGTCCATAACTTGCAATTGATCTATTGAAGGCAACTATGCAATTTTTTAGCCTTAAAATCATGTCATTGAGTCTCTTCTAGCATTCTTTATCAATTCAAATGAATTCCCTTTCACCTTCTAAACATGATTTTCGTGAATAACTTGCAATTGATCTATTGAAGGCAACTATGTATTTTTTCAGCCCTAAAGTCATGTAATTGAGTCTCTCCTAGTCATTAAATACTTCTAAATTAATTTGACCGAATTCTATTTTCGCCATTCAAACATGATTTATTTACATAACTTGCTATTTATCTACTAAAGACAACAATGCGTTTTTTTTAAGCCTTAAAAAGCATATCATTCAGTCTCTTCTTGTCCTTAAATTATTTGAAAGCATTTCGAATGAATTCTATTTTTGCATTTCAAACACAACTTTCGTGCATAACTTGCAATTGATCTATTGAAGGCAACTATGCATTTATTTCCCTTAAAATCATGTTATAGCATCTCTTCCAGTCATTAAATCATTCTAAATCAATTCGATCGAATTCACTTTCACCCTTCAAACATGATTTTCGTGCATAACTTCCAATTGATCTATTGAAGGCAACTTTATACATTTCTTTAGCTTTAAAGTCATGTCATTGAGTCTCTTCTAGTCATTAAATCATTCAAAATTAATTCGAACAAATTCTTTTTCCGCCCTTCAAACATGATTTTCTTACATAACTTGCTATTAATCTATTGAAGAGAGCAATGAATTTTTTTAGCCTTAAAAAGCATGTCATACAGTCTCTTCTTGTCATTAAATTATTTGGAAGCACTACGAACCAATTCAATTTTTACATTTAAAACACAACTTTCATGCATAACTTGCAATTGATCTCTTGAAGGAAACTATGCATTTTTTTATCCTTCAAACCATGTTATTGCGTCTCTTCTAGTCATAAAATCATTCTAAATCAATACGAACGAATTCTATTTTCGCCCTTGAAACATGACTTTCGTGCACAACAGGCAATTGATGTATTGAAGGCAACTTTATGCATTTGTTTAGTCTTAAAATCATGTCATTGAGTTTCTTCTAGTCATTAAACCATTCAAAAATAATTCGAACAAATTCTTTTTCCGCCCTTCAAACATGATTTTGTTACATAACTTGCTATTTATCTACTGAAGACAACAATGCATTTTTTTAGCTTTAAAAAGCATGTCATTCAATCCCTTCTTGTCATTAAAT
This sequence comes from Coriaria nepalensis, assembly GCA_027186245.1. NCBI lineage: Eukaryota > Viridiplantae > Streptophyta > Magnoliopsida > Cucurbitales > Coriariaceae > Coriaria > Coriaria nepalensis. The sequence goes on from CP114483.1 coordinate 27,998,396, forward strand.
TATTTGAAAGCAACTCGAATGAATTCTATTTTCATCCATAACTTGCATTTTTTCAGCCTTAAAATCATGTCATTGAGTCTCTTCTAGCATTCTAACTCAATTCAAATGAATTCTTTTTCCCCTTTCAAACATGATTTTCGTGAATAACATGAAACAGATCTTTTGAAGGCAACTATGCATATTTTCAGCCTTAAAGTCATGCCATTGAGTCTCTCCTAGTCATTAAATACTTTTAAATTAATTTGACCGAATTCTATTTTCGCCCTTCAAACATGATTTATTTACATAACTTGCTATTTATCTACTAAAGACAACAATGCATTTTTTTTAAGTCTTAAAAGGCATATCATTCAGTCACTTCTTGTCCTTATATTATTTGAAAGCATTTCGAATGAATTCTATTTTTGCATTTCAAACACAACTTTCATTTATAACTTGCAATTGATCTATTGAAGGATACTATGCATTTTTCCCCCCTTAAAATCATGTTATGGCGTCTCTTGCAGTCATTAAATCATTCTAAATCAATTCGAACGAATTCACTTTCATCCTTCAAACAAGATATTCATACATAACTTCCAACTAATCTATTGAAGGCAACTTTATGCATTTCTTTAGCTTTAAAGTCATGTCATTGAGTCGCTTCTAGTCATTAAATCTTTCAAATTAATTCGAACAAATTCTTTTTCCGCCCTTGAAACATGATTTTCTTACATAACTTGCAATTAATATATTGAAGACAGCAATGCATTTTTTTAGCCTTAAAAAGCATGTCATACAGTCCTTCCTGTCATTAAATTATCTGAAAGCACTTCGAACCAATTCAATTTTTACATTTAAAACACAACTTTCATGCATAACTTGCAATTGATCTGTTGAAGGCAACTATACATTTTTTTAGCCTTGAAATCATGTTATTGCGTCTCTTCTAGTCATAAAATCATTCTAAATCATAACGAATGAATTCTATTTTCCCCCTTGAAACATGACTTTCGTGCACAACTGGCAATTGATCTATTGAAGGCAATTATGCATTTGTTTATCCTTAAAATCATGTCATTGAGTTTCTTCTAGTCATCAAATCATTCTAAATTAATTTGACCGAATTCTATTTTCGCCCTTCAAACATGATTTTGTTACATAACTTGCTATTTATCTACTGAAGACAACAATTCATTTTTTTAGCTTTAAAAAGCATGTCATTCAGTCCCTTCTTGTCATTAAATTATTTGAAAGCAACTCGAATGAATTCTATTTTCGTCCATAACTCGCAATTGATCTATTAAAGGCAACTATGCATTTTCTTACCCTTAAAATCATGTCATTGAGTCTCTTCTAGCATTCTAAATCAATTCAAATGAATTCTTTTTCCCCTTTCAAACATAATTTTCGTGAATAACATGCAACAGATCTATTGAAGGCAGCTACGCTTTTTTTCAGCCTTAAAGTCATGCCATTGAGTCTCTCCTAGTCATTAAATACTTCTAAATTAATTCAACCGAATTTTATCTTCGCCATTCAAACATGATTTATTTACATAACTTCCTATTTATCTACTAAAGACAACAATGCGTTTTTTTTAGGCCTTAAAAAGCATATCATTCAGTCTCTTCTTGTTCTTAAATTATTTGAAAGCATTTCGAATGAATTCTATTTTTGCATTTCAAACACAACTTTCGTGCATAACTTGCAATTGATCTATTGAAGGCAACTATGCATTTTTTTTTCCTTAAAATCATGTTATGGCGTCTCTTCCAGTCATTAAATCATTCTAAATCAATTCGAACGAATTCACTTTCACCCTTCAAACATGATTTTCGTACATAACTTCCAACTGATCTATTGAAGCCAACTTTATGCTTTTCAAAGAGCTTTAAAGTCATGTCATTGAGTCTCTTCTAGTCATTAAATCATTCAAAATTAATTCGAACAAATTCTTTTTCCGCCCTTCAAACATGATTTTCTTACATAACTTGCAATTAATCTATTGAAGACAGCAATGCATTTTTTTAGCCTTAAAAAGCATGTCATACAGTCCTTCCTGTCATTAAATTATCTGAAAGCACTTCGAACCAATTCAATTTTTACATTTAAAATACAACTTTCATGCATAACTTGCAATTGATCTCTTGAAGGCAACTCTGCATTTTTTTAGCCTTGAAATTATGTTATTACGTCTCTTCTAGTCCTAAAATCATTCTAAATCAATACGAACGAATTTTATTTTCACCCTTAAAACAAGACTTTCGTGCACAACTGGCAATTGATCTATTGAAGGCAACTATGCATTTGCTTATCCTTAAAATCGTGTCATTGAGTTTCTTCTAGTCATTAAATCATTCTAAATTAATTTGAACGAATTCTATTTTCGCCCTTCAAACATGATTTTGTTACATAACTTGCTATTTATCTACTGAAGACAACAATGCATTTTTTTAACTTTAAAAAGCATGTCATTCAGTCCCTTCTTGTCATTAAATTATTTAGATGCAATTCGAATGAATTCTATTTTCGTCCATAACTTGCAATTGATCTATTGAATGCAACTATGCATTTTTTTAGCCTTAAAATCATGTCATTGAGTCTCTTCTAGCATTCTAAATCAATTCAAATGAATTCTTTTTCCCCTTTCAAACATGATTTTCGTGCATAACTTCCAATTGATCTATTGAAGGCAACATTATGAATTTCTTTAGCTTTAAAGTCATGCCATTAAGTCTCTCCTAGTCATTAAATACTTCTAAATTAATTTGACCGAATTCTATTTTCGCCTTTCAAACATGATTTATTTACATAACAAGCTATTTATCTACTAAAGACAACAATGCATTTTTTTTAAGCCTTAAAAAGCATGTCATTCAGTCTCTTCTTGTCCTTAAATTATTTGAAAACATTTCGAATAAATTCTATTTTTGCATTTCAAACACAACTTTCCTGCATAACTTGCACTTGATCTATTGAAGGCAACAATGCATTTTTTTTTCCTTAAAATCATGTTATGGCGTCTCTTCCAGTCATTAAATCATTCTAAATCAATTCGAACGAATTCACTTTGACCCTTCAAACATGATTTTCGTGCATAACTTCCAATTGATCTATTGAAGGCAACTTTATGCATTTCTTTAGCTTTAAAGTCATGTCATTGAGTCTCTTCTAGTCATTAAATCATTCAAAATTAATTCGAACAAATTCTTTTTCCGCCCTTCAAACATGATTTTCTTACATAACTTGCAATTAATCTATTGAAGACAGCAATGCATTTTCTTAGCCTTAAAACGCATGTTATATAGTCTCTTCTTGTCATTAAATTATTTGAATGTACTTCGAACCAATTCAATTTTTACATTTAAAACACAACTTTCATGCATAACTTGCAATTGATCTCTTGAAGGCAACTATGCATTTTTTTAGCCTTGAAATCATGTTATTGCGTCTCTTCTAGTAATAAAATCATTCTAAATCAATACGAACGAATTCTATTTTCGCCCTTGAAACATGACTTTCGTGCACAACTGGCAATTGATCTATTGAAGGCAACTATGCATTTGTTTAGCCTTAAAATCATGTCATTGAGTTTCTTCTAGTCATTAAATCATTCTAAATTAATTTGAACAAATTCGATTTTCGCCCTTCAAACATGATTTTCTTACCTAACTTGCTATTTATCTACTGAAGATAACAATGCATTTTTTTTGCTTTAAAATCATGTCATTGAGTTTCTCCTAGTCATGAAATCATTCTAAATTAATTTGAACGAATTCTATTTTCGCCCTTCAAACATGATTTTCTTACATAACTTGCTATTTATCTACTAAGGACAACAATGCATTTTTTTAGCTTTAAAAAGCATGTCATTCAGTCCCTTTTTGTCATTAAATTATTTGAAAGCAATTCGAATGAATTCTATTTTCGTCCATAACTTGCAATTGATCTATTAAAGGCAACTATGCATTTTTTTAGCTTTAAAATCATGTCATTGAGTCTCTTCTAGCATTCTAAATCAATTCAAATGAATTCCCTTTCGCCTTTCAAACATGATTTTCGTGAATAACTTGCAATTGATCTATTGAAGGCAACTATGCATTTTTTCAGCCCTAAAGTCATGCCATTGAGTCTCTCCTAGTCATTAAATACTTCTAAATTAATTTGACCGAATTCGATTTTCGCCATTCAAACATGATTTATTTACATAACTTGCTATTTATCTACTAAAGACAACAATGCATTGTTTTTAAGCCTTAAAAAGCATATCATTCAGTCTCTTCTTGTTCTTAAATTATTTGAAAGCATTTCGAATGACTTCTATTTTTGCATTTCAAACACAACTTTCGTGCATAACTTGCAATTGATCTATTGAAGGCAACTATGCATTTTTTTTTCATTAAAATCATGTTATGGCGTCTCTTCCAGTCATTAAATCATTCTAAATCAATTCGAACGAATTCACTTTGACCCTTCAAACATGATTTTCGTGCATAACTTCCAATTGATCTATTGAAGGCAACTTTATGCATTTCTTTAGCTTTAAAGTCATGTCACTGAGTCTCTTCTAGTCATTAAATCATTCAAAATTAATTCGAACAAATTCTTTTTCCGCCCTTCAAACATGATTTTCTTACATAACTTGCAATTAATCTATTGAAGACAGCAATGTATTTTTTTAGCCTTAAAACGCATGTCATATAGTCTCTTCTTGTCATTAAATTATTTGAATGTACTTCGAACCAATTCAATTTTTACATTTAAAACACAACTTTCGTGCATAACTTGCAATTGATCTCTTGAAGGCAACTATGCATTTTTTTAGCCTTGAAATCATGTTATTGCGTCTCTTCTAGTCATAAAATCATTCTAAATTAATTTGAACAAATTCTATTTTCGCCCTTCGAACATGATTTTCTTACATAACTTGCTATTTATCTACGAAACACAACAATGCATTTTTTTAGCTTTAAAAAGCATGTCATTCAGTCCCTTTTTGTCATTAAATTATTTGAAAGCAATTCGAATGAATTCTATTTTCGTCTATAACTTGCAATTGATCTATTGAAGGCAACTATGCATTTTTTTAGCCTTAAAATCATGTCATTGAGTCTCTTCTAGCATTCTAAATCAATTCAAATGAATTCTTTTTCCCCTTTCAAACATGATTTTCGTGAATAACTTGCAACTGATCTATTGAAGGCAACTATGCATTTTTTCAGCCTTAAAGTCATGCCAGTGAGTCTCTCATACTCATTAAATACATCTAAATTAATTTGACCGAATTCTATTTTCGTCCTTCAAACATGATTTACTTACATAACTTGCTATTTATCTACTAAAGACAACAATGCATTTTTTTAAGCCTTAAAAAGCATGTCATTCAGTCTCTTCTTGTCCTTAAATTATTTGAAAGCATTTCTAATGACTTCTATTTTTGCATTTAAAACACAACTTTCATCCATAACTTGCAATAGATCTCTTGAAGGCAACCATTCATTTTTTTAGCCTTCAAATCATGTTATTGAGCTTCTTCTAGTCATTAAATCATTCTAAATTAATTTGAACAAATTCTATTTTCGCCCTTGAAACATGACTTTCGTGCACAACTGGCAATTGATCTATTGAAGGCAACTATGCATTTGTTTAGCCTTAAAATCATGTCATTGAGTTTCTTCTAGTCATTAAATCGTTCTAAATTAATTTGAACAAATTCTATTTTCGCCCTTAAAACATGATTTTCTGACATAACTTGCAATTTATCTACTAAAGACAACAATGCATTTTTTTAGCTTTAAAAAGCATGTCATTCAGTCCCTTCTTGTCATTAAATTATTTGTAAACAATTCAAATGAATTCTATTTTCATCCATAACTCGCAATTGATTTATTGAAGGCAAGTATGCATTTTTTTTAGCCTTAAAATCATGTCATTGAGTCTCTTCTAGCATTCTAAATCAATTCAAATGAATTCCCTTTCGCCTTTAAAACATGATTTTCATGCATAACTTGCGACTGATCTATTGAAGGCAACTATGCATTTTTTTCAGCCTTAAAGTCATGCCATTGAGTCTCTCCTAGTAATGAAATACTTCTTAATTAAATACTTCTTAATTAATTTGACCGAATTCTATTTTCGCCCTTCGGACATGATTTATTTACATAACTTGCTATTTATCTACTAAAGACAACAATGCATTTTTTTTAAGCCTTAAAAAGCATGTCATTCAGTCTCTTCTTGTCCTTAAATTGTATGAAAGCAATTCGAATGAATTCTCTTTTCGTCCATAACTTGCAATTGATCTATTGAAGGCAACTATACATTTGTTTAGCCTTAAAATCATGTCATTGAGCTTCTTCTAGTCATTAAATCATTCTAAATTAATTTGAACGAATTCTATTTTCGCTCTTCAAACAAGATTTTCTGACATAACTTAAAATTTATCTACTAAAGACAACAATGCATTTTTTTAGTTTTGAAAAGCATGTCATTTAGTCCCTTGTTGTCATTAAATTATTTGAAAGCAATTCGAATGAATTCTATTTTCGTCCATAACTGGCAATTGATCTATTGAAGGCAACTATGCATTTGTTTAGCCTTAAAATCGTGTCATTGAGGTACTTCTAGTCATTAAATCATTCTAAATTAATTTGAACGAATTCTATTTTCGCCCTTCAAACATGATTTTCTGACATAACCTGCAATTTATCTACTAAAGACAACAATGCATTTTTTTAGCTTTAAAAAGCATGTCATTCAGTCCCTTCTTGTCATTAAATTATTTGAAAGCAATTCGAATGAATTCTATTTTCGTCCATAACTGGCAATTGAGCTATTGAAGGCAACTATGCATATGTTTAGCCTTAAAATCATGTCATTGAGGTTCTTCTAGTCATTCAATCATTCTAAATTAATTTGAACGAATTCTATTTTCGCCCTTCAAACATGATTTTCTGACATAACTTGCAATTTATCTACTAAAGACAACAATGCATTTTTTTAGCTTTAAAAAGCATGTCATTCAGTCCCTTCTTGTCATTAAATTATTTGAAAGTAATTCGAATGAATTCTATTTTCATCCATAACTTGCAATTGATCTATTGAAGGCAACTATGCATTTTTTTAGCCTTAAAATCATGTCATTGAGTCTCTTCTAGCATTCTAAATCAATTCCTATGAATTCCCTTTTGCCTTTCAAACATGATTTTCGTGCATAACTCGCGACTGATCTATTGAAGGCAACAATGCATTTTTTTCAGCCTTAAAGTCATGCAATTGAGTCTCTTCTAGTAATTAAATACTTCTTAATTAATTTGACCGAATTCTATTTTCGCCCTTCGGACATGATTTATTTACATAACTTGCTGTTTATCTACTAAAGACAACAATGCATTTTTTTTAAGCCTTAAAAAGCATGTCATTCAGTCTCTTCTTGTCCTTAAATTATTTGAAAGCATTTTTAATGACTTCTATTTTTGCATTTCAAACAAAACTTTCGTGCATAACTGGCAATTGATCAATTGAAGGCAACTATGCATTTTTTTTGCCTTAAAATAATGTTACGGCGTCTCTTCCCGTCATTAAATCAGTCTAAATCAATTCGAACGAATTCACTTTCACTCTTCAAACATGATTTTCGTGCATAACTTCCAATTGATCAATTGAAGGCAGCTTTATGCATTTCTTTGGCTTTAAAGTCATGTCATTGAGTCTCTTCTAGTCATTAAATCATTCAAAATTAATTCGAACCAATTCTTTTTCCGCCCTTCAAACATGATTTTCTTACATAACTTGCAATTGATCTATTGAAGACAACAATGCATTTTTTTAGCCTTAAAAAGCATGTCATACAGTCTCTTCTTGTGATTAAATTATTTGAAAGCGCTTTGAACCAATTAAATTTTTACATTTAAAACACAACTTTCGTCCATAACTTGCAATTGATCTATTGAAGGCAACTATGCATTTTTTTAGCCTTGAAATCATGTTATTGCGTCTCTTCTAGTCATAAAATCATTCTAAATAAATACGAACGAATTCTATTTTCGCCGTTGAAACATGACTTTCGTGCACAACTGGCAATTGATCTATTGAAGGCAACTATGCATATGTTTAGCCTTAAAATCATGTCATTGAGGTTCTTCTAGTCATTAAATCATTCTAAATTAATTTGAACGAATTCTATTCTCGCCCTTTAAACATGATTTTCTGACATAACTTGCAATTTATCTACTAAAGACAACAATGCATTTTTTTAGCTTTAAAAAGCATGTCATTCAGTCCCTTCCTGTCATTAAATTACTTGAAAGCAATTTGAATGAATTCTATTTGCGTCCATAACTTGCAATTGATCTATTGAAGGGAACTATGCATTTTTTTAGCCTTAAAATCATGTCATTCAGTCTCTTCTAGCATTCTAAATCAATTCAAATGAATTCCCTTTCGCCTTTCATACATGATTTTCGTGCATAACACGCGACTGATCTATTGAAGGCAACTATGCATTTTTTTCAGCCTTAAAGTCATGCCATTGAGTCTCTCCTAGTAATTAAATACTTCTAAATTAATTTGACCGAATTCTATTTTCGCCCTCCGGACATGATTTATTTACATAACTTGCTATTTATCTACTAAAGACAACAATGCATTTTTTTTAAGCCTTAAAAAGCATGTCATTCAGTCTCTTCTTGTCCTTAAATTATTTGAAAGCATTTCTAATGACTTCTATTTTTGCATTTCAAACAAAACTTTCTGCATAACTTGCAATTGATCAATTGAAGGCAACTATGCATTTTTTTTGCCTTAAAATAATGTTACGGCGTCTCTTCCCGTCATTAAATCAGTCTAAATCAATTCGAACGAATTCACTTTCACTCTTCAAACATGATTTTCGTGCATAACTTCCAATTGATCAATTGAAGGCAGCTTTATGCATTTGTTTAGCTTTAAAGTCATGTCATTGAGTCTCTTCTAGTCATTAAATCATTCAAAATTAATTCGAACCAATTCTTTTTCCGCCCTTCAAACATGATTTTCTTACATAACTTGCAATTGATCTATTGAAGACAACAATGCATTTTTTTAGCCTTAAAAAGCATGTCATACAGTCTCTTCTTGTGATTAAATTATTTGAAAGCACTTTGAACCAATTCAATTTGTACATTTAAAATCAACTTTCGTCCATAACTTGCAATTGATCTATTGAAGGCAACTATGCATTTTTTTTGCCTTGAAATCATGTTATTGCGTCTCTTCTAGTCATAAAATCATTCTAAATAAATACGAACGAATTCTATTTTCGCCGTTGAAACATGACTTTCGTGCACAACTGGCAATTGATCTATTGAAGGCAACTATGCATTTGTTTATCTTTAAAATCATGTCATTGAGCTTCTTCTGGTCATTAAATCGTTTTAAATTAATTTGAACGAATTCTATTTTCGCTCTTCAAACATGATTTTTTGACATAACTTGCAATTTATCTACTAAAGACAACAATGCATTTTTTAGCTTTAAAAAGCATGTCATTCAGTCCCTTCCTGTCATTAAATTATTTGAAAGCAATTTGAATGAATTCTATTTTCGTCCATAACTTGCAATTGATCTACTGAAGGGAACTATGCATTTTTTTAGCCTTAAAATCATGTCATTGAGTCTCTTCTAGCATTCTAAATCAATTCAAATGAATTCCCTTTCGCCTTTCATACATGATTTTCGTGCATAACACGCGACTGATCTATTGAAGGCAACTATGCATTTTTTTCAGCCTTAAAGTCATGCCATTGAGTCTCTCCTAGTAATTAAATACTTCTAAATTAATTTGACCGAATTCTATTTTCGCCCTTCGGACATGATTTATTTACATAACTTGCTATTTATCTACTAAAGACAACAATGCATTTTTTTTAAGCCTTAAAAAGCATGTCATTCAGTCTCTTCTTGTCCTTAAATTATTTGAAAGCATTTCTAATGACTTCTATTTTTGCATTTCAAACAAAACTTTCTGCATAACTTGCAATTGATCAATTGAAGGCAACTATGCATTTTTTTTGCCTTAAAATAATGTTACGGCGTCTCTTCCCGTCATTAAATCAGTCTAAATCAATTCGAACGAATTCACTTTCACTCTTCAAACATGATTTTCGTGCATAACTTCCAATTGATCAATTGAAGGCAGCTTTATGCATTTGTTTAGCTTTAAAGTCATGTCATTGAGTCTCTTCTAGTCATTAAATCATTCAAAATTAATTCGAACCAATTCTTTTTCCACCCTTCAAACATGATTTTCTTACATAATTTGCAATTGATCTATTGAAGACAACAATGCATTTTTTTAGCCTTAAAAAGCATGTCATACAGTCTCTTCTTGTGATTAAATTATTTCAAAGCACTTTGAACCAATTCAATTTTTACATTTAAAACACAACTTTCGTCCATAACTTGCAATTGATCTATTGAAGGCAACTATGCATTTTTTTAGCCTTGAAATCATGTTATTGCGTCTCTTCTAGTCATAAAATCTTTCTAAATAAATACGAACGAATTCTATTTTCGCCGTTGAAACATGACTTTCGTGCACAACTGGCAATTGATCTATTGAAGGCAACTATGCATTTTTTTCAGCCTTAAAGTCATGCCATTGAGTCTCTCATAGTAATTAAATACTTCTAAATTAATTTGACCGAATTCTATTTTCGCCCTTCGGACATGATTTATTTACATAACTTGCTATTTATCTACTAAAGACAACAATGCATTTTTTTTAAGCCTTAAAAAGCATGTCATTCTGTCTCTTCTTGTCCTTAAATTATTTGGAAGCATTTCTAATGACTTCTATTTTTGCATTTCAAACAAAACTTTCGTGCATAACTTGCAATTGATCAATTGAAGGCAACTATGCATTTTTTTTGCCTTAAAATAATGTAACGGCGCCTCTTCCCGTCATTAAATCAGTCTAAATCAATTCGAACGAATTCACTTTCACTCTTCAAACATGATTTTCGTGCATAACTTCCAATTGATCAATTGAAGGCAGCTTTATGCATTTCTTTAGCTTTAAAGTCATGTCATTGAGTCTCTTCTAGTCATTAAATCATTCAAAATTAATTCGAACCAATTCTTTTTCCGCCCTTCAAACATGATTTTCTTACATAATTTGCAATTGATCTATTGAAGACAACAATGCATTTTTTTAGCCTTAAAAAGCATGTCATACAATCTCTTCTTGTGATTAAATTATTTGAAAGCACTTTGAACCAATTCAATTTTTACATTTAAAACACAACTTTCGTCCATAACTTGCAATTGATCTATTGAAGGCAACTATGCATTTTTTTAGCCTTGAAATCATGTTATTGCGTCTCTTCTAGTCATAAAATCATTCTAAATAAATACGAACGAATTCTATTTTCGCCGTTGAAACATGACTTTCGTGCACAACTGGCAATTGATCTATTGAAGGCAACTATGCATTTGTTTATCTTTAAAATCATGTCATTGAGCTTCTTCTAGTCATTAAATCGTTTTAAATTAATTTGAACGAATTCTATTTTCGTTCTTCAAACATGATTTTTTGACATAACTTGCAATTTATCTACTAAAGACAACAATGCATTTTTTTAGCTTTAAAAAGCATGTCATTCAGTCCCTTTCTGTCATTAAATTATTTGAAAGCAATTTGAATGAATTCTATTTTCGTCCATAACTTGCAATTGATCTATTGAAGGGAACTATGCATTTTTTCAGCCTTAAAATCATGTCATTCAGTCTCTTCTAGCATTCTAAATCAATTCAAATGAATTCCCTTTCGCCTTTAATACATGATTTTCGTGCAAAACACGCGACTGATCTATTGAAGGCAACTATGCATTTTTTTCAGCCTTAAAGTCATGCCAATGAGTCTCTCCTAGTAATTAAATACTTCTAAATTAATTTGACCGAATTCTATTTTCGCCCTTCGGACATGATTTATTTACATAACTTGCTATTTATCTACTAAAGACAACAATGCATTTTTTTTAAGCCTTAAAAAGCATGTCATTCAGTCTCTTCTTGTCCTTAAATTATTTGGAAGCATTTCTAATGACTTCTATTTTTGCATTTCAAACAAAACTTTCATGCATAACTTGCAATTGATCAATTGAAGGCAACTATGCATTTTTTTTGCCTTAAAATAATGTTACGGCGTCTCTTCCCGTCATTAAATCAGTCTAAATCAATTCGAACGAATTCACTTTCACTCTTCAAACATGATTTTCGTGCATAACTTCCAATTGATCAATTGAAGGCAGCTTTATGCATTTCTTTAGCTTTAAAGTCATGTCATTGAGTCTCTTCTAGTCATTAAATCATTCAAAATTAATTCGAACCAATTCGTTTTCCGCCCTTCAAACATGATTTTCTTACATAATTTGCAATTGATCTATTGAAGACAACAATGCATTTTTTTAGCCTTAAAAAGCATGTCATACAGTCTCTTCTTGTGATTAAATTATTTGAAAGCACTTTGAACCAATTCAATTTTTACATTTAAAACACAACTTTCGTCCATAACTTGCAATTGATCTATTGAAGGCAACCATGCCTTTTTTTAGCCTTGAAATCATGTTATTGCGTCTCTTCTAGTCATAAAATCATTCTAAATAAATACAAACGAATTCTATTTTCGCCGTTGAAACATGACTTTCGTGCACAACTGGCAATTGATCTATTGAAGGCAACTATGCATTTGTTTATCCTTAAAATCATGTCATTGAGCTTCTTCTAGTCATTAAATCGTTTTAAATTAATTTGAACGAATTCTATTTTCGCTCTTCAAACATGATTTTTTGACATAACTTGCAATTTATCTACTAAAGACAACAATGCATTTTTTTGGCTTTAAAAAGCATGTCATTCAGTCCCTTCTTGTCATTAAATTATTTGAAAGCAATTCGAATGAATTCTATTTTCGTCCATAACTGGCAATTGATCTATTGAAGGCAACTATGCATTTGTTTATCCTTAAAATCATGTCATTGAGGTTCTTCTAGTCATTAAATCATTCTAAATTAATTTGAACGAATTCTATTTTCGCCCTTCAAACATGATTTTCTGACATAACTTGCAATTTATCTACTAAAGACAACAATGCATTTTTTTAGCTTTAAAAAGCATGTCATTCAGTCCCTTCTTGTCATTAAATTATTTGAAAACAATTCGAATGAATTCTATTTTTGTGCATAACTTGCAATTGATCTATTGAAGGCAACTATGCATTTTTTTAGCCTTAAAATCATGTCATTGAGTCTCTTCTAGAGTTCTAAATCAATTCAAATGAATTCCCTTTCGCCTTTAAAACATGATTTTCGTGCATAACTTGCGACTGATCTATTGAAGGCAACTATGCATTTTTTTCAGCCTTAAAGTCATGCCATTTAGTCTCTCCTAGTAATTAAATACTTCTAAATTAATTTGACCGAATTCTATTTTCGCCCTTCGGACATGATTTATTTACATAACTTGCTATTTATCTACTAAAGACAACAATGCTTCTTTTTTAAGCCCTAAAAAGCATGTCATTCAGTCTCTTCTTGTCCTTAAATTATTTGAAAGCATTTCTAATGACTTCCATTTTTGCATTTCAAACAAAACTTTCGTACATAACTTGCAATTGATCAATTGAAGGCAACTATGCATTTTTTTTGCCTTAAAATAATGTTACGGCGTCTCTTCCCGTCATTAAATCAGTCTAAATCAATTCGAACGAATTCACTTTCACTCTTCAAACATGATTTTCGTGCAGAACTTCAAATTGATCAATTGAAGGCAGCTTTATGCATTTTTTTAGCTTTAAAGTCATGTCACTGAGTCTCTTCTAGTCATTAAATCATTCAAAATTAATTCGAACCAATTCTTTTTCCGCCCTTCAAACATGATTTTCTTACATAACTTGCAATTAATCTATTGAAGACAGCAATGCATTTTTTTAGCCTTAAAAAGCATGTCATACAGTCTCTTCTTGTGATTAAACTATTTGAAAGCACTCTGAACCAATTCAATTTTTACATTTAAAACACAACTTTCGTCCATAACTTGCAATTGATCTCTTGAAGGCAACTATGCATTTTTTTAGCCTTCAAATCATGTTATTGCGTCTCTTCTTGTCATAAAATCATTCTAAATCAGTACGAACGAATTCTATTTTCGCCCTTGAAACATCACTTTCGTGCACAGTTGGCAATTGATCTATTGAAGGCAACTATGCATTTGTTTAGCCTTAAAATCATGTCATTGAGGTTCTTCTAGTCATTAAATCATTCTAAATTAATTTGAACGAATTCTATTTTCGCCCTTCAAACATGATTTTCTGACATAACTTGCAATTTATCTACTACAGACAACAATGCATTTTTTTAGCTTTCAAAAGCATGTCATTCAGTCCCTTCTTGTTATTAAATTATTTGAAAGCAATTCGAATAATTTTATTTTCGTCCCTAACTTGCAATTGATCTATCGAAGGAAACTATGCATTTTTTTTAGCCTTAAAATCATGTCATTGAGTCTCTTCTAGCATTCTAAATCAATTCAAATGAATTCCCTTTCGCCTTTCAAACATGATTTTCGTGAATAACTTGCAACTGATCTATTGAAGGCAACTATGCATTTTTCCAGCCTTAAAGTCATGCCATTGAGTCTCTCCTAGTCATTAAATACTTCTAAATTAATTTGACCGAATTCTATTTTCGCCTTTCAAACATGATTTATTCACATAACTTGCTATTTATCTACTAAAGACAACAATGCTTTTTTTTTAAGCCTTAAAAAGCATGTCATTCAGTCTCTTCTTGTCCTTAAATTATTTGAAAGCATTTCGAATGACTTCTATTTTTGCATTTCGAACACAACTTTCGTGCATAACTTGCAATTGATCTATTGAAGGCAACTATGCATTTTTTTTTGCCTTCAAATCATGTTACGGAGTCTCTTCCAGTCATTAAATCATTCTAAATCAATTCAAACAAATTCACTTTCACCCTACAAACATTATTTTCGTGCATAACTTCAAATTGATCTGTTGAAGGTAGCTTTATGCATTTCTTTAGCTTTAAAGTCATGTCACTGAGTCTCTTCTAGTCATTAAATCATTCAAAATTAATTCGAACCAATTCTTTTTCCGCCCTTCAAACTTGATTTTCTTACATAACTTGCAATTAACCTATTGAAGACAGCAATGCATTTTTTTAGCCATAAAAAGCATGTCATACAGTCTCTTCTTGTCATTAAATTATTTGAAAGCACTTCGAACCAATTCAATTTTGACAATTAAAACACAACTTTCATGCATAACTTGCAATTGATCTCTTGAAGGCAATTATGCATTTTTTTAGCCTTCAAATCATCTTATTGCGTCTCTTCTAGTCATAAAAGCATTCTAAATCAATACGAACGAATTCTATTTTCGCCCTTAAAACATGACTTTCGTGCAGAACTGGCAATTGATCTATTGAAGGCAACTATGCATTTGTTTATCCTTAAAATCATGTCATTGAGCTTCTTCTAGTCATTAAATCGTTTTAAATTAATTTGAACGAATTCTATTTTCGCTCTTCAAACATGATTTTTTGACATAACTTGCAATTTATCTACTAAAGACAACAATGCATTTTTTTAGCTTTAAAAAGCATGTCATTCAGTCCCTTCTTGTCATTAAATTATTTGAAAGCAATTCGAATGAATTCTATTTTCATCCATAACTGGCAATTGATCAATTGAAGGCAACTATGCATTTGTTTAGCCTTAAAATCATGTCATTGAGGTTCTTCTAGTCATTAAATCATTCTAAATTAATTTGAACGAATTCTATTTTCGCCCTTCAAACATGATTTTCTGACATAACTTGCAATTTATCTACTAAAGACAACAATGCATTTTTTTAGCTTTAAAAAGCATGTCATTCAGTCCCTTCTTGTCATTAAATTATTTGAAAGCAATTCGAATAATTTTATTTTCGTCCCTAACTTGCAATTGATCTATCGAAGGAAACTATGCATTTTTTTTAGCCTTAAAATCATGTCATTGAGTCTCTTCTAGCATTCTAAATCAATTCAAATGAATTCCCTTTCGCCTTTCAAACATGATTTTCGTGAATAACTTGCAACTGATCTATTGAAGGCAACTATGCATTTTTCCAGCCTTAAAGTCATGCCATTGAGTCTCTCCTAGTCATTAAATACTTCTAAATTAATTTGACTGAATTCTATTTTCGCCTTTCAAACATGATTTATTCACATAACTTGCTATTTATCTACTAAAGACAACAATGCTTTTTTTTTAAGCCTTAAAAAGCATGTCATTCAGTCTCTTCTTGTCCTTAAATTATTTGAAAGCATTTGGAATGACTTCTATTTTTGCATTTCGAACACAACTTTCGTGCATAACTTGCAATTGATCTATTGAAGGCAACTATGCATTTTTTTTGCCTTCAAATCATGTTACGGAGTCTCTTCCAGTCATTAAATCATTCTAAATCAATTCGAACGAATTCACTTTCACCCTACAAACATGATTTTCGTGCATAACTTCAAATTGATCTGTTGAAGGTAGCTTTATGCATTTCTTTAGCTTTAAAGTCATGTCACTGTGTCTCTTCTAGTTATTAAATCATTCAAAATTAATTCGAACCAATTCTTTTTCCGCCCTTCAAACTTGATTTTCTTACATAACTTGCAATTAACCTATTGAAGATAGCAATGCATTTTTTTAGCCATAAAAAGCATGTCATACAGTCTCTTCTTGTCATTAAATTATTTGAAAGCACTTCGAACCAATTCAATTTTGACAATTAAAACACAACTTTCATGCATAACTTGCAATTGATCTCTTGAAGGCAATTATGCATTTTTTTAGCCTTCAAATCATCTTATTGCGTCTCTTCTAGTCATAAAAGCATTCTAAATCAATACGAACGAATTCTATTTTCGCCCTTAAAACATGACTTTCGTGCAGAACTGGCAATTGATCTATTGAAGGCAACTATGCATTTGTTTATCCTTAAAATCATGTCATTGAGCTTCTTCTAGTCATTAAATCGTTTTAAATTAATTTGAACGAATTCTATTTTCGCTCTTCAAACATGATTTTTTGACATAACTTGCAATTTATCTACTAAAGACAACAATGCATTTTTTTAGCTTTAAAAAGCATGTCATTCAGTCCCTTCTTGTCATTAAATTATTTGAAAGCAATTCGAATGAATTCTATTTTCATCCATAACTGGCAATTGATCAATTGAAGGCAACTATGCATTTGTTTAGCCTTAAAATCATGTCATTGAGGTTCTTCTAGTCATTAAATCATTCTAAATTAATTTGAACGAATTCTATTTTCGCCCTTCAAACATGATTTTCTGACATAACTTGCAATTTATTTACTAAAGACAACAATGCATTTTTTTAGCTTTAAAAAGCATGTCATTCAGTCCCTTCTTGTCATTAAATTATTTGAAAGCAATTCGAATAATTTTATTTTCGTCCCTAACTTGCAATTGATCTATCGAAGGAAACTATGCATTTTTTTTAGCCTTAAAATCATGTCATTGAGTCTCTTCTAGCATTCTAAATCAATTCAAATGAATTCCCTTTCGCCTTTCAAACATGATTTTCGTGAATAACTTGCAACTGATCTATTGAAGGCAACTATGCATTTTTCCAGCCTTAAAGTCATGCCATTGAGTCTCTCCTAGTCATTAAATACTTCTAAATTAATTTGACTGAATTCTATTTTCGCCTTTCAAACATGATTTATTCACATAACTTGCTATTTATCTACTAAAGACAACAATGCTTTTTTTTTAAGCCTTAAAAAGCATGTCATTCAGTCTCTTCTTGTCCTTAAATTATTTGAAAGCATTTGGAATGACTTCTATTTTTGCATTTCGAACACAACTTTCGTGCATAACTTGCAATTGATCTATTGAAGGCAACTATGCATTTTTTTTGCCTTCAAATCATGTTACGGAGTCTCTTCCAGTCATTAAATCATTCTAAATCAATTCGAACGAATTCACTTTCACCCTACAAACATGATTTTCGTGCATAACTTCAAATTGATCTGTTGAAGGTAGCTTTATGCATTTCTTTAGCTTTAAAGTCATGTCACTGTGTCTCTTCTAGTTATTAAATCATTCAAAATTAATTCGAACCAATTCTTTTTCCGCCCTTCAAACTTGATTTTCTTACATAACTTGCGATTAACCTATTGAAGATAGCAATGCATTTTTTTAGCCATAAAAAGCATGTCATACAGTCTCTTCTTGTCATTGAATTATTTGAAAGCACTTCGAACCAATTCAATTTTGACAATTAAAACACAACTTTCATGCATAACTTGCAATTGATCTCTTGAAGGCAATTATGCATTTTTTTAGCCTTCAAATCATCTTATTGCGTCTCTTCTAGTCATAAAAGCATTCTAAATCAATACGAACGAATTCTATTTTCGCCCTTAAAACATGACTTTCGGGCAGAACTGGCAATTGATCTATTGACGGCAACTATGCATTTGTTTATCCTTAAAATCATGTCATTGAGCTTCTTCTAGTCACTAAATCATTCTAAATTAATTTGAACGAATTCTATTTTCGCCCTTCAAACATGATTTTCTGACATAACTTGCAATTTATCTACTAAAGACAACAATGCACTTTTTTAGCTTTAAAAAGCATGCCATTCAGTCCCTTCTTGTCATTAAATTATTTGAAAGCAATTCGAATGAATTCTATTTTCATCCATAACTGGCAATTGATCAATTGAAGGCAACTATGCATTTGTTTAGCCTTAAAATCATGTCATTGAGGTTCTTCTAGTCATAAAATCTTTCTAAATTAATTTGAACGAAATCTTTTTTCGCCCTTCAAACATGATTTTCTGACATAACTTGCAATTTATCTACTAAAGACAACAATGCATTTTTTTAGCTTTAAAAAGCATGTCATTCAGTCCCTTCTTGTCATTAAATTATTTGAAAGCAATTCGAATAATTTTATTTTCGTCCCTAACTTGCAATTGATCTATCGAAGGAAACTATGCATTTTTTTAGCCTTAAAATCATGTCATTGAGTCTCTTCTAGCATTCTAAATCAATTCAAATGAATTCCCTTTCGCCTTTCAAACATGATTTTCGTGAATAACTTGCAACTGATCTATTGAAGGCAACTATGCATTTTTCCAGCCTTAAAGTCATGCCATTGAGTCTCTCCTAGTCATTAAATACTTCTAAACTAATTTGACCGAATTCTATTTTCGCCCTTCGGACATGATTTATTTACATAACTTGCTATTTATCTACTAAAGACAACAATGCATTTTTTTTAAGCCTTAAAAACCATGTCATTCAGTCTCTTCTTGTCCTGAAATTATTTGAAAGCATTTCGAATGACTTCTATTTTTACATTTCAAACACAACTTTCGTGCATAACTTGCAATTGATCAATTGAAGGCAACTATGCATTTTTTTTGCCTTAAAATAATGTTACGGCGTCTCTTCCCGTCATTAAATCAGTCTAAATCAATTCGAACGAATTCACTTTCACTCTTCAAACATGATTTTCGTGCATAACTTCCAATTGCTCAATTGAAGAAAGCTTTATCCATTTCTTTAGCTTTAAAGTCATGTCATTGAGTCTCTTCTAGTCATTAAATCATTCAAAATTAATTCGAACCAATTCTTTTTCCGCCCTTCAAACATGATTTTCTTACATAACTTGCAATTAATCTATTGAAGACAGCAATGCATTTTTTTAGCCTTAAAAAGCATGTCACACAGTCTCTTCTTGTGATTAAATTATTTGAAAGCACTTTGAACCAATTCAATTTTTACATTTAAAACACAACTTTCGTCCATAACTTGCAATTGATCTCTTGAAGGCAACTATGCATTTTTTTAGCCTTCAAATCATGTTATTGCGTCTCTTCTAGTCATAAAATCATTCTAAATCAATACGAACGAATTCTATTTTCGCTCTTGAAACATCACTTTCGTGCACAACTGGCAATTGATCTATTGAAGGCAACTATGCATTAGTTTAGCTTTAAAATCATGTCATTGAGGTTCTTCTAGTCATTAAATCATTCTAAATTAATTTGAACGAATTCTATTTTCGCCCTTCAAACATGATTTTCTGACATAACTTGCAATTTATCTACTAAAGACAACAATGCATATTTTTAGCTTTAAAAAGCATGTCATCCAGTCCCTTCCTGTCATTAAATTATTTGAAAGCAATTCGAATGAATTCTATTTTCATCCATAACTGGCAATTGATCAATTGAAGGCAACTATGCATTTGTTTAGCCTTAAAATCATGTCATTGAGGTTTTTCTAGTTATTAAATCATTCTAAATTAATTTGAACGAATTCTATTTTCGCCCTTCAAACATGATTTTCTGACATAACTAGCAATTTATCTACTAAAGACAACAATGCATTTTTTTAGCTTTAAAAAGCATGTCATTCAGTCCCTTCTTGTCATTAAATTATTTGTAAACAATTCGAATGAATTATATTTTCGTCCATAACTTGCAATTGATTTATTAAAGGCAAGTATGCATTTTTTTTAGCCTTAAAATCACGTCATTGAGTCTCTTCTAGCATTCTAAATCAATTGAAATGAATTCCCTCTCGCCTTTCAAACAGGATTTTCGTGAATAACTTGCAACTGATCTATTGAAGGCAACTATGCATTTTTTCAGCCTTAAAGTCATGCCATTGAGTCTCTCCTAGTCATTAAATACTTCTAAATTAATTTGACCGAATTCTATTTTCTCCATTCAAACATGATTTATTCACATAACTTGCTATTTATCTACTAAAGACAACAATGCATTTTATTAAGCCTTAAAAAGCATGTCATTCAGTCTCTTCCTGTCCTAAATTTATTTGAAAGCATTTCGAATGACTTCTATTTTTGCATTTCGAACACAACTTTCGTGCATAACTTGCAATTGATCTATTGAAGGCAACTATGCATTTTTTTTGCCTTAAAATCATGTTAAGGAGTCTCTTCCAGTCATTAAATCATTCTAAATCAATTCGAATGAATTCACTTTCACCCTTCAAACATTATTTTCGTGCATAACTTCAAATTGATCTATTGAAGGTAGCTTTACGCATGTCTTTAGCTTTAAAGTCATGTCATTGAGTCTCTTCTAGTCATTAAATCAGTCCAAATTAATTCGAACCAATTCTTTTTCCGCCCTTTAAACATTATTTTCTTAGATAACTTGCAATTAATTTATTGAAGACAGCAATGCATTTTTTTAGCCTTAAAAAGCTTGTCATACAGTCTCTTCTTGTCATTAAATTATTTGAAAGCACTTCAAACCAATTCAATTTTTACATTTAAAACACAACTTTCATGCATAACTTGCAATTGAACTCTTGAAGGCAACTATGCCTTTTTTTAGCCATCAAATCATGTTATTGCGTCTCTTTTAGTCATAAAATCATTCTAATTCAATACGAACGAATTCTATTTTCGCGCTTGAAACATGATTTTCGTGCACAACTGGCAATTGATGTATTGAAGGCTACTACGCATGTGTTTAGCCTTAAAATCATGTCATTGAGTTTCTTCTAGTCATTAAATCATTCTAAATTAATTTGAACGAATTCTATTTTCGGCCTTCAAATATGATTTTCTTACATAACTTGCTATTTATCTACTGTAGACAACAATTGATTTTTTTAGCATTAAAAAGCATGTCATTCAGTCCCTTCTTGTCATTAAATTATTTGTAAACAATTTGAATGAGTTCTATTTTCGTCCACAACTTGCAATTGATTTATTGAAGGCAAGTATGCATTTTTTTTAGCCTTGAAATCATGTCATTGAGTCTCTTCTAGCATTCTAAATCAATTCAAATGAATTCCCTTTCGCCTCTCAAACATGATTTTCGTGAATAACTTGCAACTGATCTATTGAAGGCAACTATGCATTTTTTTAGCCTTAAAGTCATGCCATTGAGTCTCTCCTAGTCATTAAATACTTCTAAATTAATTTGACCGAATTCTATTTTCACCCTTCAAACATGATTTATTTACATAACTTGCTATTTATCTACTAAAGACAACAATGCATTTTTTTTAAGCCTTAAAAAGCATGTCATTCAGTCTCTTCCTGTCCTTAAATTATTTGAAAGCATTTCGAATGACTTCTATTTTTGCATTTCGAACACAACTTTCGTGCATAACTTGCAATTGATCTATTGAAGGCAACTATGCTTTTTTTTTGCCTTAAAATCATGTTACGGAGTCTCTTCCAGTCATTAAATCATTCTAAATCAATTCGAACGAATTCACTTTCACCCTTCAAACATGATTTTCATGCATAACTTCAAATTGATCTATTGAAGGCAGCTTTATGCATTTCTTTAGCTTTAAAGTCATGTCATTGAGTTTCTTCTAGTCATCAAATCATTCTAAATTAATTTGAACGAATTCTATTTTCGCCCTTCAAATATGATTTTCTTACATAACTTGCTATTTATCTACTGAAGACAACAATGCATTTTTTTAGCTTCAAAAAGCATGTCATTCAGTCCCTTCTTGTAATTAAATTATTTGTAAACAATTCGAATGAATTCTTTTTTCGTCCATAACTTGCTATTGATCTATTGAAGGCAAGTATGCATTTTTTTTAGCCTTAAAATCATGTCATTGAGGCTCTTCTAGCATTCTAAATCAATTCAAATGAATTCCCTTTCGCCTCTCAAACATGATTTTCGTGAATAACTTGCGACGGACCTATTGAAGGCAAGTATGCATTTTTTCAGTTTTAAAGTCATGTCATTGAGTCTCTTCTAGTCGTTAAATCATTCAAAATTAATTCGAACCAATTCTTTTTCAGCCTTTCAAACATGATTTTCTTACATAACTTGCAATTAATCTATTGAAGACAGTAATGCATTTTTTTAGCCTTAAAAGGCATGTCTTACAGTCTCTTCTTGTCATTAAATTATTTGAAAGCACATCAAACCAATTCAATTTTTACATTTAAAACACCACTTTCATGCATAAATTGCAATTGAACTCTTGAAGGCAACTATGCATTTTTTTATCCTTCAAATCATGTTATTGCGTCTCTTCTAGTCATAAAATCATTCTAATTCAAGACGAACGAATTCTATTTTCGCCGTTGAAACATGAGTTTCGTGCACAACTTGCAATTGATCTATTGAAGGCAACTATGCATTTGTTTAGCCTCAAAATCATGTCATTGAGTTTTTTCTAGTCATCAAATCATTCTAAATTAATTTGAACAAATTCTATTTTCGCCCTTCAAATATGATTTTCTTACATAACTTGCTATTTATCTACTAAAGACAACAATGCATTTTTTTAGCTTCAAAAAGCATGTCATTCAGTCTTTTCTTGTAATTAAATTATTTGTAAACAATTCGAATGAATTCTATTTTCGTCCATAACTTGCAATTGATTTATTCAAGGCAAGTATGCATTTTTTTTAGCCTTAAAATCACGTCATTGAGTCTCTTCTAGCATTCTAAATCAATTCAAATGAATTCCCTTTCGCCTCTCAAACATGATTTTCGTGAATAACTTGCAACTGATCTATTGACGGCAACTATGCATTTTTTTAGCCTTAAAGTAATGCCATTGAGTCTCTCCTAGTCATTAAATACTTCTAAATTAATTTGTCCGAATTCTATTTTCGCCCTTCAAACATGATTTATTTACATAACTTGCTATTTATCTACTAAAGACAACAATGCATTTTTTTTAATCCTTAAAAAGCATGTCTTTCAGTCTCTTCTTGTCCTTAAATTATTTAAA
This sequence comes from Coriaria nepalensis, assembly GCA_027186245.1. Taxonomy (NCBI): domain Eukaryota; kingdom Viridiplantae; phylum Streptophyta; class Magnoliopsida; order Cucurbitales; family Coriariaceae; genus Coriaria; species Coriaria nepalensis. The sequence goes on from CP114483.1 coordinate 28,022,207, forward strand.
AGCATTTCGAATGACTTCTATTTTTGCATTTCGAACACAACTTTCGTGCATAACTTGCAATTGATCTATTGAAGGCAACTATGCATTTCCTTTTGCCTTAAAATCATGTTACGGAGTCTCTTCCAGTCATTAAATCATTCTAAATCAATTCGAACGAATTCACTTTCACCCTTCAAACATGATTTTCGTGCATAACTTCAAATTGATCTATTGAAGGTAGCTTTATGCATTTCTTTAGCTTTAAAGTCATGTCATTGAGTCTCTTCTAGTCATTAAATCATTCCAAATTAATTCGAACCAATTCTTTTTCAGTCTTTCAAACATGATTTTCTTACATAACTTGCAATTAATCTATTGAAGACAGCAATGCATTTTTTTAGCCTTAAAAAGCATGTCATACGGTCTCTTCTTGTCATTAAATTATTTGAAAGCACTTCAAACCAATTCAATTTTTACATTTAAAACACAACTTTCATGCATAACTTGCAATTGAACTCTTGAAGGTTTTTTTAGCCTTCAAATCATGTTATGGCGTCTCGTTTAGTCATAAAATCATTCTAATTCAATACGAACAAATTCTATTTTCGGCCTTGAAACATGACTTTCGTGCACAACTAGCAATTGATCTATTGAAGGCAACTATGCATTTGTTTAGCCTTAAAATCATGTCATCGAGGTTCTTCTAGTCATTAAATCATTCTAAATTAATTTGAACGAATTCTATTTTCGCCCTTCAAATATGATTTTCTTACATAACTTGCTATTTATCTACTGAAGACAACAATGGATTTCTTTAGCATTAAAAAGCATGTCATTTAGTCCCTTCTTGTCATTAAATTATTTGTAAACAATTCAAATGAATTCTATTTTCATCCATAACTTGCAATTGATTTATTGAAGGCAAGTATGCATTTTTTTTAGCCTTAAAATCATGTCATTGAGTCTCTTCTAGCATTCTAAATCAATTCAAATGAATTCCCTTTCGCCTCTCAAACATGATTTTCGTGAATAACTTGCAACTGATCTATTGAAGGCAAATATGCATTTTTTCACCTTTAAAGTCATGTCATTGAGTCTCTTCTAGTCATTAAATCATTCCAAATTAATTCGAACCAATTCTTCTTCAGCCTTTCAAACCTGATTTTCTTACATAACTTGCAATTAATCTATTGAAGACAGCAATGCATTTTTTTAGCCCTAAAAAGCATGTCTTACAGTCTGTTCTTGTCATTAAATTATTTGAAAGCACATCAAACCAATTCAATTTTTACATATAAAACACAACTTCAATGCATAACTTGCAATTGAACTCTTGAAGGCAACTATGCATTTTTTTAGCCTTCAAATCATGTTATTGCGTCTCTTCTAGTCATAAAATCATTCTAATTCAATACGAACGAATTTTATTTTCGCCCTTGAAACATGAGTTTCGTGCACAACTTGCAATTGATCTATTGAAGGAAACTATGCATTTGTTTAGCCTTAAAATCATGTCATTGAGTTTCTTCTAGTCATCAAATCATTCTAAATTAATTTGAACGAATTCTATTTTCGCCCTTCAAATATGATTTTCTTACATAACTTGCTATTTATCTACTAAAGACAACAATGCATTTTTTTAGCTTCAAAAAGCATGTCATTCAGTCTTTTCTTGTAATTAAATTATTTGTAAACAATTCGAATGAATTCTATTTTCGTCCATAACTTGCAATTGATTTATTCAAGGCAAGTATGCATTTTTTTTAGCCTTAAAATCACGTCATTGAGTCTCTTCTAGCATTCTAAATCAATTCAAATGAATTCCCTTTCGCCTCTCAAACATGATTTTCGTGAATAACTTGCAACTGATCTATTGACGGCAACTATGCATTTTTTTAGCCTTAAAGTAATGCCATTGAGTCTCTCCTAGTCATTAAATACTTCTAAATTAATTTGTCCGAATTCTATTTTCGCCCTTCAAACATGATTTATTTACATAACTTGCTATTTATCTACTAAAGACAACAATGCATTTTTTTTAATCCTTAAAAAGCATGTCTTTCAGTCTCTTCTTGTCCTTAAATTATTTAAAAGCATTTCGAATGACTTCTATTTTTGCATTTCGAACACAACTTTCGTGCATAACTTGCAATTGATCTATTGAAGGCAACTATGCATTTCTTTTTGCCTTAAAATCATGTTACGGTGTCTCTTCCAGTCATTAAATCATTCTAAATCAATTCGAACGAATTCACTTTCACCCTTCAAACATGATTTTCGTGCATAACTTCAAATTGATCTATTGAAGGTAGCTTTATGCATTTCTTTAGCTTTAAAGTCATGTCATTGAGTCTCTTCTAGTCATTAAATCATTCCAAATTAATTCGAACCAATTCTTTTTCAGTCTTTCAAACATGATTTTCTTACATAACTTGCAATTAATCTATTGAAGACAGCAATGCATTTTTTTAGCCTTAAAAAGCATGTCATACGGTCTCTTCTTGTCATTAAATTATTTGAAAGCACTTCAAACCAATTCAATTTTTACATTTAAAACACAACTTTCATGCATAACTTGCAATTGAACTCTTGAAGGTTTTTTTAGCCTTCAAATCATGTTATGGCGTCTCGTTTAGTCATAAAATCATTCTAATTCAATACGAACAAATTCTATTTTCGGCCTTGAAACATGACTTTCGTGCACAACTGGCAATTGATCTATTGAAGGCAACTATGCATTTGTTTAGCCTTAAAATCATGTCATCGAGGTTCTTCTAGTCATTAAATCATTCTAAATTAATTTGAACGAATTCTATTTTCGCCCTTCAAATATGATTTTCTTACATAACTTGCTATTTATCTACTGAAGACAACAATGGATTTCTTTAGCATTAAAAAGCATGTCATTTAGTCCCTTCTTGTCATTAAATTATTTGTAAACAATTCAAATGAATTCTATTTTCATCCATAACTTGCAATTGATTTATTGAAGGCAAGTATGCATTTTTTTTAGCCTTAAAATCATGTCATTGAGTCTCTTCTAGCATTCTAAATCAATTCAAATGAATTCCCTTTCGCCTCTCAAACATGATTTTCGTGAATAACTTGCAACTGATCTATTGAAGGCAAATATGCATTTTTTCACATTTAAAGTCATGTCATTGAGTCTCTTCTAGTCATTAAATCATTCCAAATTAATTCGAACCAATTCTTCTTCAGCCTTTCAAACCTGATTTTCTTACATAACTTGCAATTAATCTATTGAAGACAGCAATGCATTTTTTTAGCCTTAAAAAGCATGTCTTACAGTATGTTCTTGTCATTAAATTATTTGGAAGCACATCAAACCAATTCAATTTTTACATTTAAAACACAACTTCAATGCATAACTTGCAATTGAACTCTTGAAGGCAACTATGCATTTTTTTAGCCTTCAAATCATGTTATTGCGTCTCTTCTAGTCATAAAATCATTCTAATTCAATACGAACGAATTTTATTTTCGCCCTTGAAACATGAGTTTCGTGCACAACTTGCAATTGATCTATTGAAGGAAACAATGCATTTGTTTAGCCTTAAAATCATGTTATTGAGTTTCTTCTAGTCATCAAATCATTCTAAATTAATTTGAACGAATTCTATTTTCGCCCTTCAAATATGATTTTCTTACATAACTTGCTATTTATCAATTGAAGACAACAATGCATTTTTTTAGCTTCAAAAAGCATGTCATTCAGTCTTTTCTTGTATTTAAATTATTTGTAAACAATTCGAATGAATTCTATTTTCGTCCATAACTTGCAATTGATTTATTGAAGGCAAGTATGCATTTTTTTTAGCCTTAAAATCACGTCATTGAGTCTCTTCTAGCATTCTAAATCAATTCAAATGAATTCCCTTTCGCCTCTCAAACATGATTTTCGTGAATAACTTGCAACTGATCTATTGACGGCAACTATGCATTTTTTTAGCCTTAAAGTCATGCCATTGAGTCTCTCCTAGTCATTAAATACTTCTAAATTAATTTGACCGAATTCTATTTTTGCCCTTCAAACATGATTTATTTACATAACTTACTATTTATCTACTAAAGACAACAATGCATTTTTTTTAAGCCTTAAAAAGCATGTCTTTCAGTCTCTTCTTGTCCTTAAATTATTTAAAAGCATTTCGAATGACTTCTATTTTTGCATTTCGAACACAACTTTCGTGCATAACTTGCAATTGATCTATTGAAGGCAACTATGCATTTTTTTTGCATTAAAATCATGTTACGGAGTCTCTTCCAGTCATTAAATCATTCTAAATCAATTCGAATGAATTCACTTTCACCCTTCAAACGTTATTTTCGTGCATAACTTCAAATTGATCTATTGAAGGTAGCTTTATGCATGTCTTTAGCTTTAAAGTCATGTCATTGAGTCGCTTCTAGTCATTAAATCATTCCAAATTAATTCGAACCAATTCTTTTTCCGCCCTTCAAACATCATTTTCTTAGATAACTTGCAATTAATCTATTGAAGACAGCAATGCATTTTTTTAGCCTTAAAAAGCATGTCATACAGTCTCTTCTTGTCATTAAATTATTTGAAAGCACTTCAAACCAATTCAATTTTTACATTTAAAACACAACTTTCACGCATAACTTGCAATTGAACTCTTGAAGGCAACTATGCATTTTTTTAGCCTTGAAATCATGTTATTGCGTCTCTTCTAGTCATAAAATCATTCTAATTCAATACGAACGAATTCTATTTTCGCGCTTGAAACATGACTTTCGTGCACAACTGGCAATTGATCTATTGAAGGCTACTATGCAGTTGTTTAGCCTTAAAATCATGTCATCAAGGTTCTTCTAGTCATTAAATCATTCTAAATTAATTTGAACGAATTCTATTTTCGCCCTTCAAATATGATTTTCTTACATAACTTGCTATTTATCTACTGTAGACAACAATGGATTTTTTTAGCATTAAAAAGCATGTCATTCAGTCCCTTCTTGTCATTAAATTATTTGAAAGCAATTCGAATGAATTATATTTTCTTCCGTAACTTGCAATTGATCTATTGAAGGCAAGTATGCATTTTTTTTAGCCTTAAAATCATGTCATTGAGTCTCTTCTAGCGTTCTAAATCAATTCAAGTGAATTCCCTTTCGCCTCTCAAACATGATTTTCGTGAATAACTTGCAACTGATCTATTGACGGCAACTATGCATTTTTTTAACCTTAAAGTCATGCCATTGAGTCTCTCCTAGTCATTAAATACTTCTAAATTAATTTGACCGAATTCTATTTTCGCCCTTCAAACATGATTTATTTACATAACTAACTATTTATCTACTAAAGACAACAATGCATTTTTTTTAAGCCTTAAAAAGCATGTCTTTCAGTCTCTTCTTGTCCTTAAATTATTTAAAAGCACTTCGAATGACTTCTATTTTTGCATTTCAAACACAACTTTCATGCATAACTTGCAATTGAACTCTTGAAGGCAACTATGCATTTTTTTAGCCATCAAATCATGTTATTGCGTCTCTTCTAGTCATAAAATCATTCTAATTCAATACGAACGAATTCTATTTTCGCGCTTGAAACATGACTTTCGTGCACAACTGGCAATTGATCTATTGAAGGCAACTATGCATTTGTTTAGCCTTAAAATCATGTCATTGTGTTTCTTCTAGTCATTAAATCATTCTAAATTAATTTGGACGAATTCTATTTTCGCCCTTCAAATCTGATTTTCTTACATAACTTGCTATTTATCTACTGAAGACAACAATGGATTTCTTTAGCATTAAAAAGCATGTCATTCAGTCCCTTCTTGTCATTAAATTATTTGTAAACAATTCAAATGAATTCTATTTTCATCCATAACTTGCAATTGATTTATTGAAGGCAAGTATGCATTTTTTTTAGCCTTAAAATCATGTCATTGAGTCTCTTCTAGCGTTCTAAATCAATTCAAGTGAATTCCCTTTCGCCTCTCAAACATGATTTTCGTGAATAACTTGCAACTGATCTATTGACGGCAACTATGCATTTTTTTAGCCTTAAAGTCATGCCATTGAGTCTCTCCTAGTCATTAAATACTTCTAAATTAATTTGACCGAATTCTATTTTCGCCCTTCAAACATGATTTATTTACATAACTTGCTATTTATCTACTAAAGACAACAATGCATTTTTTTTAAGCCTTAAAAAGCATGTCTTTCAGTCTCTTCTTGTCCTTAAATTATTTAAAAGCATTTCGAATGACTTCTATTTTTGCATTTGAAACACAACTTTCGTGCATAACTTGCAATTGATCTATTGAAGGCAACTATGTATTTTTTTTGCCTTAAAATCATGTTACGGAGTCTCTTCCAGTCATTAAATCATTCTAAATCAATTCGAATGAATTCACTTTCACCCTTCAAACATTATTTTCGTGCATAACTTCAAATTGATCTATTGAAGGTAGCTTTATGCATGTCTTTAGCTTTAAAGTCATGTCATTGAGTCTCTTCTAGTCATTAAATCATTCCAAATTAATTCGAACCAATTCTTTTTCTGCCCTTCAAACATCATTTTCTTAGATAACTTGCAATTAATCTATTGAAGACAGCAATGCATTATTTTAGCCTTAAAAAGCATGTCATACAGTCTCTTCTTGTCATTAAATTATTTGGAAGCACTTCAAACCAATTCAATTTTTACATTTAAAACACAACTTTCATGCATAACTTGCAATTGAACTCTTGAAGGCAAGTATGCATTTTTTTAGCCTTGAAATCATGTTATTGCGTCTCTTCTAGTCATAAAATCATTCTAATTCAATACGAACGAATTCTATTTTCGCGCTTGAAACATGACTTTCGTGCACAACTGGCAATTGATCTATTGAAGGCTACTATGCATTTGTTTAGCCTTAAAATCATGTCATCAAGGTTCTTCTAGTCATTAAATCATTCTAAATTAATTTGAACGAATTCTATTTTCGCCCTTCAAATATGATATTCTTACATAACTTGCTATTTATCTACTGAAGACAACAATGCATTTTTTTAGCATTAAAAAGCATGTCATTCAGTCCCTTCTTGTCATTAAATTATTTGAAAGCAATTCGAATGAATTATATTTTCTTCCATAACTTGCAATTGATCTATTGATGGCAAGTATGCATTTTTTTTAGCCTTAAAATCATGTCATTGAGTCTCTTCTAGCATTCTAAACAAATTCAAATGAATTCCCTTTCGCCTCCCAAACATGATTTTCGTTAATAACTTGCAACTGATCTATTGAAGGCAACTATGCATTTTTTCAGCCTTAAAGTCATGCGATTGAGTCTCTCCTAGTCATTAAATATTTCTAAATTAATTTGACCGAATTCTATTTTCCCCCTTCAAACATGATTTATTTACATAACTTGCTATTTATCTACTAAAGACAACAATGCATTTTTTTTTAAGCCTTAAAAAGCATGTCATTCAGTCTCTTCTTGTCCTTAAATTATTTGAAAGCATTTCGAATGACTTCTATTTTTGCATTTCGAACACAACTTTCGTGCATAACTTGCAATTGATCTATTGAAGGCAACTATGCATTTCTTTTTGCCTTAAAATCATGTTACGGAGTCTCTTCCAGTCATTAAATCATTCTAAATCAATTCGAACGAATTCACTTTCACCCTTCAAACATGATTTTCGTGCATAACTTCAAATTGATCTATTGAAGGTAGCTTTATGCATTTCTTTAGCTTTAAAGTCATGTCATTGAGTCTCTTCTAGTCATTAAATCATTCCAAATTAATTCGAACCAATTCTTTTTCAGCCTTTCAAACATGATTTTCTTACATAAGTTGCAATTAATCTATTGAAGACAACAAAGCATTTTTTTAGCCTTAAAAAGCATGTCATTCAGTTTCTTCTTGTCATTAAATTATTTGAAAGCACTTCAAACCAATTCAATTTTTACATTTAAAACACAACTTTCATGCATAACTTGCCATTGAACTCTTGAAGGGAACTATGCATTTTTTTAGCCATCAAATCATGTTATTGCGTCTCTTCAAGTCATAAAATCATTCTAATTCAATACGAACGAATTCTATTTTCGCGCTTGAAACATGACTTTCGTGCACAACTGGCAATTGATCTATTGAAGGCAACTATGCATTTGTTTAGCCTTAAAATCATGTCATTGAGTTTCTTCTAGTCATTAAATCATTCTAAATTAATTTTGACGAATTCTATTTTCGCCCTTCAAATATGATTTTCTTACATAACTTGCTATTTATCTACTGAAGACAACAATGGATTTCTTTAGCATTAAAAAGCATGTCATTCAGTCCCTTCTTGTCATTAAATTATTTGTAAACAATTCAAATGAATTCTATTTTCATCCATAACTTGCAATTGATATATTGAAGGCAAGTATGCATTTTTTTTAGCCTTAAAATCATGTCATTGAGTCTCTTCTAGCATTCTAAATGAATTCAAATGAATTCCCTTTCGCCTCTCAAACATGATTTTCGTGAATAACTTGCAACTGATCTATTGACGGCAACTATGCATTTTTTTAGCCTTAAAGTCTTGCCATTGAGTCTCTCCTAGTCATTAAATACTTCTAAATTAATTTGACCGAATTCTATTTTCGCCCTTCAAACATGATTTATTTACATAACTTGCTATTTATCTACTAAAGACAACAATGCATTTTTTTTAAGCCTTAAAAAGCATGTCTTTCAGTCTCTTCTTGTCCTTAAATTATTTAAAAGCATTTCGAATGACTTCTATTTTTGCATTTCGAACACAACTTTCGTGCATAACTTCAATTGATCTATTGAAGGCAACTATGCATTTTTTTAGCCTTAAATTCATGTCATTGAGTCTCTTCTAGCATTCTAAATCAATTCAAATGAATTCCCTTTCGCCTTCCAAACATGATTTTCATGCATAACTCGTTACTGATCTATTGAAAGCAACAATGCATTTTTTTAGCCTTAAAGTCATGCCATTGAGTCTCTCGTAGTCATTAAATACTTCTAAATTAATGTGACCGAATTCTATTTTCGCCCTTCAAACATGATTTATTTACATAACTTGCTATTTAGCCTTCAAATCATATTATTGCGTCTCTTCTAGTCATAAAATCATTCTAAATCAATACGAACAAATTCTATTTTCGCCCTTGAAACATGACTTTCGTGCACAACTGGCAATTGATCTATTGAAGGCAACTATGCATTTGTTTAGCTTGAAAATCATGTCATTGAGCTTCTTCTAGTCATTAAATCATTCTAAATTAATTTGAACGAATTCTATTTTTGCCCTTCAAACATGATTTTCTTACATAACTTGCAATTTATCTACTGAAGACAACAATGCATTCTTTTAGCTTTAAAAGGCATGTCATTCAATCCTTTCTTGTCATTAAATTATTTGAAAGCAATTCGAATGAATTCTATTTTCGTCCATAACTTGGAATTGATCTATTGAAGGCAACTATGCATTTTTTTAGCCTTAAATTCATGTCATTGAGTCTCTTCTAGCATTCTAAATCAATTCAAATGAATTCCCTTTCGCCTTCCAAACATGATTTTCATGCATAACTCGCTACTGATCTATTGAAGGCAACAATGCATTTTTTCAGCCTTAAAGTCATGCCATTGAGTCTCTCCTAGTCATTAAATACTTCTAAATTAATTTGACCTAATTCTATTTTCGCCCTTCAAACATGATTTATTTACATAAGTTGCTATTAATCTACTAAAGACAACAATGCACTTTTTTTAAGCCTTAAAAAGCATGTCAGTCAGTCTCTCCTTGTCCTTAAATTATTTGAAAGCATTTCGAATGACTTCCATTTTTGCATTTCAAACACAACTTTCGTGCATAACTTGCAATTGATCTATTGAAGGCAACTATGCATTTTTTTTGCGTCAAAATGATGTTATTGCTTCTCTTCCAGTCATTAAATCATTCTAAATCAATTCGAACAAATTCACTTTCACCCTTCAAATATGATTTTCGTGCATAACTTCCAATTGATCTATTGAAGGCAACTTTTTGGATTTCTTTAGCTTTAAAGTCATGTCATTAAGTCTCTTCTAGTCATTAAATTAATTAAAAATTAATTCGAACCAATTCTTTTTCCGTCCTTCAAACATAATTTTCTTACATAACTTGCAATTAATCTATTGAAGAAAGCAATGCATTTTTTTAGCCTTAAAAAGCATTTCATATAGTCTCTTCTTGTCATTAAATTATTTGAAAGCACTTCGAACCAATTCAATTTTTACATTTAAATTACAACTTTCATGCATAACTTGCAATTGATCTATTGAAGGCAACTATGCAATTTTTTAGCCTTCAAATCATATTATTACGTCTCTTCTAGTCATAAAATCATTCTAAATCAATACGAACAAATTCTATTTTCGCCCTTGAAACATGACTTTCGTGCACAATTGGCAATTGATCTATTGAAGGCAACTATGCATTTGTTTAGCTTTAAAATCATGTCGTTGAGCTTCTTCTAGTCATTAAATCATTCTAAATTAATTTGAATGAATTCTGTTTTTGCCCATCAAACATGATTTTCTGACATAACTTGCAATTTATCTACTGAAGACAACAATGCATTCTTTTAGCTTTAAAAGGCATGTCATTCAGTCCTTTCTTGTCATTAAATTATTTGGAAGCAATTCGAATGAATTCTATTTTCGTCCAGAACTTGGAATTGATCTATTGAAGGCAACTATGCATTTTTTTAGCCTTAAATTCATGTCATTGAGTCTCTTCTAGCATTCTAAATCAATTCAAATGAATTCCCTTTCGCCTTCTAAACATGATTTTCATGCATAACTCGCGACTGATCTATTGAAGGCAACAATGCATTTTTTCAGCCTTAAAGTCATGCCATTGAGTCTCTCCTAGTCATTAAATACTTCTAAATTTATTTGACCGAATTCTATTTTTGCCCTTCAAACATGATTTATTTACATAAGTTGCTATTTATCTACTAAAGACAACAATGCACTTTTTTTAAGCCTTAAAAAGCATGTCATTCAGTCTCTTCTTGTCCTTAAATTATTTGAAAGCATTTCAAATGACTTCCATTTTTGCATTTAAAACACAAATTTTGGTGCATAACTTGCAATTGATCTATTGAAGGCAACTATGCATTTTTTTTGCGTCAAAATGATGTTATGGCGTCTTCTCCAGTCATTAAATCATTCTAAATCAATTCGAACAAATTCACTTTCACCCTTCAAATATGATTTTCGTGCATAACTTCCAATTGATCTATTGAAGGCAACTTTACGGATTTCTTTAGCTTTAAAGTCATATCATTGAGTCTCTTCTAATCATTAAATCATTCAAAATTAATTCGAACAAATTCTTTTTCCGCCCTTCAAACATGATTTTCTTACAGAACTTGCAATTAATCTATTGAAGAAAGCAATGCATTTTTTTAGCCTTAAAAAGCATTTCATATAGTCTCTTCTTGTCATTAAATTATTTGAAAGCACTTCGAACCAGTTCAATGTTTACATTTAAACTACAACTTTCATGCATAACTAGCAATAGATCTATTGAAGGCAACTATGCATTTTTTTAGCCTTCAAATCATGTTATTGCGTCTCTTCTAGTCATAAAATCATTCTAAATCAATACGAACAAATTCTACTTTCGCCCTTGAAACATGACTTTCGTGCACAACTTGCAATTGATCTATTGAGGGCAACTATGCATTTTTTTAACCTTAAAATCATGTCATTGAGTTTCTTCTAGTAATTAAATCATTCTAAATTAATTTGAACGAATTCTATTTTCGCCCTTCAAACATGATTTTCTGACATAACTTGCAATTTATTTACTGAACACAACAATGCATTCTTTTAGCTTTAAAAGGCATGTCATTCAGTCCTTTCTTGTCATTAAATTATTTGGAAGCTATTCGAATGAATTCTATTTTTGTCCATAACTTGGAATTGATCTATTGAAGGCAGCTATGCATTTTCTTAGCCTTAAATTCATGTCATTGAGTCTCTTCTAGCATTCTAAATCAATTCAAATGAATTCCCTTACGCCTTCCAAACATGATTTTCGTGCATAACTCGCGACTGATCTATTGAAGGCAACAATGCATTTTTTCAGCCTTAAAGTCATGCCATTGAGTCTCTCCTAGTCATTAAATACTTCTAAATTAATATGACCGAATTCTATTTTCGCCCTTCAAACATGATTTATTTACATAAGTTGCTATTTATCTACTAAAGACAACAATGCACTTTTTGTAAGCCTTAAAAGCATGTCATTCAGTCTCTTCTTGTCCTTAAATTGTTTGAAAGCATTTCGAATGACTTCCATTTTTGCATTTCAAACACAACTTTCGTGCATAACTTGCAATTGATCTATTGAAGGCAACTATGCATTTTTTTTGCGTCAAAATGATGTTATGGCGTCTTTTCCAGTCATTAAATCATTCTAAATCAATTCGAACAAATTCACTTTCACCCTTCAAATATGATTTTCGTGCATAACTTCCAATTGATCTATTGAAGGCAACTTTTTGGATTTCTTTAGCTTTAAAGTCATGTCATTGAGTCTCTTCTAATCATTAAATCATTCAAAATTAATTCGAACCAATTCTTTTTCCGCCCTTCAGACATGATTTTGTTACATAACTTGCAATTAATCTATTGAAGACAGCAATGCATTTTTTTGGCCTTAAAAAGCATTTCATATAGTCTCTTCTTGTCATTAAATTATTTGAAAGCACTTCGAACCAATTCAATTTTTACATTTAAAATACAACCTTCTTGCATAACTTGCAATTGATCTAATGAACGCAACTATGCATTTTTTTAGGCTTCAAATCATGTTATTGCGTTTCTTCTAGTCATAAAACCATTCTAAATCAATACGAACGAATTCTAGTTTCGGCATTGAAACATGACTTTCGTGCACAACTGGAAATTGATCTATTGAAGGCAACTATGCATTTTTTTAGCCATAAAATCATGTCATTGAGTTTCTTCTAGTCATCAAATCATTCTAAATTAATTTGAACGAATTCTATTTTCGCCCTTCAAATATGATTTTCTCACATAACTCTCTATTTATCCACTCAAGACAATAATGCATTTTTTTATCTTTAAAAAGCATGTCATTCAGTCCCTTTTTGTCATTAAAATATTTGTAAGCAATTCGAATGAATTCTATTTTCGTCCATAACTTGCAATTAATCTATTGAAGGCAACGATGCATTTTTTTTAGCCTTAAAATCATGTCATTGAGTCTCTTCTAGCATTCTAAATCAATTCAAATGAATTCACTTTCGCCTTTCTAACATGATTTTCGTGCATAACTTGCGACTAATCTATTGAAGGCAGCTATGCATTTTTTTCAGCCTTAAAGTCATGCCATTGAGTCTCTCCTAGTCATTAAATACTTCAAAATTAATTTCACCGAATTCTATTTTCGCCTTTCAAACATGATTTATTTACATAACTTGCTATTTATCTACTAAAGACAACAGTGCATTTTTTTTTAAGCCTTAAAAAGCATGCCATTCAGTCTCTTCTTATCCTTAAATTATTTGAAAGCATTTCGAATGAATTCTATTTTTGCATTTCAAACACAACTTTTGTGCATAACTTGCAATTGCTCTATTGAAGGAAACTATGCATTTTTTTTGCCTTAAAATCATGTTATGGCATCTCTTCCTGTCATTAAATCATTCTAAATCAATTCAAACGAATTCACTTTCACCCTTCAAACATGATTTTCGTGCATAACTTCCAATTGATCTATTGAAGGCAACTTTATGCATTTGTTTAGCTTTAAAGTCATGTGATTGAGTCTCTTCTAGTCATTAAATCATTCTAAATTGATTCGAGCAGAATTCTATTTTCACTCTTCAAACACGACTTTCGTGCATAAGTTGCAATTGATCTATGCATTTGTTTAGCCTTAAAGTCATGTCACTGAATCTCTTCTAGTCATTAAATCCTTCGAAAGCAATTCGAACGATGCTTTTGTTTAGGCTTAAAATAATGTCATTGAGTCTCTTCTAGTCATTAAATCATTCCAAACTAAGTCGAATGAAATCAATTTTTGCACTGCATCTATTGAACGCAACTATGCATTTGTTTAGCTTTAAAGTCATGTCATTGACTCTCTTCTAGTAATTAAATGATTCTAAATCAATTCGAACGAATTCTATTTTCGCCCTTCAAACATGACTTCCCTGCATAACTTGCAATGGATCTACTAGGGGCAACTATGCATTTTTTTAGCCTTAAAATCATGTCATTGAGTCTCTTCTAGTCGGTAAATGATTCTAAATTAATTTGAATGAATTCTATTTTTGCCCTTCAAACTTGATTTATTTACATAACTTGCTATTTATCTACTGAAGACAAAATGCATTTTTTTAGCCTTAAGAAGCATGTCATTCAGTCTTTTCGTGTTATTAAATTATTTGAAAGCAATTTGAATGAATTCTATTTTCCTGTATAACTTGCAATTGATATATTGAAGGCAGCTATGCAATTGTTTAGCTTTAAAGTCATGTCATTGAGTCTTTTCTAGTCATTAAATCATTCTCAATCGATTCGAACGAATTCAAGTTTCGCCCCTCAAGCACGACTTTCTTGCATAAATTGCAATTGATCTATGCATTTGTTTAGCTTTAAAGTCATGTCATTGAGTCTCTTCTAGTCATTAACTCATTCAAAATCAATTCGAACGAATTCTATTTTCTCCTTTGTAACATGACTTTCATGCATGACTTGCAATTGATCTATTGAAGGCAACTATGCATTTTTTTTTTCCTTAAAATCATGTCATTGAGTCTCTTCTGGCATTCTAAATCAATTGAAATGAATTCACTTTTGCCTTTCTAACATGATTTTCGTGCATAACTTGCGACTAATCTATTGAAAGCAACTATGCAATTTTTTCAGCCTTAAAGTCATGCCATTGAGTCTCTCCTAGTCATTAAATACTTCGAAATTAATTTCACCGAATTCTATTTTCGCCTTCCAAACATGATTTATTTACATAACTTGCTATTTATCTACTAAAGACGACAGTGCATTTTTTTTAAGCCTTAAAAAGCATGTCATTCAGTCTCTTCTTGTCCTTAAATTATTTGAAAGCATTTCGAATGAATTCTATTTTTGCATTTCAAACACAACTTTCGTGCATAACTTGCAATTGATCTATTGAAGGAAATTATGCATTTTTTTGCCTTAAAATCATGTTATGGCATCTCTTCCTATCATTAAATCATTCTAAATCAATTCGGACGAATTCACTTTCACCCTTCAAACATGATTTTCGTGCATAACTTCCAATTGATCTATTGAAGGCAACTTTATGCATTTGTTTAGCTTTAAAGTTATGTCATTGAGTCTCTTCTGGTCATGAAATCATTTTAAATCGATTCGAGCAAATTCTATTTTCACTCTTCAAACACGACTGTCGTGCATAACTTGCAATTGATCTATGCATTTGTTTAGCTTTAAAGTCATGTCATTGAGTCTCTTCTAGTCATTAACTCATTCTAAATCAATTCGAACGAATTCTATTTTCGCCCTTCTAACATGACTTTCATGCATGACTTGCAATTGATCTATTGAAGGCAACTATGCATTTTTTTTAGCCTTAAAATCATGTCATTGAGTCTCTTCCAGCATTCTAAATCAATTCAAATGAATTCACTTTCGCCTTTCTAACATGATTTTCGTGCATAACTTGCGACTAATCTATTGAAGGCAACTATGCATTTTTTTTCAGCCTTAAACTCATGCCATTGAGTCTCTCCTAGTCATTAAATACTTCTAAATTAATTTCACCGAATTCTATTTTCGCCTTTCAAACATGATTTATTTACATAACTTGCTATTTATCTACTAAAGACAACAGTGCATTTTTTTTTAAGCCTTAAAAAGCATGCCATTCAGTCTCTTCTTATCCTTAAATTATTTGAAAGCATTTCGAATGAATTCTATTTTTGCATTTCAAACACAACTTTCGTGCATAACTTGCAATTGATCTATTGAAGGTAACTATGCATTTTTTTTGCCTTAAAATCATGTTATGGCATATCTTCCTGTCATTAAATCATTCTAAATCAAGTCGAACGAATTCACTTTCACCCTTTAAACATTATTTTCGTGCATAACTTCCAATTGATCTATTGAAGGCAACTTTATGCATTTGTTTAGCTTTAAAGTCATGTCATTAAGTCTCTACTAGTCGTTAAATCATTCTAAATCGATTCGAGCAAATTCTATTTTCACTCTTCAAACACGACTTTCGTGCATAACTTGCAATTGATCTATGCATTTGTTTAGCCTTAAAGTCATGTCATTGAATCTCTTCTAGTCATTAAATCCTTCGAAAGCAATTCGAACGATGCATTTGTTTGGGCTTAAAATAATGTAGTTGAGTCTCTTCTAGTAATTAAGTCATTCAAAAGGAAGTCGAGTGAAATCAATTTTTGCACTGCATCTATTGAACGCAACTATGCATTTGTTTAGCTTTAAAGTCATGTCGTTGACTCTCTTCTAGTAATTAAATGATTCTAAATCAATTCGAACGAATTCTATTTTCACCCTTCAAACATGACTTCCGCGCATAACTTGCAATGGATCTATTAGAGGCAACTATCCATTTTTTTTTGCCTTAAAATCATGTTATTGAGTCTCTTCTAGTCGTTAAATTATTCTAAATTAATTTGAATGAATGCTATTTTTGCCCTTCAAACTTGATTTATTTACATAACTTGCTATTTATCTACTGAAGACAACAATGCATTTTTTTAGCCTTAAAAAGCATGTCATTCAGTCTTTTCGTATTATTAAATTATTTGAAAGCAATTCGAATGAATTCAATTTTCGTGCATAACTTGCAATTGATATATTGAAGGCAGCTATGCATTTGTTTAGCTTTAAAATCATGGCATTGAGTCTTTTCTAATCATTAAATCATTCTAAATCGATTCGAACAAATTCAAGTTTCGCCCTTCAAGCACAACATTCTTGCATAAATTGCAATTGATCTACGCATTTGTTTAGCTTTAAAGTCATGTCATTGAGTCTCTTCTAGTAATTAACTCATTCTAAATCAATTCGAACGAATTCTATTTTCGCCTTTCTAACATGATTTTCATGCATGACTTGCAATTGATCTATTGAAGGCAACTATGCATTTTTTTTTTGCCTTAAAATCATGTCATTGAGTCTCTTCTAGCATTCTAAATCAATTCAAATGAATTCACTTGCGCCTTTCTAACATGATTTTCGTGCATAACTTGCGACTAATCTATTGAAAGCAACTATGCATTTTTTTCAGCCTTAAAGTCATGCCATTGAGTCTCTCCTAGTCATTAAATACTTCTAAATTAATTTTACCGAATTCTATTTTCGCCATTCAAACATGATTTATTTCCATAACTTGCTATTTTTCTACTAAAGACAACAGTGCATTTTTTTTTAAGCCTTAAAAAGCATGTCATTCAGTCTCTTTTTGTCCTTAAATTATTTGAAAGCATTTCGAATGAATTCTATTTTTGCATTTCAAACACAACTTTTGTGCATAACTTGCAATTGATCTATTGAAGGTAACTATGCATTTTTTTTGCCTTAAAATCATGTTATGGCATATCTTCCTGTCATTAAATCATTCTAAATCAATTCGAACGAATTCACTTTCACCCTTCAGACATGATTTTCATGCATAACTTCCGATTGATCTATTGCAGGCAACTTTATGCATTTGTTTAGCCTTAAAGTCATGTCATTGAGTCTTTTCTAGTCATTAAATCATTCTAAATCGATTCGAGCAAATTATAATTTCACTCTTCAAACACGACTCTCGTGCATAACTTGCAATTGATCTATGCATTTGTTTAGCCTTAAAGTCATGTCATTGAATCTCTTCTAGTCATTAAATCCTTCGGAAGCAATTCGAACAATGCATTTGTTTGGGCTTAAAATAATGTCATTGAGTCTCTTCTAGTCATTAAATCATTCCAAAGTAAGTCGAGTGAAATCAATTTTTGCACTGCATCTATTGAACGCAACTATGCATTTGTTTAGCTTTAAAGTCATGTCATTGACTCTCTTCTAGTCATTAAATCATTCTAAATCGATTCAAGCAAATTATATTTTCACTCTTCAAACACGACTTTCGTGCATAACTTGCAATTGACCTATGCATTTGTTTAGCCTTAAAGTCATGTCATTGAATCTCTTCTAGTCATTAAATCCTTCGGAAGCAATTCGAACGATGCATTTGTTTGGGCTTAAAATAATGTCATTGAGTCTCTTCTAGTCATTAAATCATTTCAAAGTAAGTCGAGTGAAATCAATTTTTGCACTGCATCTATTGAACGCAACTATGCATTTGTTTAGCTTTAAAGTCATGTCATTGACTCTCTTCTAGTAATTAAATGATTCTAAATCAATTCGAACGAATTCTATTTTCGCCCTTCAAACATGACTTCCGTGCATAACTTGCAATGGATCTATTAGAGGCAACTATCCATTTTTTTTTTGCCTAAAAATCATGTCATTGAGTCTCTTCTAGTCGTTAAATTATTCTAAATTAATTTGAATGAATTCTATTTTTTCTCTTCAAACTTGATTTATTTACATAACTTGCTATTTATCTACTGAAGACAACAATGCATTTTTTTAGCCTTAAAAAGCATGTCATTCAGTCTTTTCGTGTTATTAAATTATTTGGAAGCAATTCGAATGAATTCTATTTTCGTGCATAACTTGCAATTGATATATTGAAGGCAGCTATGCATTTGTTTAGCTTTAAAATCATGGCATTGAGTCTTTTCTAGTCATTAAATCATTCTAAATCGATTCGAACGAATTCAAGTTTCGCCCTTCAAGCACGACTTTCTTGCATAAATTGCAATTTATCTATGCATTTGTTTAGCTTTAAAGTCATGTCATTGTGTCTCTTCTAGTCATTAACTCATTCTAAATCAATTCGAACAAATTCTATTTTCGCCCTTCTAACATGACTTTCATGCATGACTTGCAATTGATCTATTGAAGGCAACTATGCATTTTTTTTAGCCTTAAAATCATGTCATTGAGTCTCTTCTAGCATTCTAAATCAATTCAAATGAATTCACTTTCGCCTTTCTAACATGATTTTCGTGCATAACTTGTGACTAATCTATTGAAGGCAAATATGCATTTTTTTCAGCCTTAAAGTCATGTCATTGAGTCTCCCCTA
Source organism: Coriaria nepalensis (assembly GCA_027186245.1). Lineage (NCBI taxonomy): Eukaryota > Viridiplantae > Streptophyta > Magnoliopsida > Cucurbitales > Coriariaceae > Coriaria > Coriaria nepalensis. The sequence goes on from CP114483.1 coordinate 28,041,443, forward strand.
GTCATTAAATGCTTCTAAATTAATTTCACCGAATTCTATTCTCGCCTTTCAAACATGATTTATTTACATAACTTGCTATTTATCTACTAAAGACAACAGTGCATTTTTTTTAAGCCTTAAAAAGCATGTCATTCAGTCTCTTCTAGTCATTAAATCATTCTAAATCAATTCGAGCAAATTCTATTTTCACTCTTCAAACACGACTTTCATGCATAAATTGCAATTGATCTATGCATTTGTTTAGCCTTAAAGTCATGTCATTGAATCTCTTGTAGTCATTAAATCTTTCGAAAGCAATTCGAACGATGCATTTGTTTAGGCTTAAAATAATGTCATTGAGTCTCTTCTAGTCATTAAATCATTCCAAAGTAAGTCGAATGAAATACATTTTTGCACTGCATCTATTGAACGCAACTATGCATTTGTTTAGCTTTAAAGTCATGTCATTGACTCTCTTCTAGTAATTAAATGATTCCAAATCAATTCGAACGAATTCTATTTTCGCCCTTCAAACATGGCTTCCGTGCATAACTTGCAATGGATCTATTAGAGGCAACTATGAATTTTTTTAGCCTTAAAATCATGTCATTGAGTCTCTTCTAGTCGTTAAATGATTCTAAATTAGTTTGAATGAATTCTATTTTTGCCCTTCAAACTTGATTTATTTACATAACTTGATATTTATCTACTGAAGACAACAATGCATTTTTTTAGACTTAAAAAGCATGTCATTCAGTCTTTTCGTGTTATTAAATTATTGGAAAGCAATTCGAATGAATTCTATTTTCGTGCGTCACTTGCAATTGATATATTGAAGGCAGCTATGCATTTGTTTAGCTTCAAAGTAATGGCATTGAGTCTTTTCTAGTCATTAAATAATTCTAAATTGATTCGAACGAATTCAAGTTTCGCCCTTCAAACACGACTTTCTTGCATAAATTGCAATTGATCTATGCATTTGTTTAGCTTTAAAGTCATGTCATATAGTCTCTTCTAGTCATTAACTCATTCTAAATCAATTCGAACGAATTCTATTTTCGCCCTTCTAACATGACTTTCATGCATGACTTGCAATTGATCTATTGAAGGCAACTACGCATTTTTTTTAGCCTTAAAATCATGTCATTGAGTCTCTGCTAGCATTCTAAATCAATTCAAATGAATTCACTTTCGCCTTTCTAACATGATTTTCGTGCATAACTTGCGACTAATCTATTGAAGGCAACTATGGAATTTTTTCAGCCTTAAAGTCATGCCATTGAGTCTCTCCTAGTCATTAAATGCTTCTAAATTAATTTCCCCGAATTCTATTCTCGCCTTTCAAACATGATTTATTTACATAACTTGCTATTTATCTACTAAAGACAACAGTGTATTTTTTTTTTAAGCCTTAAAAAGCATGTCATTTAGTCTCTTCTTGTCCTTAAATTATTTGAAAGCATTTCGAGTGAATTCTATTTTTGCATTTCAAACACAACTTTCGTGCATAACTTGCAATTGATCTATTGAAGGAAACTACGCATTTTTTTTGCCTTAAAATCATGTTATGGCATCTCTTCCTATCATTAAATCATTCTAAATCAATTCGGATGAATTCACTTTCACCCTTCAAACATGATTTTCGTGCATAACTTCCAATTGATCTATTGAAAGCAACTTTACGCATTTGTTTAGCTTTAAAGTCATGTCATTGAGTCTCTTCTAGTCATTAAATCATTCTAAATCAATTCGAGCAAATTCTATTTTCACTCTTCAAACACGACTTTCATGCATAACTTGCAATTGATCTATGCATTTGTTTAGCTTAAAGTCATGTCATTGAATCTCTTGTAGTCATTAAATCCTTCGAAAGCAATTCGAACGATGCATTTGTTTAGGCTTAAAATAATGCCATTGAGTCTATTCTAGTCATTAAATCATTCCAAAGTAAGTCGAATGAAATCAATTTTTGCACTGCATCTATTGAACGCAACTATGCATTTGTTTAGCTTTAAAGTCATGTCATTGACTCTCTTCTAGTAATTAAATGATTCTAAATCAATTCGGACGAATTCTATTTTCGCCCTTCAAACATGGCTTCCGTGCATAACTTGCAATGGATCTATTAGAGGCAACTATGCATATTTTTAGGCTTAAAATCATGTCATTGAGTCTCTTCTAGTCGTTAAATGATTCTAAATTAATCTGAATGAATTCTATTTTTGCCCTTCAAACTTGATTTATTTACATAACTTGCTATTTATCTATTGAAGACAACAATGTATTTTTTTAGCCTTAAAAAGCATGTCATTCAGTCTTTTCGTGTTATTAAATTATTGGAAAGCAATTCGAATGAATTCTATTTTCGTGCGTCACTTGCAATTGATATATTGAAGGCAGCTATGCATTTGTTTAGCTTTAAAGTAATGGCATTGAGTCTTTTCTAGTCATTAAATAATTCTAAATTGATTCGAACGAATTCAAGTTTCGCCCTTCAAACACGACTTTCTTGCATAAATTGCAATTGATTTATGCATTTGTTTAGCTTTAAAGTCATGTCATTGAGTCTCTTCTAGTCATTAACTCATTCTAAATCAATTCGAACGAATTCTATTTTCGCCCTTCTAACATGACTTTCATGCATGACTTGCAATTGATCTATTGAAGGCAACTATGCATTTTTTTTTGCCTTAAAATCATGTCATTGAGTCTCTTCTAGCATTCTAAATCAATTCAAATGAATTCACTTGCGCCTTTCTAACATGATTTTCGTGCATAACTTGCGACTAATCTATTGAAAGCAACTATGCATTTTTTTCAGCCTTAAAGTCATGCCATTGAGTCTCTCCTAGTCATTAAATACTTCTAAATTAATTTTACCGAATTCTATTTTCGCCATTCAAACATGATTTATTTCCATAACTTGCTATTTTTCTACTAAAGACAACAGTCCATTTTTTTTTAAGCCTTAAAAAGCATGTCATTCAGTCTCTTTTTGTCCTTAAATTATTTGAAAGCATTTCGAATGAATTCTATTTTTGCATTTCAAACACAACTTTTGTGCATAACTTGCAATTGATCTATTGAAGGTAACTATGCATTTTTTTTGCCTTAAAATCATGTTATGGCATATCTTCCTGTCATTAAATCATTCTAAATCAATTCGAACGAATTCACTTTCACCCTTCAGACATGATTTTCATGCATAACTTCCGATTGATCTATTGCAGGCAACTTTATGCATTTGTTTAGCCTTAAAGTCATGTCATTGAGTCTTTTCTAGTCGGTAAATCATTCTAAATCAATTCGAGCAAATTATATTTTCACTCTTCAAACACGACTTTCGTGCATAACTTGCAATTGATCTATTCATTTGTTTAGCCTTAAAGTCATGTCATTGAATCTCTTCTAGTCATTAAATCCTTCGGAAGCAATTCGAACGATGCATTTGTTTGGGCTTAAAATAATGTCATTGAGTCTCTTCTAGTCATTAAATCATTCCAAAGTAAGTCGAGTGAAATCAATTTTTGCACTGCATCTATTGAACGCAACTATGCATTTGTTTAGCTTTAAAGTCATGTCATTGACTCTCTTCTAGTTATTAAATGATTCTAAATCAATTCGAACGAATTCTATTTTCGCCCTTCAAACATGACTTCCGTTCATAACTTGCAATGGATCTATTAGACGCAACTATCCATTTTTTTTAGCCTTAAAATCATGTCATTGAGTCTCTTCTAGTCGTTAAATGATTCTAAATCAATGCGAATGAATTCTATTTTCGCCATTCAAACATGACTTTCATGCATGACTTGCAATTGATCTATTGAAGGCAACTATGCATTTTTTACCCTTAAAATCATGTCATTGAGTCTCTTCTAGCATTCTAAATCAATTCGAACGAATTCACTTTCGCCCTTCAAACATGATTTTCGAGCATAACTTGCAATGGATCTATTGAAGGCAACAATTCATTTGTTTCACTTTAAAGTCATGTCATTGAGTCACTTTTAGTTATTAAATCATTCTAAATTAATTCAAACAATTTCTATTTTCGCCCTTCAATCATGATTTTCTTACATAACTTGCAATTAATCTATTGAAGAGAACACTGCATATTTTTAGCCTTAAAAAGCATGTCATTCAGTCTCTTCTTGTCATTAAATTATTTAAAAGCACTTCGAACAAATTCTATTTTCGCCCTTTAAAGATGACTTTCGTGCATAACTTAAAGTTGATCTATTGAAGGCAACTATACATTTGTTTAGCCTTAAAATCATGTCATTAAGTCTCTTCTAGTCATTAAATCATTCTAAATTAATTCGAACAAATTCTATTTTCTCCTTTCAAACAAGATTTTCTTACATAACTCGCAATTTATCTACTAAAGACAACGATGCATTTTTTAGCCTTACAAAGCATGTCATTCAGTCTCTTCTTGTCATTAAATTATTTGAAAGCAATTCAAATTAATTATATTTTCGTGCATAACTTGCAATTGATTTATTGAAGGCAACTATGCATTTGTTTAGCCTTAAAATCATGTCATTGAGTCTGTTCTAGTCATTAAATAATTTTAAATTAATTCGAACGAATTCTATTTTCGCCCTTCAAACATTATTTTCTTCCATAACTTGCAATTAATATATTGAAGACAACAATGCATTTTTTTAGCCTTAAAAAGCATGTCATTCAGTCTCTTCTTGTCATTAAATCATTCTAAATCAATTCGAACAAATTCTATTTTCGCCCTTCAAACAAGACTTTCATGCATAACTTGCAATTGATCTATGCATTTGTTTAGCCTTAAAGTCATGTCATTGAGTCTCTTCTAGTCGTTAAATCATTCTAAATTAATTCATACGAATTCTATTTTCGCCCTTCAAACATTATTTTCTTACATAACTTGCGATTAATCTATTGAAGACAGCAATGCATTTTTGTAACCTTAAAAAGCATGTGATTCAGTCTCTTCTTGTCATTAAATTATTCGAAAGAACTTCGAACAATTCTAATTTTGCATTTAAAACACGACTTTCATGCATAACTTGCAATTGATCTGTTGAAGGCAACTATGCTTTTTTTTAGCCTTAAAATCATGTTATAGCGTCTCTTCTAGTCATTAAATCAATCTAAATCAATTCAAACGAATTCACTTTCGCCCTTCAAACGTTATTTTCGTGCATAACTTGCAATTTATCTATTGAAGGCAACTATGCATTTGTTTAGCCTTAAAATCATGTCATTGAGTCTCTTCTAGTCATTAAATCATTCTAAATCAATTCGAATGAATTCTCTTTTCGCCCTTCACACATGACTCTCATTCATAACTTGCAACTGATCTATTGAAAGCAACTATGCATTTTTTTAGCCTTAAAATCAAGTCGTTCAGTCTCTTCTAGTCATTAAATCATTCTATATTAATTCGAACAAATTCTATTTTTGCCTTTCAAACATGATTTTCTTATATAAAAAGCATGTCATTCAGTCTCTTCTTATCATTAAATTATTTGAAAGCAATTAGAATGAATTCTATCTTCGTGCAAAACTTGTAATTGATCTATTAAACGCAACTATGCATTTGCTTAGCTTTAAATTCATGTCATTGACTCTCATCTGGTCATTAACTCATTCTAAATCAATTCGAACGAATTCTATTTTCGCCCTTCAAACATGACTTTCATGCATGACTTGCAATTGATCTATTGAAGGCAACTATGCATTTTTTTAGCCCTAAAATCATGTCATTGAATCTCTTCTAGCATTCTAAATCAATTCGAACGAATTGACTTTCGCCCTTCAATCACGATTTTCATGCATATAAGTTGCAATGGATCTATTGAAGGCAACTATGCATTTTTTTAGCTTTAAAGCCATGTCATTGAATTTCTTCTAGTCATTAAATCATTCTAAATCAATTCGAACGAATTCTATTTTCGCCCTTCAAACATGACTTTCGTGCATAACTTGCAATTGATCTATTCGAGCCAACTATGCATTTTTTTTAGCCTTAAGATCGTGTCATTGAGTATCTTCTAGTCATTAAATCATTCTAAATTAATTTGAACGAATTCTATTTTCGCCCTTACAACATGATTTACGTGCATAACTTGCAATTGATCTATTGAAGACAACAATGCATTTTTTAGCCTTAAAATGCATGTCATTCAGTCTCTTCTTATCATTAAATTATTTGAAAGTACTTCGAACCAATTCAATTTTGCATTTAAAACACGACTTTCATGCATAACTTGCAATTGATCTATTGAAGGCAACTATGCATTTTTTTAGCCTTCAAATCATATTATTGCGTCTCTTCTAGTCGATAAATCAACCTAAATCAATTCGAACGAATTCTATTTGCGCTCTTGAAACATGACTTTCGTGAACAACTGGCAATTGAGCTATTGAAGGAAACTATGCATTTATTTAGCCTTAAAATCATGTCATCGAGTCTCTTCTAGTCATTAAATCATTCTAAATTAATTTGAACGAATTCTATTTTCGCCCCACAAACATGATTTTCTTACATAACTTGCAATTTATCTACTGAAGACCACAATGCATTTTTTTAGACTTAAAAAGCATGTCATTCAATCTCTTCTTGTCATTAAATTATTCGAAAGAACTTCGAACAATTCTAATTTTGCATTTAAAACACGACTTTCGTGCATAACTTGCAATTGATCTGTTGAAGGCAACTATGCTTTTTTTTAGCCTTAAAATCATGGTATAGCGTCTCTTCTAATCATTAAATCATTCTAAATCAATTCAAACGAATTCACGTTCGCCCTTCAAACGTGATTTTCATGCATAACTTGCAATTGATCTATTGAAGGCAACTATGCATTTGTTTAGCCTTAAAATCATGTCATTGAGTCTCGTATAGTCATTAAATCATTCTAAATCAATTCGAACGAATTCTCTTTTCGCCCTTCACACATGACTCTCATTCATAACTTGCAATTGATCTATTGCAAGCAAGTATGCATTTTTTTAGCCTTAAAATCATGTCATTGAGGCTTTTCTAGAATTCTAAATCAATTCGGACGAATTCACTTTCACCCTTCAAACATGATTTTCGTGCATAAATTGCAATTGATATATTGAAGGCAACTGTGCATTTGTTTAGCTTTTTTAGCCATGTCATTGAGTGTGTTCTTGTCATTAAAACTTTCTAAATTAATTCGAACGAATTCTATTTTCGTGCTTCAAACACGACTGTCATGCATAACTTGCAATTGATATATGCATTTGTTTAGCCTTAAAGTCATGTCATTGAGTCTCTTCTAGTCGTTAAATCATTCTAAATTAATTCATACAAATTCTATTTTTGCCCTTCAAACATTACTTCCTTACATAACTTGCAATTAATCTATTTAAGACAACAATGCATTTTTTTAGCCTTAAAAAGCATGTCATTCAGTCTCTTCTTGTCATTAAATTATTCAAAAGAACTTCGAACAATTCTATTTTTGTATTTAAAACAGGACTTTCGTGCATAACTTGCAATTGATCTATTTAAGGCAACAATGCTTTTTTTTAGCCTTAAAATCTTGTTATAGCGTCTCTTCTAGTCATTAAATCATTCTAAATCAATCCGAACGAATTCACTTTCGCCCATAAAACTGGATTTTCTTGCATAACTTGCAATTGATTTATTGAAGGCAACTATGCATTTGTTTTGCCTTAAAATCATGTCATTGAGTCTCTTCTAGTCATTATATCATTCTAAATCAATTCGAACGAATTCTATTTTCACCCTTCAAACACGACTTTCATGCATAACTTGCAATTGATCTATGCATTTGTTTAGCCTTAAAGTCATGTCATTGAGTCTCTTCTAGTCATTAAATCATTCAAAATTAATTCATACGAATTCTATTTTCGCCCTTCAAAGATTATTTTCTTACATAACTTGGAATTAATCTATTGAAGACAGGAATGCATTTTTGTAGCCTTAAAAAGCATGTCATTCAATCTCTTCTTGTCATTAAATTATTCGAAAGAACTTCGAACAATTCTAATTTTGCATTTAAAACACGACTTTCATGCATAACTTGCAATTGATCTGTTGAAGGCAACTATGCTTTTTTTTTAGCCTTAAAATCATGTTATAGCGTCTCTTCTAGTCATTAAATCATTCTAAATCAATTCAAACGAATTCACTTTCGCCCTTCAAACGTGATTTTCGTGCATAACTTGCAATTTATCTATTGAAGGCAACTATGCATTTGTTTAGCCTTAAAATCATGTCATTGAGTCTCTTCTAGTCATTAAATCATTCTAAATCAATTCGAACGAATTCTCTTTTCGCCCTTCACACATGACTCTCATTCATAACTTGCAACTGATCTATTGAAGGCAACTATGCATTTTTTTAGCCTTAAAATCAAGTCATTGAGTCTCTTCTAGTCATTAAATCATTCTATATTAATTCGAACGAATTCTATTTTTGCCCTTCTAACATCATTTTCTTACATAACTTCCAATTTATCTACCGAAGACAACAATGCATTTTTTATCTTTAAAAAGCATGTCATTCAGTCTCTTCTTATCATTAAATTATTTGAAAGCAATTAGAATGAATTCTATCTTCGTGCAAAACTTGCAATTGATCTATTGAACGCAACTATGCATTTTTTTAGCCCTTCATTTTTTTAGCTTTAAAGTCATGTCATTGACTCTCATCTGGTCATTAACTCATTCTAAATCAATTCGAACGAATTCTATTTTCGCCCTTCAAACATGACTTTCATGCATGACTTGCAATTGATCTATTGAAGGCAACTATGCATTTTTTTAGCCCTAAAATCATGTCATTGAATCTCTTCTAGCATTCTAAATCAATTCGAACGAATTGACTTTCGCCCTTCAATCACGACTTTCGTGCATACAAGTTGCAATGGATCTATTGAAGGCAACTATACATTTTTTTAGCTTTAAAGCCATGCCATTGAATTTCTTCTAGTCATTAAATCATTCTAAATCAATTCGAACGAATTCTATTTTCGCCCTTCAAACATGACTTTCGTGTATAACTTGCAATTGATCTATTCGAGGCAACTATGCATTTTTTTAGCCTTAAGATCATGTCATTGAGTATCTTCTAGTCATTAAATCATTCTAAATTAATTTGAATGAATTATATTTACGGCCTTAAAACATGATTTACGTGCATAACTTGCAATTGATTTATTGAAGACAACAATGCTTTTTTTAGCCTTAAAATGCATGTCTCCAGTCTCTTCTTGTCATTAAATTATTTGAAAGTACTTCGAAACAATTCAATTTTGCATTTAAAACACGACTTTCAGGCATAACTTGCAATTGATGTATTGAAGGCAACAATGCATTTTTTTAGCCTTCAACTCATATTATTGCGTCTCTTCTAGTCGATAAATCAACCTAAATCAATTCAAACGAATTCTATTTGCGCTCTTGAAACATGACTTTCGTGAACAACTGACAATTGATCTATTGAAGGAAACTATGCATTTATTTAGCCTTAAAATCATGTCATTGAGTCTCTTCTAGTCATTAAATCATTCTAAATTAATTTGAACGAATTCTATTTTCGCCCCACAAACATGATTTTCTTACATAACTTGCAATTTATCTACTGAAGTTCACAATGCATTTTTTTAGCCTTAAAAAACATGTCATTCAGTCTCTTCACATCATTAAATTATTTAAAAGCAATTCGAATGAATTTATTTGCATGCATAACTTGTAATTGATCTATTGAAGGCAACTATGCATTTGCTTAGATTTAAAATCATGTTATTGAGTCTCTTCTAGTCATTAACTCATTCTAAATTAATTCGAACGAATTCTATTTTTGCCCTTCAAACATGACTTTCATGCATGACTTGCAATTGATCTATTAAAGGCAACTATGCATTTTTTTAGCCTTAAAATCATATCATTGAGTCTCTTCTGGCATTCTAAATCAATTCGAACAAATTCACTTTCGCCCTTCAAACATGATTTTCCTGCATAACTTCCAATTGATCTATTGAAGGCAACTATGCAAGTGTTTCGCTTTAAAGTCATGTCATTGAGTCTCTTTTAGTCATTAAATCATTCTAAATTAATTCGAACGATTTCTATTTTCGCCTTTCAAACGTGATTTTCTTAGATAACTTGCAGATAATCTATTGAAGAGAACAATGCATATTTTTAGTCTTAAAAAGCATGTCATTCAGTCTCTTCTTGTCATCAAATTATTTAAAAACACTTCGAATCAATTCTATTTATACATTTAAAATATGACTTTCATGCGTAACTTGCAATTGATCTATTGAAGGCCACTATACATTTTTTTAGCCTCAAAATAATGTTATTGACTTTCTTCTAGTCATTAAATCATTCTAACTCATTTCGAACGAATTCACTTTCGCTCTTCAAACATGGCTTTCATGCATAACATGCAATTGATCTATGGAAGGCAACTATGCATTTTTTTATCCTTAAAATCATGTTATTATGTTTCTTCTTGTCATTAAATCATTCTAAATCAATTCGAGCGAATTCACTTTCGCCCTTCAAACATGATTTTCGTGCATATCTTCCAATTGATCTATTGAAGGCAACTTTATGCATTTGTTTAGCTTTAAAGTCATGTTATTGAGTATCTTCTGGTCATTAAATCATTCTAAATCGATTCGAACAAATTCTATTTTCGCCCTTCAAACACGACTTTCATACATAACTTGCAATTGATCTATTGTTCAGCCTTAAAGTCATGTCATTGAATCTCTTCTAGTCATTAAATCTCGAACGAATTCTATTTTCGCACTTCAAACACGTCTTTCGTGCATAAGTTGCAATTAATCTATTGAAGGCAACTATACATTTGTTTATCCTTAAAATCATGTCATTGAGTCTCTTCTAGTCATTAAATCATTTGAAAGCAATTCAAACGAATTCTATTTTTGCACTTTAAATACGACTTTTGTGCACAACTTGCAATTGATCTCTTTAAGGAACTATACATTTATTTAGTCTTAAAATCATGTCATTGAGTCTCTTCTAGTCATTAAATTATTTGGAAGTAATTTGAACGAATTATATTTTCGCACTTCAAACACGACTTTTGTGCGTAACTTGCAATTGATCTATTCAAGCAAACTATGCATTTTTTAGCCTTAAAATCATGTCATTGAGTCTCTTTTAGTCATTATATCATTTCAAAACAATTCGAACGAAATCTATTTTCACACTTCAAACACGACCTTCATTCATAATTTGCAATGGATCTATTGAAGGCAATTTTGCATTTGTATAGCCTTAAAATCATGTCATTGAGTCACTTTTGTCAATAAATCATTTTAAATCAATTCGAACAAATTCTATCTTCATACTTCAAATATGACTTTCGTGCGAAACTTGCCATTGATCGATTGAAGGCAACTATGCATTTGTTTAGCCTTAAAATCATGTCATTGAGTCTCTTCTAATTATTAAATCATTCTAAATCAATTTGAACGAATTCTATTTTCGCCTTTCAAACATGACTTTCGTACATAACTTGCAATTGATCTGTTGAAGGCAACTATGCATTTGTTTAGTCTTAAAGTCATGTCATTGAGTCTCTTCTAGTTATTAAATCATTTAAAAGTAACTAAAGGAATTCTATTATTGCACTTCAAACAAAACTTTCATGCATAACTTGTAATTGATCTATTGGAGGCATCTATGCATTGTTTTTAGCCTTCAAATGATGTTATTGAGTCTCTTCTAGTCATTAAATCATTTGAAAGAAATTTGAAAGAATTCTATTTTCGCACTTCAAACACAACTTTCATGCATAACTTGCAATTGATCTATTGGAGGCAACTACGCATTTGTTTAGCTTTAAAATCATGTCATTAGGTTTCTTCTAGTTATTAAATCATTTGGAATCAATTTTAACGAATTTTATTTTCGCACTTCAAACACAACTTTCGTGCATAACTTGCAATTGATCTCTTGAAAGCAACTATGCATTTTTTTAGCTTTAAAATCATGTCATTGAGTCTCTTCGAGTCATTAAATCATTTGAAAGTAATTCTAACGAATTCCATTTTCGTACTTCAAACGCCACTTTCGTGCATAACTTGCAATTGATCTATTGAAGGCAACTATGCGTTTGCTTAGCCTTAAAACCAAGTTGTTGAGTCTTTTCTAATCATTAAATCATTTGAAAACAATTCGTAATAATTCTATTTTTTCGCACTTCAAACACTAATTTCGAGCAAAACTTGCAATTGATCTCTTTAAGGAACTATACATTTATTTAGTCTTAAAATCATGTCATTGAGTCTCTTCAAGTCATCAAATCATTTGGAAACAATTCGAACGAATTCTATTTTCGCACTTTAAACATGACTTTTGTGCTTAACTTGCAATTGATCTATTCAAGCCAACTATCCATTGTTTAGCCTTAAAATCATGTCACTGAGTCTCTTCTAGTCAATAAATCATTCTCAATCAATTCGAACGAATTTTATTTTCGCATTTCAAACACGAATTTCGTGCGTAACTTGCAATTGATCTATTGAAAGAAACTATGCATTTTTCAACCTTAAAATCATGTCATTGAGTCTCTTCTAGTCATTAAATCATTTGAAAGCAATTCTAACAAATTCTATTTTTGTACTTCAAACACTACTTTCGTGAATAACTTGCAATTGATCTATTGAAGGCAACGACGTGTTTGTTTAGCCTTAAAATCAAGTCATTGAGTCTTTTCTAGTCATTAAATCATTTGAAAACAATTCAAAATAATTCTATTTTTTCGCACTTCAAACACTAATTTCATGCAAAATTTGCAATTGATCTCTTGAAGGCAACTATGCATTTGTTTAGCCTTAAAATCATGTCATTGAGTCTCTTCTAGTCATTAATTCATTTGAAAGCAATATGAATGAATTCTATTTTTCGCACTTGAAACACGACTTTCGTGCATAACTTGCAATTGATCTATTGAAGGCAACTATGCGTTTGTTTAGCCTTAAAATCATGTCATTGAGTCTTCTCCAGTCATTAAATCATTTGAAAGCAATTAGAAGAACTTTTTTTTTTTTCGCACTTCAAACTCGACTTTTGTGCGTAACTTGCAACTGATCTATTGAAGACAACTATGCATTGATTAGCCTTAATATCATGTCATTGACTCTCTTCTAGTCATTAAATCATTAAATCAATTCGAACGAGTTCTATTTTCGCCCTTCAAACATGACTTTCGTACATAACTAGAAGAGACTTGAAGATCATTTACAATCTTTGCATGAAAGTCGTGTTATAAATGTGAAAATAAAATTGATTCGAATGGTTTCAAATGATTAATAGACTTGAAGTGAGGCATTGACATTATTTTAAGTTTAAATAAATGCAATGTGCCTTCAATAGATCATTTGCAAGTTATGCACGAATGTTGTGTGTGAAGTGCAAAAATAGAATTTATTCAAAATGCTTTTAAATGATTTAGTGACTTGAAGTGACTCATTGACATGATCTTAAGGTTAAATAAATGCAACGTGCATTCAATAAATAGATCATTTGCAAGTTATGCATGAAAGTCGTATTCGAATTACAAAAATAGAATTCGTCTGAATTACTTTCAAATGATTAATAGATTTGAAGTGACTCAATGACATGATCTTAAGGTTAAACAAATGCAACATGCCTTCAATAGTTCATATGTGAGTTATGAATGATAGTCATGTTTGAAGTGAGAAAATATAATTCGTCCGAATTACTTTCAAATGATATATTGACTTGAAGAGACCCAAAGACACAATTTTAAGGTTAAACAAATGCAACGTACTTTCAATACATCATTTGCAAGTTATGCATGAAAGTTGTGTGTAAATTGCAGAAATAGAATTCATTATAATTGCTTTCAAATGATTTATTGACTTGAAGTGACTCATTGACATGATTTTAAGGTTAAACAAATCCAACATGCCTTCAATGGATCATTTGCAAGTTATGCATGAAAGTCGTGTTTAAAGTACAAAAATAGAATTCATCCAAATTGCTTTCAAATGATTAATAGACTTTAAGTAACTCAATAACATGATTTTAAGGTTAAACAAATGTGACGTGCCTTTAATAGTTCATTTGCAAGTTATGCACGAAAATCGTGTTTGAAGTAAGAAAATATTCGTCATCCGAATTGCGGTGTGGTGAGGAGGATCCCTCATCATTCCTATGTTCTGGCACTATAGACACTGTGGGTTACCTCCTTTATGGCATATATCTATGCACTATAAGGAAATCAACATGCTTGGTATGTCAAACATGTAGCCTCTCTCAAGGCTCATAACAATTGCAACATATACTTAAGGTAAAACATTTGACCTTAGGAAATTTAATAGGAAGATTCCTATACTCCACTGTATAGCCTACTGAAACTTAGGCCTCTTAACACTAAGTTTGCTTTATCTCTAAAATGGATCTGATACCAACTTTGTCACGACCCGATTTATTGAATCTGTGACCGGCATGGGAACTACATAACCAAAGGCACCTAGAAACCTGTATGTGAGGAATATACGGTTACATGGCCCTCACAAGCCTCTTTTTTTTTTTTTTTGGAAAGTAAGTATATATTCACAAAAAAATGAGTGGCTAATCAAAGCCAAAAACAATGATCGTTGGGCATACCCAAAGGAGGCGACAAGGGGAGTCTCTCCCTAAATAAAAATAAAAGACCCTCTAGGAGCCAAAACTAGGGGAAAGCCCCATTATAGAGAAACCAAGGGGCATACCCCAAGGTGGACCACTACCCATCCTAAATTTGGATGAAAAAAACCCTATGTGGGGGAAAAATCCAAGGTGGCCCACCAGGGGAGCCACTACCCATCATAAAAAAAGCAGCAAAATAAAAAACATGTATACAAACAAAATACTTGGGACATACCCTAAGGTGACCACCAGGGGGGTCACCACCCAGAGAATAGAGTGGCCACCAGGGGGGGCACACCCAAATTTGGACAAAACCAGACAAAATGAGTAGCAAAAAACAATGACAAAAAAGGGCCACATGAGGCCAAAAAACACCCATCATGGCATCATCCAAAAGAAAGAGAAACCAAACCATGGAAAGGAAATCCAAAATTGTCTGATCATAATATCATCTCTTTTTGCCGTAGGATGAAAGAAAATGACCCTATTTTTAATGCTTGTGGTGATAAGGTCATAAGTAGTGCTTAGGATATTAGCTAAGTTATTATGGAGACGGTTGTTTTGCTCCCTCTATATGTGATAGATGAAACTATTAAAGGCCATGAAAATCATTCTATCTTTGAGCCTTTTTCCCTGAAGAGAGGAAAGCCAATCAATCTTATCATTCTAAGAAGTTGTGGCTACATTTGGGAGCAGAAAGCTTTCCATACTTTGCCACACGGTAGAGGAGAACTTGCAAGTCTTGAAAATGTGGTATCTAGGTATCTCATTGAGGAGGCAAAGAGGGAAGGCATTACAAGTGGGAGTACCATAATGAATAGCCCTATCCTAAGTGGATAGCCGATTAAGCATGGCAAGCCAAGTGATAAAAGAGTGACGCGGAACCGAACCTTTGCCTTAAATAAACTTAGACCAAGAGACCGTATCGCCCCTATTTCAAAACTGATTCCAAGCACTAGAATTAGAGAATCCGTTAGGCGCATGCTTCCAAGAGAAGACATCGGTCCTATCACTAGAAGGGTAAAGAGTAGTAGGAATGCGCTCTTGAACTTCCCACCAAGCAATAGAGGGAGAAGTGGGAAAATTCCAAGCAGTACCCGGAAACAATGCTACTAACCTTGAGGTTTTTTCTAAGACCATAAGAGACAATAGTATGGTCACCAATTAAGGTTCTAATAATCCCATCTAGGATCCACGGATCATACCAAATAGAGATAGACTCACCATCACCAATGTTCCAAAAGAAAGAGGATTTAGCCATATCTCTGACCTTTAGGATTTTTCGCCAAGCCCACATACAAGATCTAGGAGTAGGTGAAGTCCGGAAAAATTTATTTCTCAAGAGATGGGAATGGACCCACGCCGACCAAATGGAGGTGGGAAAGGCGAAAAGATTCCATATATGCTTAAGTTGAGCAATCTTATTCCATTCTCTAAGATTCTTAATACTAAGGCCCCCTTCATCCTTAGGAAGGCGAACCATTTCCTAAGCAACTTTCGTAACCCCAGCAGAAGAGAAGGAACCTTTCCAAATAAACTCTCTTAAAAGTCAGACAATTTATTTTATTATTTTGGAAGGGATAATAAAGAGAGAGGCCCAATACACTTAAATCGAAAAAAGCGTAGAATTAATAAGTTGGAGTCTTCCAGCAAAGGATTAGAGGTCCATCTTTTAATTCTAGCAGCCATCCTATCTATCCATAAGCGGCTTGCAATCCAAGTAAGAGAGAGTAGTAGAAGAAAGAGGAATACTAAGGTAGGTCTCGCCCTCGTCCACCTTTAAAGCTGCAAGGTAGGTCTCTTCCTCCCGCTTCAATCCCTTGCATAGCTGCATAGCAGACAACACCTTAGTTCCCAACCATGTCTCTCTCAAGACCGGGACTGTGCAAGGAGAACCAACATCCATAATCATAATTGAATTAGCATAAGGCATAAGACAAGCCTTTACCTGATCTTGCCAATCTAGCCCAAGCACCACGTCGTAGTCATCTATCGAAATGGATGTGAACTTTACGACTCATGACCATTGTCCCAGCTTGGTCTTTGCATCAGTTATCCCTGTGATTGGCAATGCCTTCGAGTTGACTGCCTTGATGACGATGGTCGACTTGGCTAAACTTGAGACTGAGCTTTTCCACAACGTCGGCCTTGATGAAATTATCGGTTGCTCTTGAATCCACTAGAGCTTTGAGTTGCCTCCCCACAACGTCTATCCCAACATACATGGATCCCTTCTTTGGCACCTTAGGTCCTTCAAAGACCTTAGCCTTAAGTGCACCAAGGAGTCGGAGTGACCCCATTCTTGCCTCTTCTTCCAACTCCCCGTCTCTTTTGAGCACGGTGAGCTTTACCTTCTTCGGACAATCACGAACCATGTGCTGTCCTTCATATAAGAAGCACTTCAACATCTTGGCCTTAGATATCTCCCCTACATTACCCTTCCCTCTAAAAGGCTTACCCGCTCGCTCCCTCATTACGGTTGTTGAAGCTACTCTTGGTGGCTCCCCCACCTTTGCCCTTGTCACCCCAATGACTACTCTTGGCCTTATCTTCCCGCTTATACTCAATCAAGCTTTCCACCTCCTTGATTGCGGCTTTGAGAGTTTGAATGTTTCTCCTCTTCAACTCTTGCTTGGCCTAAGGCTGTAACCCTTCTATGAAGGCAAATTTGGCTTCCTTTTCTGGGAAGTCTGGGATCTCCAATAATATTTTTTAAAACTCATTCACATAGTCATAAATACTAGACTTATGAGTGAGGTGATGAAGTTTACCTCGTGCTTCATCTTTGAGATTCCTTGGGCAAAATTGTGCTCTGAAGGCCTCTTTGAACTCGCCCTACCTTGTCATCTCAAAGAGTCCTCGCTCAATGTCATCGCTCAATCTTCACCACCATTGTGTCGCGTTGTTAGTAAGATAGAGAGGTACTGTGTCTATTTTCTCTTCATCATCCGTGATCCTCATTTTTCCTGAAGTAGAGTTCCAAGCTCCATAGAAAGTTCTCTACTTCATTTCCCTTCCTAGCCCCTACATGTCGAGGCACGTCCACCTCTGGTGCGAGAGGAGCATCGATTATATCCCTAGACACCCTATATTTACAAAGTGACACATCTGTCTCGATGATCTACATCCTCTCGTGCACTTATGCTAGAGAAGCATCCATGTTGGATTGGAGAGTCCTCATCTCCTCTTGGATTGTGGTGACAATCCTATCTAATGACGCTTGGAATCCCTCTTGAAGTCCACCTCCTTGGTTAGCCATCGCCAAATTCGCTACCTGTTCCACCATCTTCTCCGTCACATTGCCTTGCCTCACCACAATATTCTCCGACTTAAGAACACGGTTCTCCAATGATGCATGCATGTCTCGAGATGGCTCTCGCTGCTTCTGCTTTCCTCTACCCTTAACATTCTCTTGCCTTGTCTCTCCTTCAATTGGATCGACAATGTTAGAACCACCGCTAGCCATTTCTTCTACAAGATCTTCACCCACACAAAGCTTTGGCAAGAATTGAACCACTTCGCACACTCACGTACGACCTTGGCTCTAATACCAACTGTCACGTGCATAAAGCTTCACCCCAAACTTAAACGCCCCATGTGGCACTTGACACTCTTCCGAGTAACCAAGTCATCCTCACCGAACCTTGCCAAGAGGTTTGCTTGAAGACTTAGAAGAACACTTGAGCTAGAGAGAATACTTGGAGAAAGCTTTGAGAGAAAGAAGACTTTGTATATTACTAGAATGCTAGTATTTTTTGATGATTTACAAATAAGGAGAACTCCTCCTTATATAGACCCCCACCTTGAAATGGATGGTCAAGATCAACTTGATCTAACGGCTATGATTTATCTTCTAGAGACTTCTATACAAATATATGCTATTCTACAAGATACTAGAAGAATGTACAAGGTTCTAGAGAATTCCACAAGTATGTAGGAAACCCTAGAGAATCCTAGAGAAGTCTAGAAGTTTCTAGACTCTTCCATGAAGGCTCCTTCACCTTTCCTATCAAGTAAGGCAGTCCATGACATTAGATTCATGAAATATTCATTCAAATTTAATAACCTTCATATATCAGCATTATATGGTAGACGCCATAAAATAGAATAAGCACTTTCAAAAGGCAGTGAATAAACCATAAAATAATATAACATATTTTAATAACTTAAAAACATTTAAAAACTAGCATGTTGTAGTAATCACTCACATTTAGCCTATGTTGGCACTAATCTGTTTAGACACCAAATGGCATGGAGAGATGTTCCTCCAGTGGATCTAAGCATCAAAACAAGCAAAAATGGACATACAATCGATAAATATGTCAAAGTCAATTCAATTTACTAAAATAGATAAAATGCCCTTCATATCTCTCTCTCAAGTCCTAACCATTCTTTTATGTAGCTTAATTTAAGGTCTTTGTTGCTGTTATAACAAACTTCGATCCGTAGACTCGTAGACCATCGACCTCGTCGACCCTACGTGGTGTTTTGCAGATTTATGGCATCGAGGTGTCGAGCCATTGACCATCGACCCTTCAACCCAGTAGAATTATTCTTATGTTTTAAGGCATCGAGTAGGTCAAGGCGTTGCCTCATTGACCCCATACACAACATGTAAAGGGTACTTTCGGATCAAGTACTCTTCTTAGACCGAGTACTTTCTCTTCCCAAATCAAGGTTTTCCATTTCCCATCCCAGACCGAAACCTAATATAATTCTCTCGGTTTGGGTTCTCGATCCAGACCAAGGACTTTCCTTCTTTCCCAGACCGAGACCTCATATACTATTCCTCGGTCAGAGTTCCTAATCCAGACCGAGTTCTCAATCTAGAAAGACAAAAGCATAATCGAGTTCCTGGTCTCAAGTTGATTTCTTATACTGAAGGCGTCGACTCCATTGACCCCTTTTTCTATTGAAGGAATCAACTCGTCGACCCTTTGCACACTAAGGGCATCTACCCCTTGCATGTTACAAGCATCGACCATGCATCTAAATCTCAACCTATTCAGACCTTGCTAACCTAGTAGGATGCCTGAACCTTGATTTCATGTCATATCTTATACTTTACAGATTCTACTCTTATCTTCGACCTAACATCAAAACTAACGGTTTTAAACTAAAAAAACAAAAAAAAAAATCATTTATTACTAGTGGTATCCTTTAGCTGGTATTGTCCTCTGTATCAGAATCTGCACTTTCGCTTTCTATGATATCAAATTATGGAAGAAGAAAGGAAATTCTAGGCTTCACTCAATTTTTTCGTATCAACTACAGAATATTCATCAACTTCCTAACTCTCACGATACTAGAACTAAGAAGGAACAATCTTTACTACTTTAGTAGCTGTTAGTGATCAATTTAGCTCTTACCGTAGGTGATGATTGGAAGACCTACAAAAGATATTTATCCTTCTAACTTATCTTCACGATTTGACAGAATGAGGGTCAGCTGAGGAAGACATCCTTTTTGCCTTCAAGACAAACTGACATCTCATATTGACAAATTGACATCTCACATTTTCTATGCCAAAACTTAAGTGGCATCTCACATCATAGGCCCCTATAATTCCAAGCCCCAATAATTAAACTTTTTAATCTAATAAATCTTATTTATTAATCCTAATATTGTTCCACTAAAAATATGAGATTGCACTCTTGCAATTATCGAACAAATTACTAAGCATTCTCTAGTATTCCATTGATAATATCATTATATGTAATTTAATCTTCTAATAATTGATTCATAATTAGAGCTGGTTGAAATTATCATTTTACCCCTCTTATTATCTCTTTATCTTTAAGTACCGTTAATCCACTAGTGAATGGTCAATTTATAGCTTAATTATAAATTTGAGCTCAAGACTATTTAGTTTCAGAATTAACCCACAAGAAAACCAATATACAATCTTCTATGAAGAAAGTTTGGATTCCATATTTATAAATCATGTTCCCAACCATTTATCCGAATAAACCTTAAAAAAAAAGGTTTTTTGTCTGTTTTACAAACAAATCGTGACGAGTGAATCAAAAGATCTAGTTGACTTCATGATTACTCAAGATTCGCATTGATCTGTGTATGATCATGTATTGATATGAATAAAATTTTTTATGGAAAATTGTATATTGATAAAGAATCAATTCATATCGGGTCCAATATTATATAATCTAATTATATAAAGCACCTCCACTAAGCTGTCTACATCAGCAATCCGGATCTAGAGATCACTTGTATTCATAATGCTAGTGGACCATATTAGCAATCACTAATTAAAAATTGCATACTTTAATATGTTGCAGACAATTTAATTCATTATCTATAATCTTAATCCTTTCTTACTAATACAATATTAGTTACATATATGAATTTGGAATTTTCTAATATTTCTATATATTATTCAATAATAACACATTCAAACAATTATATAGAAGTATTTTCGCATTAGAAGTAGGAGAGGAGGGAGAAGTACCTTCTTCACTTTCACTAGCACTAGCATCTTCCATGGTGAAGTTTCTCTCAGGCAAAGGAGAGCACAACTCTACGACTTCTTCATTCTAAGTTATCGGTTTACTCACCTTAGACTTATCTTTACTAGAATCACCATTAGTTATTCCCTCTATTTTGCTCACCAATATGGCATGATCACCATCATGTGATGGGTTAACAATATTTATTCGAGTGTCAATGTCCACCTCAACCCCTTTTCCCTTCATATTTACAACCCTCAAATCAGGTTTACTAACTTAGGCTTTTTTGGAATGTGAGATCGGGGTGTCATTTGAGGGGTCAAAAGAAGATGTAAGTTTGGGGCATTTACAACTCTTATGGCTAAATGTCTTACATTCTTTGCACACGGAAGGTTTCCATTTGTAATCAACATGAATCGCGATGGTCCGACCTATGTCATTGATTAAGTCAAAATCTTCAATTATATCCTTCTCGGCATCCACTTCGACACAAACCCGAACGAAATCTCTAGGATGATTATCTTCAGTATTTTTATCAACTTTTAGAAGAACCCCGATGTCACTAGCCACATAACTAATACCCTCCGCCATCCAAAAATCTCTTGGGATATTATAAAAGTTAACCCAAAGAGGGATCCCAGTGAATTCTTCCCGATTAAATACTATCCCAACTTTCCATTCCCTTAGAGCTATGCACTCGCCCACAAAAAACCAAGGTCATTTTTCAAGGATCTTTCTCACTTCCAATTAGTTGGAGAAGTGAAAAAAAGAAGAAGCCATCTTTATTGAAATTAATCTTAGTGAGTCCAAGATGTTTCCAAAGTCGGTTGGTAGTGTAGTTGACAAGGTTGAAAGGAAGTCTTATATCTAGAAAATAGCCCACAATTATATTCTCAAGGAGGTGAGCACCCAATGCCACCACACTAAGAGGAGAGACAACAATCCTATCTTCAATAATGGATGGCTCAATGTATCTTAAGACAAAGGAAGAATCTTTGATGGTAATAGGTTTTACCACATCACTCCAAGCCCTTGAAGATTTATTTGAATTTTGGTCAATTTTTATCATTGACTTTTTGATGGTTGACCATTGACTTTAGAGTTGACCTGTCGCCGGAGTTGGTGACATCCGGCCAGTGAGTGGTGGCAGGTTGGTTGGCGGTCTGGTGGTGGTCGGATTTTGTTTGGGTGGAGGTAGAATATGGAAGAGGGTTAGGATGATTGGTAAGGAGTGATGGAGTTGGCCACACTGTTTTTTTATTTTTAGTAGGGGGGGGTTTTGTTGAAATTTTCTGGAAGTTATGGATGTTCTGGAGGGTTTGGGTGGACGGATATTGTATTATTGGGGGGCAGAACCGAAGTGTCAGAAACCTTAGAAGAGGCTGGGTTAATAGAGGGCAAAGCGGGGAACATCTCGTAATTGTTTAGAAAGTGGAAGGACTTACTCGAAATTTCCGTGGGGGTGAAACCCTCATTAGATGAAACCTTTGCGGTGGAAATCAACATATTGGACGAATGCATCGCGTAGTCTGACGCCTGCATGGAAGACATCGATGAGGTTGTCTCCGTACGAGGAAGCAGCTGCTGGGGGTCAGACACGGCAGCAACTTGGTCAGAGAGGCTGACCGGGTGTACGTGCAGCTACGGGTCGGATCTGGGTCGGTCCGGCGCACATTTAAAATATCACATGGGGCTGCCACCTCATGCTCCCGTGGCGAAGCCCCAATGGTCAACGGATTAGCCGTTGGCATTGACTGATGCAATGGACCGAAATCAATGGCGGGTAGGGTTGGGTCACCTGTGGGCCCCGCGGGTTGATCCGGATGGATAGTTTGTTGACCGTCGTTGACCAGCATAAAAACCTCAGATTTGGACGCCGTCGCATCCACAGAACCTTTCGGAGAGGAATGGGCGGCACTTCTGTTCGCCTGAGGACCGAGAATAGAAGGTTTAGCCTCTTGAATCTGGTCTCAAGATTTTCTAGACGAAAGGTGGCTTGAGAGTTTTGAACCGATGGAGGGACGCGGCGGCGTTGGCTGCTTGGGCTTCTTCAGAATTCCACTAAACGGTCTTAGATTTACTGCGGTCACCGTAGCTTGCTCGGGGCATTTTCCCAGAAAGGTTTCTGTAGGTAAGGCTTCTTCAGATGAAACAGGAGACTCATTCTGAAGTTCACTTCCATGGGAGATGGCGTCAAGTTTGTTGAGAGAAACCTCCGAGGCTGAAGAATCAGTTCTGTGGGGGCTTGCAACGTCATGGCCATGGCTATGTTCCTGAAACTGAGAAATGACCTTCATGAGAGTTAGAGTACTAAGCTTTTTTGACATAGCTTCAATGGATAGATGTGTAGACACGGTTGGGTCAATGATGAAGGAAGACGGGATGTTAAAATGAGCCTCTATAGAAGGAGGAATGTTCAGCTTATTTTCCAGAGAGTAAGGCTTTCTTTCTAGGCTTTCGATCTGTTCAATCTGTAGGTTAACCGAGTCTGCCATTTTAGAAACCAGAAGGTCGAGAGAGGTTTCATCAGCGGACATAGTTTCTTCTGATGAAGTTAGAGATTCTTTTTGGTCCATTGAGTTGTTGCCTCGAAGAGAGAGGGCCTCCAGATAGGTCGAGGACACATCTGACAATGGGGCGCACATGGATCTCTTGCGGCCATGCGACGTGGCTTTGAGCTCGTTCAGAGTCTTCAAAAGTTAAAGCATCTGCTGCCATGGCTGTTTCTGAAGGACTAGGAGATCCATTTTGGAGTTTGCTTCCATGGGATAAAACTCCAAGCTTGTTTAAAGGTACCTTCGAGGTCGAAGGGATAGGATAAACTTTCTGAAAGTTGGAACCAGCGCTGCCACGGGAGGTGGCTTCAAGTTTGTTCAAGGACTCATCAGAGGCTGAAGAGCCGGCAAAAACAGAACCAGAGATCATGGTTAGAGAGGTGATGATTAACGTAGGAGAGAACTAGATGAAGGGAAGGAGTTAAAAGGATTGTTTTCCGGTGGTCGGAGATGGTTGGGGCGCAGTGGCGGGCTGGGACTGGACGGAGGAAGGAGGCTGTGCATATGGGGGGGCTGACGTAGGGGGTGGAGGGAGGGGGAGGGGTGCGGGTGGGCGTCGTTTTGGCAGTAAGGTGGCTGGAATTAGAATAGTGGCATTTTTTTAATTTTTTGTAATATGGAATTCTAGAGAGACCTTACTTAATCAATCCACCAACCAATGTATGTTTTTGAACAAAAAATGACCATAATCTATTCTACTTCTTCTCCACGAGCAACTTTAACAAGTCCATATATAAACTGGTTTGTAATTTGAATTTACCTCCAAAACATCAGCAACTACATAAACCTTATGTCTCATGTATAAACCAATGCTCATTGAATCAAGCATAACTTGATCAATACTTATTCGATCAATCTGATTTCAATTCTTACATGTTTTAAATGTTGAGGATTAACTTTTTGTTGAGAGTCAACCGCAAAAAATACATAAATCAAAAAGTCAATTTTAATGCCAAAAATAAAATTAGCATAAAGCTTCACTTACTTCAAACAAATACTGCATTGCTGAGAAATAGAAGATAAGAGGAACGAAAAACCATGGTATGGTTTCCATGTTACATAGGCTAAAGAGTGTTGAATGCCTAAAATCTTTCGATCAATCATTCCTACAGCATTGCAGGCTGGTCCAGTGTCTCCTTGTACTCCACATTTCACCTAGAAAATAGGCACAAATGAAATCCGCCATCCGCAGATTATAATTTCACAGTTAAAAATGATTCTAGGATTTTGGATTGCATGAAGATACTAGAATCAGGAGACAAAATAGTTGGAAAGCTTACATTATATGATTTTGTTGAATAGGAAGATGTGTTATTTGGATGTTGAAACTCCCAATCAAGAACATACAAGCCCATATAGCAAGGACATATATAGAGTGGTGAGGATGAAAGCCAGAACCCTGTGAATATGAGAGGTTGGTTTTAAAACAACCATCTTTATTTAACTCTGCATATTATAACTTTCAAATATAAGAAAAAAAACATTACCTTTGGCGGTATGCAGACAAAACAATGAAAATCATAAGAGGAAATGAAGCATTAGCATTTAACTAAACCTACAATAAATTTCAACTTTTAATCCCTTTACCTCACATATCAAGTATCAGAGGTATGCATATTAGTTAAAAGCAATTCAATGGAGAGACTAATGGTGCTTGATATTTCAATAAGGAATTTATCATTACATTAATTTGACCTCCATTTTGTTTGCCATATACAATACATGCACAAATTATGATGGACGGTCATGACCGACCGTAAGTTATAGAGAGAGATAACTGAGGCAACAGAGCCTACACACTTAAAAATTGACTTTAATTGACCCCACACAATCACAGAAAATCTCTCATCGCTTGAGTAATCTGACATGGCTTAATCTGCCTTTTTTTTTTTTTGAAAGGTCTTAATCTGCCATTTACTTTATTACTCGTTTAACAGACAATAAGATGCTACTTGTTCTACCAGATATTTGAGAAGAACGAGTACATCAATATCCATATAAGATAACTTAAAGTTTGAAATCAGAAATAAACTGAAAAACAAAAATAATGGACCAACCTTACCATTGAAATCGATATTTTCTCAGCAGAGATGATCCTGAATTAAGGTATCATCACCCTTTAGCCAAATCTCACATAGGGCTGCAAATAAATAAGCTACGGCTATTCTCTGTATAAGAAGGGAAGTGGGGGAAGAGAGAGAGAGATGTAGACAAAACGGGAAAAATCATCTGTTACTAAAAAGGAAACCTATATAAATGAATAATTCAAGTGAAATACTTTGCATCCACTTCCAACTCCCGCCATTAAATATCGCTCCTTATTGCAGGTAAGCATAACAAAGATCTAATGGGAGAACAGACTGCTCAAACAGACAAAAGATCATTCCAAAAGGCCATACCTCTAGGATACCCATCCATCTGATTTTTCAATATCCACTCCATAAGTTGGATCTTTGATTCCATGGAGAACCCTCCCAGATGGAAGAGATTACAAGAATCAGTGGAGAGCTCGTATAACACTTACATTCTATGCTAATTTCCATCTAGAAGTCCAACCTCTTTATTATTACTATACATGAGGCAAATAAACTATTGCTGGTTAGCTGAAAAGTTACTTACCACCTTTACTGACAGGGAGACAAAGTCTAAAAAATCGACAGGGCTGTAGACAATAGATTGACCGATGATGAGAGAAATAATATGATGTACTTCGCTACCTTGAAGAAGAAGGCCTAACAATAGAAGCTTCGATGTCCGTAATATTGCCTTTTGAGTGGCAACCACTCTGCAAGGCATTTTCTGTCCAAGAAAGGGCTAAAAGTTAGAAAGACAGAGAGACCTTCCCTGTTTATCAATGTATGAACTGTGATCATTGTGATAAGATCGGGCAGGTTAATCGTTTATTAAATCTAATTAGTTTAAGAAGTAAACGAAAGTGAGATGGCCGATCAAATTATCAATAATATCAAATAGATGAAGATGATACCTTGTAGGTAAGTGCAAGGGACAGACGAACAATAAATAGGAAGAATGGCATGACTACATCTGCAAGGGTTAACCCACTCCAAGGTGAATGATCTATTGCGGGCACAACTCCACCAAAATTATCCACTAGAATCATTAGCTGACATTTTTAAGAAACAATCAAGGAGCATTTAGCTTATGTCAACTTGAAATCTAGTACATAACTAAGAATCAATACCTGTTTCAACTTTTAACATCCTATGAAATTATGCAGATCACAGACAACGTATATTTTGTTTCTCGCGTCGCTAACAGGACACTGTTTTTCTTATGTGTTAGTATTACAGAGTCAAAGTGGCCAATGGATTTTCTCATTTTTTATTTTAGTCTCTTGAGTTGATGAGTTTGATATCATCTTTTTTTTCTTTTTTTTTTTTTTTTTTTCAAATCCTCTTCTTTTCTTTCTTCTTCAGCATCGAGTGAAGAACAAACCTTCAACCTCTGCAACCTCCTTGATCAGGTTGAACAAAACTTATTGAAATCAAGGAGGTTGTAGAGGCTAAAGAAGATTTAAAAAGTAAAAAAAATTTAAATTTTAAAATAATAAAAAAAAAAAAAAAAAAAAGAGTGAAAAGGATGATAGGTTCTGGATCGAGTTACCATACTGGGTTAAAAAGAAAATAATTAATATCCATGTGGCAAACACATGATAGCCATGTGTCTAATTCCATTTAAAATAAGAAGAAAAAAAAATAACTGAAAAGATTTATTACAATTTATGCTAATTTTAATTTTAAAGTGGTCTATTATAATTTCCCCATTAAATAAATCAACGCCATGCTACCCAAAATAAAAAGTTCATACTTCATACAAACTACCTCCACAATGTCAAGAGGCGTTCAAAATGATTTTTAACACCTAAGCTTTGCAAGTAACTACATTTTAACCCCTCAAGAAAAGCAACCAAAAGAAAAACAAAAACTTCGTTTTGGGGGCAAAATCCACTCTATTTTGGTGAATTGCTATTCAAAAGGTACACGTGTACTCAGCAAAAACCACAAGAATACCACAAGGTACAGGGACAACTTACAGTTTAGGTTTAACAGCCAAAACCAAACCAGCCTTTGTAGAATTATTAACTACTACATCCTCCTATTAAAGGTTACAGTCTGAGTTGATATATAGAGATCAAGACACTCGCTTCTAAAAACCTGACAAGGAGGGGCGAAAAATGTGAAACTATTAGAAGACAATGCTGTCTCAAAACCTGGTAGAACATAGCTCTGTACACCAATCCTATCAACCTCAGCTGCTTCATCTTCCTCAAACCAGATACTGTCTTATGTTTGGACGGTGCACCTAGCTCTAAAGCATGAATGAGCTGATCACCAGTTTAGTTTCGATGCAGATACACGAATGTGGAGATGCTTTGGAAAATTGTGCAAACTAGGAGAAAGAATCTGCTAACAATAAATTTTACACTAGATATTTTGACAGCTTGTCCTTTTCAGGAGGCTCCAAAGCTGAGATACACTGGTCCCATGCTACAGCCTGAAGCATCTGACAAATTGTAGAGATACAAGAAGTCAATACAAAAGTATATTAAGAAGTCCATATAAAAGTATATTAAATAGTACAACACAACAAACAACAAACAACAGGAAGATGTATGAGGCCGAATGACAATTTTGTACTTCACAATTTCAACTGCAAATGTTAAGTGTAGATAATCTTCTCAATTTCTACATTTTATTAAGAAACTAATTGAAAATGGAATTGGAAACCCCTATTCGCCAATACAAATGTTGGCCGACTTCCACAACAGATTTTCGTGTGTTGATAGAACATAATACAACATTCAGTGATAAATTCAATTAGTTACTCTTTGCTTATTATACCCTCCTTTCCAGCCCATTAAGTACTAATCATACATAGTAGCCACACGTTTTTAAACCGTAAATATCAGAAATTCTAATAAGCTACTCGAAATATTTGAGTCATACCATTGAAAAGCTACAGAAGTTTAGTGTGTAATAAAATTTGTGGTTTTAATTTTTGGAGCTTTCTTGATGAAGTTCTTACTATTTTTGCGCAGGTTGTCAAATACAAGTAAATTACAAATTAAACAACCCATACGAAACAATTAATAACTTTATTAAGAAAGCTCCAAATTATAACGTAAATTTAATAATAAACTAGATTCTATAACTTTCCAATGGTATATCTATCGAAATATCAAGTAGCCTAGAATGCTGAAGGTAATTTATTAAGGTTGATGAAAAAAATTTAGAATAATTACTCACATACTTTTTTAGAAATTGTAACGAGACGGATATAAGTGAAAAAAAAAAAAAATAGAGATATTAAGGGGGGTGATTCAAAAAATTAAACCACAAGGACAAAAATTTGAACAAAATCTGAAAAAACAAGGACATAAATAAACAAGAATAAACCACGGTGATAGAAAATTGAAAAAAATTGTGAAAGCACAAACCATTAATAAACATAAACAAATCACTGGAAAAAAAAAAGAAAAAACAAACTGCAACCATAGGGATACCCAAAAAAAAAATATTGCCGTGATAATAGACTTAAGCGAAGAGGCTTTAGAAAGAAATCAAATGGTGCTGAGGACAAGCCTAGCACATGGATTGATGCATATTCAGACCCAATTCAAATTCCCGTTGGTCCCGTTACAAGAGCTTGTGTGAAGAAATTCAAAGAAGCGTTTAATGGGCTGATTCAAGTAACATGGGCTCACGCCCATTCATGGAGGCTCATTAAAGGTAGTGAATGTGATTCTCAAAAATGGTATTCAGTAATTCAAGGCTTGGAGAAGTCCATAATGAAAGAATGAGCTTATTGAATAGTTTCAAGCTGATTTAGGCCAATATCATCATAATCAGCCCAAATGATAGATAAAGCCTTGTACAGTATTTATTTGAGTTTAATGTCTCTAAATCACGTGAGAATAGAGTATTTTTTTGATTTTTGGGTTGTTTTGATCAGATTGGGGTAATTGGGCTCTATTTAATTATCTGTTTAGTCTTATTGAGTTTTATTTAGTTGTCTGCTTAGTTTCCTAAAAATTTAACATTGCTTAGGTCCTATATAAAGAAGGCTAATTTCTTTTGTACAGACAGATTGGTTATAAAATATTTGAAAGATAATTCTCTTTAGTTCTTCTAGAACTTTTCAAATTTATCAGATTTATCTGTGACATTCATCCCGACTTATCAATCCATTATTCCATCCCGAATTGTGGCGTCTTCTACATTCCCTTCGAATCAGAGTAGAACGATCTTGGATCCTTGAATCACGGGTTCATCATCTCTAGGCGTGGTTGAATGATAGTGGCGAGGTGAAGGTAGAAAAACAAGTGTTGGTTTCATTTCGGATTGGTAAATATGAAGATGAGGTGTTGTGCGATGTAGTTTCGATACAAGCTGGACACTTGTTGTTGGGGCGGCCATAGTAGTTTGATAAGCGAGTGACACATGATGAGTTCTCTAATAAGTACTCTTTTCAACATAATCAAAAGCCGGTTACTCTTGTTCCGATGACACCAAATCAGGTTTATAAAGATCAAGTGAGGTTACAAAAGGAGAGTGATCAAAAGAAAGAGAGTGAACAGAAGAAAATGAGTGAAAAAGAGAATGAAAATCAGAGGAAGGTCGAGAAAAAAGAGAGGAAAAGAAAAAAGAGATTCGACCATTGAGAGAAAAACAGATAGGCAACAAAATAATTTATATACAAGAGCGAGTGAGATAAAGAACGTTTTGTTTTCGAGACAGCCAATGATTATACTATTGTATAAAGAGGCTCTTCTAAACACAGACGAATTTGAACAAGTTTTTCCCAGTTCTTTTATTGCTTTTTTGCCGGATTATGATGATGTCTTTCCCGAAGAAACACCACATGGTCTACCTCCAATCCGAGGAATTGAGCATCAGATTGATTTTGTGCCCGATGCGACCATTCCAAACCGACCAGCTTATAGAAGCAATCCGGAGGAGACCAAGGAACTTCAAAGACAAGTTAGAGAGTTGCTAGAAAAAGGGTATGTTAGAGAAAGCATGAGCCCATGTGCGGTTCCTATTTTGTTGGTTCCTAAAAAGGATGGGACTTAAAGGATTTGCGTTGATTGTCGAGCCATCAACAACATTAGGGTAAAATATCGTCATGCAATTCCTAGATTAGATGATATGCTTGATGAGTTGCATGGTTCTAGTGTGTTTTCTAAGATTGATTTGAAAAGTGAATATCATCAAATTAGAATGAAAGAAAGGGATGAATGGAAAACAACTTTTAAAACAAAATATGGTTTATATGAATGGTTAGTTATGTCTTTTGGTTTGACTAATGTACCTAGCACTTTTATGAGACTTATGAATCATGTTTTGCATGCATTTATAGGAGTTGTTGCTGTCTATTTTGATGATATACTCATTTATAACAAAAACTTAGATGATCATATAGTACATTTAAAATCTGTTTTAGATGTACTTGGAAGGAAAAGTTATTTGCTAACACTTAGAAATGTACTTTTTGCATCGATAAACTTGTATTTCTTGGATTTGTTGTTAGTGCTCAAGGTATACAGGTTGATGAGGAAAAGGTACGTGCTATCCGAGATTGGCCGAGTCCAAGAAATGTAGGTAATGTCCGAAGCTTTCATGGACTTGCTAGCTTTTACCGGCGGTTTGTAAAAGATTTCAGTACTTTGGCTGCTCCACTTACGGAAGAGATCAAGAAGAATGTTGGATTTAGATGGGGAGAAGAACAAGAGAAAGCATTTCAGCTAATCAAAGAGAAGCTAACAAATGCTCCCTTATTGTCTTTACCTAACTTTTCTAAGACTTTTGAAATTGAATGTGATGCTTCTGGAAATGGTATAGGTGCAGTTCTTATGCAGGAAGGGAGACCGATTGCATATTTCAGTGAAAAATTAAGCGGAACAGCTTTAAACTATCCAACTTATGACAAGGAGTTGTATGCATTGGTTCGAGCTTTGGAGATATGGCAGCACTACCTATGGCCTAAGGAGTTTGTAGTTCATACCAATCATGAGTCCTTGAAACACTTAAAGGGCCAACACAAGTTGAACAAACGACATGCTCGTTGGGTGGAGTTCATAGAGACATTTCCATATGTCATTCACTGAACATATCTCAGTGACAAACAAGGTAAGGAAAATGCCGTTGCAGATGCGCTTTCCCGAAGGTATAACCTTATCTCAACTCTTGAGGCTAAATTGCTTGAATTTGAACATATCAAAGAGTTATATGCTAATAATGACCATGATTTTAGTGTTGAGTATTATTCTTGTGTGAAATCTACTAGTGGTAAGTATTTTAGGCATGATGGGTTTTTATTTTGAGAGAATAAGTTATGCGTGCCTAATTGCTCTTTGAGAGATCTATTAGTAAGGGAATCTCATGGTGGAGGGTTAATGGGGCATTTTGGAGTTGTTAAGACTTTAGTAGTTTTGCAAAAGCACTTCCATTGGCCATATATGAAACGAGATGTTGAGAGACTTTGTGGTAGATGTGTCACTTGTTGACAAGCTAAATCAAGAGTGAATTCTCATGGTTTATTTACCCCATTGCCAATTCTTAGTAAACCTTGGACTGATATTTTGATGAATTTTATTTTAGGTTTGCCTAGGTCTAGGAAAGGAAGAGATTCAGTATTTGTGGTGATGGATAGATTTTCTAAGATGGCACACTTTATTCCATGTCATAAAATTGATGATGCTTCAAATGTTGCTAATTTGTTCTTTAGAGAAATTGTGAGGCTTCATAGTATGCCTAGAACCATTGTTTCTGATAGTGATGCTAAATTTTTGAGTTACTTTTGGAAGACCTTGTGGGGAAAGTTAGGAACTAAATTATTATTTTCTACAACTTGTCATCCACAAACTGATGATCAAACCGAGGTTGTAATAAGAATTTTATCTACTTTGTTGAGAGCTATAATTAAAAAAAATATCAAAACTTGGGAAGATTATTTTACCGCATGTTGAGTTTGCTTATAATCGTTCTATTCATTCTGCTACTAAGTATTCACCATTTGAGATTGTTTACGGATTTAACCCTCTAACTCCATTGGATTTATCTCCATTATTATTTCTAAGCATGTTAACTTAGATGGAAAGAGGAAGGTTGATTTTATTAAGCAGATACATAAGAAGGCAAAGTTCAACATAGAGCAGCGAACTGAGCAATATGCAAAACAAGCTAACAAAGGGCGTCGTAAGATGATTTTTGAACCCGGATATTGGGTTTGATTGCACATGAGGAAGGAGCGATTTTCAAAGCAAAGGCATTTCAAGCTGCTTCCAAGAGGGGATGGTCCATTTCAAGTTATTAAAAGGATCAATGATAATGCTTACAAGCTAGATCAGCCTGGTGAGTATGCTATAAGTGCTTCTTTTAATATTGCTGCTTTAAGTTCTTTTGATGTAGGTGACAATCTGAGGACAAATCCTTTTCAAGAGGAGGGGAATGATGAGGACAAGCCTAGCACATGGATTGATGTATATTCAGACCCAATTCAATTTCCCATTGGTCCCGTTACAAGAGCTCGTGCGAAGAAATTCAAAGAAATGCTTAATGGGCTGATTCAAGTAACATGGGCTAATTCAATAACATGGGCTCACGCCCATTCATGGAGGCCCATTGAAGGTGGTAAATGTGATTTTCAAAAATGGTATTTAGTAGTTCAAGCTTTGGAGAAGTCCATAATGAAGGAATGAGCTTATTGAAGAGTTTCTAGCTGATTTGGGCCAATATCATCAAAATCAGCCCAAATGATGGATAAAGCGTTCTAACTACTTTTAAAGTATTTATTTGAGTTTAATGTCTCTAAGTCACGTGTGAATAAATTTTTCTTTTTTTTTTAGTTGTT
Source organism: Coriaria nepalensis (assembly GCA_027186245.1). Classification (NCBI taxonomy): domain Eukaryota; kingdom Viridiplantae; phylum Streptophyta; class Magnoliopsida; order Cucurbitales; family Coriariaceae; genus Coriaria; species Coriaria nepalensis. Next base: position 28,074,990 of record CP114483.1, read on the forward strand.
TTGATCCGATTGGGGTAATTAGGCTCTATTTAATTGTCTGTTTAGTCTTATTGGGCTTTATTTAGTTGTCTGCTTAGTTTCCTAAGAATTTCACATTGCTTAGATTGTATTTTCTCTGCTGGAACTTCCTCTATATAAAGAGTATTGATTTCTTTTGTAGAGACAGATTAGTTATAAAATATTTTAGAGATAATTTTCTTTAGTTTATCTAGAACTTTTCGAACTTATCAGATTTATCTGTGGCGTTCATCCCGACTTATCAATCTGTTATTCCATCCCGGATTGTGGCATCTTCTACATTCCATTCAAATCTGAGTAGAACGATTTTTGATACTTGAATCACGAGTTCATCATCTATAGGCGTGGTTCGTATCAGGTTAAGAAATAGTTTTCAATAAAAAAAAGGTCAAATGGACAGAAAACTCCAAAAGTGCAACGATTATGGCTTATTTAGAATAAATTTCTAGGGTTCCTACAACTAAAAAAGAAAAAAATAACAATAATACATAAATTTACCTGCTTATAGCCACGTAACACCTGGCATACTTCATTATGAAGTTCTTCAGACCTTATTTCCTACAAACATTGAATCATGATATTTTAAATGGATAGATAAATGTGATTGTTAGGTCTTAAGATGTAGGAATTGGTCCTTACATGCCAACTAACAATAGCTCTGCACATAAAGACAATTGAACTCAATGCTCCTGATGGATTTGTTTTAACCTGAATTTTCATGTCGCATTCTTTACTTGGGGAATGGTAATTGGAGAAAATCATAAAGAAACAGATGCATACCAGTGCACATAGACCTCTGAAGGCATCCTCTTTCTCTATATCATCCCGTATCCTGACAATAAAACAACAGCCTGAATATACACTCAATAAAACAGTAACCTGAGTTGAAGTCTCTCAAGTAGTAGTGGCTTCTGGCTTCTTGATGTCTTGTTCTAGTATTCAAGCCTAATGTAGAATGATTTATGAAATGTTTAAAGTTTCCATGCCTGCATTAATAGTTGATACCCAAGTTTTTGCCTTATCACTCACTTGAGATAGTTTGCAAAGGAAAGAAAAGAATAAGAAGTGCTTAGGTTCTCTCTCTATCAACAGTTTTGCAGGGACATGGGATGTTGGTAGTTTTTCCTTCTAAGGAAATGTATGAATGCCAATTACAGACCATCAAACTAAGGAGCCAAAATATACTCAGAAGCCTCATTTACTATTTGTCAAATGGAGTGAAAAGGATGAGCGAAAAAACAACCAGGGATGGCAAACATGGTACAAATATTTGTTCATAGAGGACTGGAATTAGAATATCAAACAAGTACGAGATTCTTGTAACGGAGTTTCATAAAATACACTTTCCAAGTATTGTCTCTGATCTGTGTGGCATGTTTAACCAAACAAAATTTATATGGACAGAAAATAAAGGTATTCTTAAATTACATATAAACTTACATAGACAGTGCAGAGCACCACAATTGCATGAAGTGCTCCATGTGGGGTGACACAAGCTCTGGACAAACCCATGCAAGCCTTCCAAGTGTAATTGCACTGTTTTCTATGAGCGATTTGTTGAGCTCCTGATCCATATCAAAAAATGCAACTAAATAATGATATGCGAGAGAATATACACAACAAAGAGATATGAGGAATATAATTAGAGACTAACCTGTGCATGTTGAAGGATTAGGACTAAGCAAGAAATAACTGTCATAATGACTGGCGAAATTTCTTGGCGAACCTGAATTCAAATGTGTGATAATAATAACATATATTAATATTAATGGCATGGCGCCAACTACAAGGTCAATAAATAAAAGATGAGATTAGCATGTTTCCACCCTATAACTACTATTTCTGTTCTTTTTGTTGTATCCCAAAATTACATGACAAGCGAGCCCACAATCAAGAAATTCCGCCCAACAAACCAATCAATAAAAGAATAAAACCAGAGGAACAGGAGGTTCCTGTTGGTAAAGGTCGGTGACATTCCAATATTACAGCATGAAGGGATTAACATACCTTAACTGCTAGTTCTCCAATGGCCCAACAAGCGTTGTTTGCCACTGAGATAGTTTCCTTCAACTTGGGAGTGTTCTATGCAGCACACAACTCACATGAATTAAAAGAGTTACAAATCTATTATTGATCAAAATCATATGTAGAATTCGACTTACCAGTTGCTTTGCCGCCACATTAAGAAAGTCAGACAAACGAGGTTGCAAATGGACATGGCATACCTAGCCACAATTACACAACATTGTTCATATACAATGAAGTACCAAAATCATTATGAACCAACAGAAATAGTTCCCATTGGCTCCTGCTATTCCATTAGCTTAGGGAAACTACTCTAACACACCATTTGGGTGCCACTTTTAGAAGCCTCAGACATCATTTTGGGCCTCCAAATGGCATCCCATAAAAATGCAAATAGTAAAGACCAATTTCAATTTGCAGCTATTCTCCATCACTTTAGGTAGCAACCTTTTTGGCTACATTTTCAGTGTTTCAATAATTTAAAACTTGTTTACATCTTTATGTTTGGAAAATTTATCATTTATGTCTTCAGCTTTAATACCCCTTTTACTCTTATGAATACCAAATGAATATGATTACAAATTCTAGTTTCATAGAACTCCTTTAAGATTTAACACCATTGGGGTTACCATTTTCGAAGGTCCCAAATATTGTTTGACTCCAATATGGAAACTCAACATCAGAGGCCACCCAAATGATAAAAACATATAGTAGGAAAAAACCCAAAGCAATGTCAGAGCAATTGTGACTGTGTGTAAAAAGGCAAGTGAAAGGAAGTTTTTTGTACTTTTGTTGCAGTTTCTTGTAAGAAGCTTTCTTTATTCACCCACCCATTTGCAGCTTAGAAACTGTAAACCAATTACTTTTCACATGGACTTCGAGTACCTTTTCTGCTAATTTCTACCCTATACAAATTTCAGTTGGAATGTAATTTTATATAAGATTACACCTTAAATTTGAGAACTTCCAATTCTATATTCTAGTTGATGTCAAAGGGATTATAGGCAATCTGTTGACTAACAGCTGTAAATACTATTTCCTTAGAATAGATATTAGCTGTAATTAACCAACTATATATGGTAGTAATTAAGATTAAAGGCTGAAAATCAGCATGTAATTATTTCCTTTCTAGTTTGTATTTTACCTTTATAAGGCAGGCTCTAAAGAGAAAAGGAACACAGTTTTTCCAGCAAAAAGGTCTCTAAATTGTCATGGTATCAAAGCTACAGTTCTGAGTCTTAGTTGTCCCTTGTTAGTTGACTCTCTATTCTCGTTGTTTTCTTGATCTCATGTCTGCAGAAAAGCAGGATGCTTCCTTGATTCGCTTTAATGGCAAGAACTACTCAGCTTGGGCATTTCACTTCATGATTTTTGTCAAAGGCAGGGAGCTGTGGGGGCATGTTGATGGTAGCAAACCTGCTCCTGACAGAAGCACAGACCAGCACGCCAAGTGGGAAGTCAAGGATGCACAAGTTATGTCATGGATTTTAGGTTCGGTTGAACCCAAGATCATCCTAGATCTTCGTCCCTCTAAGACCGCGGCCGAGATGTGGAATTACCTGAAGAAGATATACAACCAACAAAACACTGCTCGGCGATTTCAACTTGAACATGAATTGGCTAAGTTACAACAAGATAGTCTCACAATCTCACAATCTTTGGGCTGAATACATTGGTATAATTTATAGTCTCCTGCCATTCGAAGGTCTTAGCTCGGTCCAATTTTTCCATGAAATTACTAAGAGGGATCAATTCCTAATGAAACTAAGATTTGAATTTGAAGCCACCCGATCCAATCTTATGAACCGCGAATCTGTCGCCTCCTTGGATGTATGTCTCAATGACTTCGTGAGGAGCAACACATTTTTACTCAAGCCACTACGGAACAATGTCGATCCTCATCTGTTCCTATGGCCTATGCAACACAAGGTAAACCACGAAGTCGTGATATGAGTACTCTTTAATGCTTTTTTGGCAAAGGACTTGGTCATTTTGTCTCAATTGTCCTCGAAAATTCTGTAATTATTGCAAAAAGGATAGTCATATCATCAAGGAATGCCCTATTCGGCCACCAAAGAAATAAGAAACAGCCTATTCCGCTTCAGTTGGCTCTTCTAATGCTGGAAGTTCTGTGGATACAACTCCACCTACATAGAGTGCTCCTGCTCCTCTTCAATCTGTGACCCTTGAAATGCTTCAACAAATGATCATTTCTGCATTTTCAGCTTTAGAAAATCTCAAGTAAACCCTTTTCTATCTCATTTTCTTGGTATTTTGATTATGGGGCTTCCCACCATATGACAAACAGTGTTGATTCTCTCACCAATGTAAAGAAATATTTTGACACTCTCAAAATTCATATTGCTGATGGCAATCCTTTACCCATCACGGCCACCGGTTATATTTCTTCCTCCCTAACTAATGTCTTTGCCTCTCCTGGTCTTGCTACCAACCTTTTTTCTATTGGTAAGTTGGTTGAAAAAAATTGTAAAGTGGAATTTTCTAAATCTGGTTATGTTGTGCAGGATCTGCAAATCGGGAGGATGATCGTGAGGGAGCTTAAAGTGGGGCATCTGTTTCCTCTTCAACTTCTGTTATCTCCTTTTTCATTGCCTTTCGTCACTTGTAATTCTGCCCAGATTGATTACGGAACGTGGCATAAATGTGTCGGACATCCAAATTATAATGTACTTCATAATTTACTGAAATATGGTTATCTTGGCAATAAAGAATCATCCTTTCTTCATACTGTTCAATTTGATTGCACTTCTTGCAGGCTTGGCAAAAGTAAAACTCTCCCATTTCCTATTCACACACCAACGGTAATACAAAACTTTGATCTCATTCATAGTGACGTGTGGGGTATGGCACCTGTCACCTCTCATTCCAACTATAAATACTTTGTCACTTTTATTGACGACTATAGTCGTTTCAAGTGGATTTATTTTCTCCATTCCAAACATGAAGTCTTTTTTGTGTATAAGATCTTTCACGCCTATATATAGACCCAATTCTCAGCCAACAACAAAATTCTTCGTTCTAACAATGGGGTGAGTACATGTCTCATTCATTTCACGATTTTCTGCAAACTAATGGCATAATTTCTCAACGCTCTTGCCCTTCAACACCTAACAAAATGGGATGGCCGAACGGAAGAATCATCACCTACTCAACGTTGTTCGCACTCTCTTGTTAGAGTCCTCTATAACTTCTCGGTTTTGGTGTGAAGCTTTGTCCACTGTTGTCCTTCTTATCAACCGATTACCCACTCCCTCATTGAATCATGAATCTCCTTACGTTCGGTTATTTGGTCGTCCTCCTGATTACTCCTCCCTTCGCACCTTTGGTTGTATATGCTATGTTCATCTTCCCGCACCAAACTCACAGCTCAATCAACCCAATGTGCTTTCCTAGGGTATTCAGTCCACCAAAAAGGTTTTCTTTGTTATGATCCAACTTTGCATCGAATTACGAATTTATTGTAATGTGATCTTTCTCGAAAATCAGTATTTCTTTTCTACTCACAAGGATCTTGATTCTTCCCCATTTTCTATTTTGCCTCTGTTTAATAACTCTTCTGCAACTTTGGTTCCTTCTAAACCTTTTATTGTGTATCAGAGACCATCCCCCCATATCCAATCAGACTTCCCTCACTCCGGCACCCACTCACGCTCATTCCTCGCCTGCTGATCCTGCTTTAGCACCTCCTTCTTCTCCTCTCCGATGCAGCACTGGGGTACTAAGACCCCCCCCGATAGGTTTGGTTTCTCTACCCCTTCTTCTCAGCCACTGTCTTCTATTCCTATTTCTTCCTCTTATAAGTAGGCAATGGAGCATGAGCGTTGGCGGAAAGCCATTGACACATAACTTCTCACACTCGAAGAAAACCAAACCTAGGATGTTGTTTCTTGTCCCTCCTCCATGAAACCTCTTAGCAGTAAGTTTGCTTTTACTCTCAAACTTCGGTCTGATGGGTCCATAGATCGTTACAAGGCTCGATTAGTGGTTCTTGGCAACAAACAAGAATGTGGTCTGGACTATGATGAGACTTTCGCCCTCGTTGCCAAGATGACCATTGTACGCACTATCCTCGCCATTACTGCTTCCTAATCATAGTCTTTACATCAAATGAATGTGAAGAACGCTTTCCTCCACGATGATCTCAAGGAAGATGTTTACTTGAAACTTCCCTCTGGCATGCCTTCTTCCTCACCTAATGTTGTTTGCACACTAAAACGTTCTCTGTACGGTTTGATAAGGCACCGCGAGTGTGGTTTGAAAAATTCCAATCCACTCTTCTTGGTTCTTCATTCACTCAAAGTCACTATGACTCCTCCCTGTTTCTACAACGAACATCCAAGGGCATTGTTTTCCTCCTTGTTTAGGTGGATGATATTGTCATCACTGGATCTGACTGTCGCCATCTTTGAGATTCAAACATTACTTCACTCTTCATTCCACATGATAGATCTCGGCCGCCTTACTTATTTTTTGGGATTTGATGTTGAGGCCTCTTTTTGAATCAGCACAAGTATAGTCAAGATTTGATCCAGTTGGCTGGCCTCATCGATTCTACTTCTGTTGACACCCTGTTAGACTTTCGATTATTAAGACTTATGTTAGGCAGAATAGAACCTAATATAATAGTTATTATTAGTGAGGGCTATTTTAGTAATTAGTGATTAGTAGGTTAATTAATAGTTCTTGATTAGGGTTAGGGCATTGAAAATTTTGGAGAGTAGGAACTCTTAGAGAGAGATGGTCCACCTCTCGAATCGTAGACCAATCTATGTTCTTTTGATTGTTTCGGTTATTGAAGAATAAAGTTTAGTTCTATTCGTAATTATCTAGACCGGGTCCTATCAAATTGGTATCAGAGCACTCGATCGATGATGGCTGCGAAGAAGGTAGAGGCACTTGAGGAGATATTGGAGAGCAAAGTATCGACGATTAAGACAACGATCGAAGAATGCTTCTCGACCGTGCAACAATAGTTTTCGTCGCTGGAAGGTATGTTGGTGAAACTGACCGAGATGCAAGTTCGGTCATTGCCGAACCCTAATCAACCTACGGGCGGTCAAGTAGTAGGGGAAAGCGAGGGAGAAGGCAGCCAGGGCTGTCGCGTAGGAGGCGAGCAGGCTATGGGGGGGGAATCGAGGGCAGGCTGCGCGATGGGGGGCGCGGGTGTGGAAGGTCAGGTTAGAGGCCCCTTTGGAGGTGACCCAGGTAGCGGGTTGAAGGCGACGGCGCCACAGTGGGGGCCGGCCGAAACGGGTCAATTCCGACTAAGGGAAAATTGGACAGAGCAAGGTCCCGTTGATTGGTCTACGGGTGGAACCGCCGCTAGCGACGGGGTAAGGACGCCAAGGGCAGATTTTAGGGTTCCGACGGAACCCCCTTGGGTGGGGCAAGGGAAATATGCGGCGGGGTAAGGCAGAATGTGGGCTGACCTGCAGATTCGCAAGCTGAAAATGCCGATCTTTGAAGGCGAGAATGCAACCGCATGGGTATATAGGGTGGAAAGATACTTCGCCGTTAACGGGTCGTCCGAGGAGGAAAAGTTGCAGGCAGCAGGCCTGTGTTTGGAGGGACCGACGTTGTCATGGTTCCAATGGTGCGAGCATCGCCAACCCATTGGGTCGTGGGCGAAATTCAAGCAACGGGTAATGGTGAGGTTTCGGACTTCGCAAGATGGGGACTTGTACGAGCAGTTTTTGGCCCTTCGTCAAGAGGGACAGTTTTGGAATATCGGGAGAAATTTGGGTTGCTTTCGGCCCCATTAACGGGTGTCTCGCCGGAGGTCTTAGAGGGGAATTTTCTAGAAGCCAAAAATTCGGGCAGCATTGAGGTTGCTTCGGCCACAAGGATTGGGGGAGTACATGGACTTGGCATTACAAGTGGAGGAGAAGAAAAATGCCAAAAAAGCAGAAAAAAAACAGCACTGGCAGTATGGTTACAAAAGGCTATTCCGAGAACTATAACGCCCGGACTCAAACCGTCACCGTTGGTAAGGAGGCTTCGGGAGAGAGGAGAGCTGGAAACCGCCCGGAGAGGAGTTTCAAGAGGTTGACGGAGACCGAGTTGGCGAATAAAAGAGCTAAGGGGTTGTGTTTTCGTTGCGACGAGAAATTCACGCCCGGGCACTGTCGTAAGGAGAGGAGGCTCCAGGTGTTAATGGTCGATGATGAGGATGATGATGAGGTAGAAACAGACGAGGAGAAGGAGGAGGATTCAGTGCATCACCACCTAGACTTGGCAAAAGTGTCGCTTAACTCAATGGTCGGATTTACTCCCTGCCACACCATGAAGCTAAAAGGGGAAATTGGGGAGTAGAGCGTATTGGTTCTTATTGATAGTGGGGCCACCCACAATTTCATCTCCGACCGAGTGATTCTAAAACTAGGCCTAGAACTGACGGATACGGGCAGCCACAGAATAACTCTGGGCACGGGTACTATGGTATGCAGTGCAGGAACCTGCAAGAACCTACGATTAGTGATGCAAGGGTTGGAAGTCATTGACGACTTCTTGCCTTTAGACCTGGGCAGTTCGGATGTAATTATGGAAATGAAACGGTTGAGTTCGATGGGCGAAATGACAGTGAACTGGAAGTTATTATAGAATGAAGTTTCGGAGCAGGGGGAAGACCGTGAGGCTAGAAGGGGATCCGAGTCTGTGTAAGACTCTAGTAGCCTTGAAAACGACACTGCAGACCATTGAGCGCGAAGGACAAGGGTTCCTTATCGAGGTGAATCCGCAGATTGGGGGGGGATTTGAAGGTGGGCAGCGAGGTTGAAAAGGCTGTGTAGGAGGTTGTGGACAGATTTGGCAATGTTTTCAGGATGCCCGAAGGGTTGCCCCTAAAAAGGGATCACGAGCATGCTATAGTGTTGAAAGAGGGGGTTTCACCGATTAGCGTGCGGCCTTATCGTTACCCATAGGCGCAGAAGGATGAGATCGAGAGATTGGTGCACGAAATGTTAGAAGCCGACATTATACAGCCCAATATGAGCCCATTCTCTAGCTCGATTTTGTTGGTTAAGAAGAAAGACGGAAGTTAGCGGTTTTGTGTGGATTACTGAGCCTTGAACAAGGCGACTGTACCAGCTAAATTTCCCATTCCGGTCATTGATGAACTGTTGGATGAGTTACACGGAGCTAGCATGTTCTCCAAATTAGATTTGAAATCGGGGTATCACCAAATTCGAATGCGGCGGGAAGATGCGGCCAAGACCGCTTTTCAAACTCACGCGGGACACTATGAGTTCCTCGTGATGCCTTTTGGCCTCACCAACGCCCCGACAACGTTTCAGTCACTCATGAACAAGGTATTTCAGCCGTACTTGAGGAAGTTTGTGCTCGTCTTCTTTGACAACATCTTGATATATAGCCATTCTACCAAGGAGCATTTGAATCATTTGGCGGTCGTGTTGATAGAATTACGGGGTCAACAATTATATGCGAATGCGCAGAAGTGTACTTTTGGGCAACCTAGTGTTGAGTATTTGGGTCACATTGTTTCGGGTGAGAGGGTTTCGGCGGATCGAGCCAAGGTTGCGACAATGTTAAATTTGCCGACACCGAGGACACTAAAGGAGTTGAGGGGATTTTTGGGTTTGACAGGATATTACTGGAAATTTGTCAAGGGTTATGGCACGATAGCGTGACCATTAACAGATCAACTCAAAAAAGATAATTTTCGTTAGGGCGAATTGGCAACTGAGGCTTTCGAAGAATTAAAGCGAGCAATGGCTAGTGTTCCGGTTCTCGCATTGCCGGACTTCACCGCGACTTTCGTTATGGAACCGATGCCTCCGGCTATAGATTAGGGGCTGTCCTCATGCAAAATCAGCGACCGATAGCATATTTTAATCAGGTTTGGACAGCACGCGCCCGCCTTAAGTCTGTTTATGAACGGGAGCTCATGGCTATTGTGTTCGCAGTCGAAAAATGGAGACCGTATCTGCTGGGACAGAGGTTTGTTGTCCCCACGGATCAAATAAGCTTGAAATACCTGTTGAAACAGCGCATGCTTGCCGAGGATCATCAAAGCTGGCTGTCCAAACTAGTGGACTATGATTTTGAGATACAATATCGTCCGGGACTAGACAATAAGGCTGCAGATGCGCTGTCCAGGCGCGTAGATGGACCCCGCTTAGTGGCAATATCAATTCCTCGGGTATTAGATGTCACGGACCTCGAGTCGGAAGCGACGGCGGATTCCGAGTTGCGCAAGATTAGAGAGGCGGTTCAACGGGGCGATGATGGGTATCCCGACTACACGGTTGTGGAGGAGCAGCTTCGTTACCAAGGGTGCATCGTGATTCCAAAATCGTCGGTGCACATACCACAAATGTTACACGAGTTCCATGGTAGTGCAATCGGGGGACATTCGGGGGTATAAAAAACTTATAAGCGCTTGACGGCAGAATTGTATTGGGTAGGTATGAAGAAAGATGTGGAGCGTTTCGTGGCACGTTGTGAAGTTTGCCAACGAAACAAATAGGCGGCTATGTCCCCGGCGGGATTACTCCAACCTCTACCGCTGCCCCAAAAAGTATGGGAGGAAGTGAGTATGGACTTTATTGACGGGTTACCGAGATCGGAAGGCTGTACTGTCATTTTGGTGGTAGTTGACCGTCTTAGCAAGTATGCACACTTTGTGCCGCTTAGGCACCCGTACACAGCTTTGACTGTAGCCACGGCTTTCATGAGAGACATCGTCCGCCTACACAGTGTGTCGGAGGCCATTGTGTCTGATCGCGACAGTTTTTTTGAGCCAATTTTGGGAGGAACTATTTCGGTTACAAAGGACGGCGTTGAAGCAGAGTTCTACCTATCACCCCCAAACGGATGGTCAGACTGAAGTGGTTAATCGCTGTTTGGAGACGTACTTGCGGTGTTTCGTGTTGGATACCCCTCGAATTTGGGCTAAGTGGTTGACATGGGCCGAGTATTGGTACAACACTTCCTTTCACACGGCCACGCAGACCACTCCATTCCGCATCCTTCATGGGCGAGATCCGCCTTCATTGATCCGTTATGGACGTAGCACCACCCCGGTCTCACAGGTGGAGCAATATTTAGAGGCGAGGGATGATTATTTAGAGGAGTTAAAGGGGCACTTAGCGAAAGCTTAGCAGCAGATGAAATTTGAGGCTAATAAGCATCGGCGGGGGGTTCATTTTGGAGTGGGAGATTGGGTTTTCTTGAAGCTTAGGCCATACCGGCAGAAATCCGTAGCGAGGAGGCGGAATGAGAAATTATCAGCACGCTATTTCGGGCCTCACGAAGTGGCTGTGCGGATCGGGGCAATAGCCTATCAGCTTACGTTACTGACCACGGTAGCAATTCATCCGGTTTTCCATGTCTCTCACCTCCGCAAGGCAATTGGAACTCACGTGGCCTCTCCGACACTACCACCGAATTTGACAGCAGATATGGAGGTGTTGTTGGAACCGGATGAGCTATGTGGGGTTAGGCAAGGGGCGCGGGGACCGAAGGTTCCATTGGATGTCTTGATTAAGTTGAAGGATATGCCGCTCCACGATGCCACATGGGAAACATACTCTTCCATCACACAACAGTTTCCGTATTTTCACCTTGAGGACAAGGTGTCTCATTGGGAGGAGAGTAATGTTAAGACTCTCGATTATTAAGACTTACGTTAGGCGGAATAGAACCTAATATAATAGTTATTATTATGTTATAGTTATTATTATTATTAGTGAGGGCTATTTTAGTAATTAGTGATTAGTAGGTTAATTAGCAGTTCTTGATTAGGGTTCGGGCATTGAGAATTTTGGAGTAGGAACTCTTAGGGACAGACGGTCTGCCTCTCGAATCGTAGACCAATCTGTGTTCTTTTGATTGTTTCGGTTATTGAAGAATAAAGTTTAGCCCTATTCGTAATTATCTAGACCGGATCCTATCACACCCCCTTGGAATTCAATGTGAAATATCACTGAGATGAGGGGGACCTCCTCGACGACCCTACTCTTTATCGGAAATTGGTTGGAAGTCTTATTTATCTCACCATTACCTAACCCGACATCTCTTATGTTGTTCATACTATAGTAAGTTCATGAACGCACCAAGGCATCTCCATTTATCTGCAGTAAGATGCATTATTCGCTACATTCTTGTCACACCGAGTCATGGCTTATTCTTTCCTATTGGTTCTTCTCTCCGACTACAAGCCTATAGTGATGCTGATTAGGCCGGTTGCCCGGACACTAGAAAATCTACAACCGGGTGGTGTATGTTTCTTGGCGATGCACTTATCTCTTGGAAATGTAAGAAGCAGGATCACGTCTCCAAATCATCCACTGAGGCCGAGTACCATGCCATGTCTGTTGTAGCTCCGAAATCATTTGGTTGCGTGGCCTCCTCACGGATCTTGGATTTTGCCCCGCTCAACCCACTCCACTGCATGCTGATAACACTAGGACAATCCAAATTGCGGCAAACCCAGTCTACCACGAACGCACCAAGCATATAGAAGTTGACCGTCACTCCATCCGGGAAGCCTATAACCATAACGTCATCACACTTCCACATATCTCCACTGCGCTACAGATCTCTGACATCTTCACTAAATCCTTGCCATGTCAGCATCATCAGTTCCTCATTAGCAAATTGATGCTGGTCAATCTACCCACATCAATTTGAGGGGGGTGTCAAAGGGATTATAGGCAATCTGTTGACTAACAGCTGTAAATACTATTTCCTTATTTAGAATAGATATTAGCTGTAATTAGCCAACTATATATGGTAGTAATTAAGATTAAGGACTGAAAATCAGCATGTAATTATTTTCATTCCAGTTTGTATTTTACCTTTATAAGGCAGGCTCTAAACAGAAAAGGAACACAGTTTTTCCAGCAAAAAGGTCTTTAAATTGTCAGTTGAGAACTTCAATTTGATCTAGTAAAGTCAAACGCACCATAAATTCCCATTCTGAAAAGCTAACAGCAAGATTTAGATTCACGGTTAGGTTAACTCACAATCCACTCACCCGTGCAAGATCTCCAAGCAGAGCAAAGGCACTCTGTCTGACATCAGAAGCATCATCCATGCAACACTGCAGAAGCAGGTTGTTTATATTACTTTGTGAAACCTACAAAACCCCAAGGACAAAAGACAGTTTGTCAATCAGAAATCCACTAATCTAAACAAATAAACCTCCTCTTGGCAAAGTGCTCTCCTAGGCATGCTACAGATGATATTAACATGCAGTCCACAATGAGCAAAATGACAAACATTGTCAAGAAAAAAGCAAGTTTGTGTTTTATTCTCCCTGTAAATGGGGAAAAGGGAAAGCCACATACTGATAAATTTGTAAGAGTGATGATTCATAGTCTGCTGAACGGTAATAAATTCATTAGGCGTTTTTGCTCGATATATGTTTTACAATTAAATTTTCAAACTAGAAGCACTAAAGAAGAGTAAGACCAAGAAGAAGGAAACTACCAAGCTTTCTATCCCACTGCCAAGACCCTCTGTAAGTCCAGATAGCAGGTCAAGAGAGCATACAATGAACTCTTTATCATACTGAACACCAGCTGAAGCAGGATCTGCCTGAAACAGGAATGCAAACAGAGATCTTCACATAGATTACAAGATGAACAAGTATTGCATACAATGATATGAGTTACATTATAAACAAGATCTGGAATATATCAGACTTCACTAATTTCAAGATGTAGACACGGTTGTGATCGATGGCATGCCAAAAGCATTAATGAAACCAAAAAGATGGCGGTCAACAGTTATAATTCTCCGACCCCCTACCATCCCCTCACCCCCAACAGACACGCACACAGAACAACCCCATCTAAAAATGAAAGATGGAAAAGTTTTTGAAGAAATAATTTTGATGTTAAAACATGCTCGAATTTGAAGAATTAGCAGAGATGATATGTAATAATGAAGCCCTTACTTGGAAGAAAGATACAGAACAATTTTCCTTATATTATAGAATATGTTTTTACTCATCTTCCTTAGACCCAAACTTCTAATAGGAAGGAAGAATAGTATAGCTATATCAAGTATCCTCTAGATACACCTAAATGTAGCAACTTCCCAAAGGAAAGATAATGAATGAATATAGATATCAAAGGGCAAGCAGATAAGACAAATAGTGGATCTAAAAGCGTAAGATAGGAAAGAAACAGATTTGAAGAGTAAGACTCAGGCAGGAGAACTCAATAACATAGTGATGACCTATTGATGAATAGAAAAATTTACATACAAAATCAGATAAATAATTAAAACAGAAGCTAAGTACAACCTTTGCCAATTGTTGACTCTGGATGATGTTTATGCACCTCTGATATACGGGCTCAGCAAATTGAGAAAACCCACTGCCCAATGCCTGAAGATCATTTGTACATGTTACTTCAACATCTCATATAAATCCACAATAGAAAATGCAAGTCAAAGAGAGAATAACAGCCACAGTTGGTCCACCGCAGCATCAAATACAGCAAAGAAGAATCAAAGATGTCATACAATCTTCATCATCTTAAAAGAAAAAGAGCGCATGCACTAAAAAAAAAATCTTAAGATGTGTCACTATTTTCTAGTGCCTTCTGTTGTTTTAGTTAGCTCTTAAGGTATAATTGTGCAATGACTAAAGGGAAAGAAAAATAGAAAAGGAAATAAACTGACTGTTAGATCCTGACCAAGACAAATAATCTATATTTCTCATATACTTCAATTATTGCAACATGTAGCGGTCCAAACAGAATTGACAAGACCATTTGAAAACACTAAACAAAACTGATACTGCTAAAAAAATTAAAGAGCATGCACCTGTGCAATGGACGTAAAGCACTCTAGGAGCTGAAAGATATCTTTATCAGAATTTGATAGCAGCTGCCACTTTGCGATTAATGGTGGCATCAAAATGTTGAGATAAGTGGGCTGCAAACCAAATAAACAATAAAATGATAGGATCCTTCATATTAAATAATCAAATGATATAATTCTCTTAATGAAACAAGAAACCTCTGAGAACAGTGCAGAAAAGTGGGAGACTTGGGGGGGGGGGGGGGGGCGGGGGGAGGGGAGGCGGGGGCTGTAACTTTGTGAAACAAATAATGGAGAATAAAAACTGGTATATATTTTCTATTATTTTTTCAATCTGTACAGCCTAAGTCCTTTTATAGACTAGATACAATATTAGGAAATCTATAGAATCCCTAGACTTAAGGAATCTGTTATTCTAACACCTAGAAATAAGGTAGAAGATATATTCTCTAATATACACAGTTTTCCTCTTTATTTTAACACTCCCCCTCAAGCTGGAGAATAAATGTTCTTTAATCCCAGCTTGCTAACCATTTTATGAAAATGATGACCGGATAACCCTTTAGTCAATACATCAGCTAGTTGTCCTTCAGTAGATACATAAGGCATGCAAATCAAACCACTGTCTAGTTTCTCTTTTATGAAGTGTCTATCAACTTCCACATGTTTAGTCCGATCATGTTGAACCGGATTATGAGCAATGTTAATTGCTGACTTATTATCACAGTACAAGTTCATTGGTTTTTCAATTGGAACCTTGAGATCTTTTAGTATAATTTCTAACCATAGTAATTCACAAATTCCTAAGGCCATAGCGCGGAACTCAGCCTCTGCACTTGATCTTGCAACCACCGCTTGCTTCTTACTTCTCCATGTAATTAGATTTCCACCAAGAAATGTACAATAACCTGAAGTTGATCTTCTGTCTACCACTGATCCTGCATAGTCTGCATCTGTATATACTTCTAGGTTCATTCTGGACCCTTTCTTAAATAATAACCCTTGACCGGGACTAGACTTCAAATACTGTAGGATTCTATACACAGCCTGAAGATGTACTTCCTTCGGATTGTGCATGAACTGGCTTACTACACTCACTGCATATGCGATATCAGGTCTGGTATGAGTCAAATATATTAGTCTCCCAACAAGCCTTTGATACATTCCCTTATCCACCATCTCACATTCAACCGCTTCCCCAAGTTTATGATTTAGTTCGATGGGAGTCTCAACAGGTCGACTCCCTGTTTTTCCAGTTTCCTTTAGTAAGTCCGTTACATACTTCTGTTGTGAAACAAATATTCCCTCCTTTGAGTGTGCTACTTCAATTCCTAGGAAGTACTTCAACTTTCCAAGATCTTTTATTTCAAACTCCATGGCCAGTTTTCCTTTAAGTGACTCCTTTTCTATTTGATCACTCCCGGTAATGATGATGTCGTCCACGTATACAATGAGAGCTGTGACTCCCCCCGAAGCAGTATGCTTTATAAATAGTGTATGGTCTCCTTGACTCTGTTTGTATCCCCAAGCCAACATAGCTCGTGTAAATCTTCCAAACCAAGCTCTAGGAGACTGTTTTAGTCCATACAACGCCTTCCTCAACCTACACACCACATTCTTCTTTGTGTCAAAGCCCGGTGGTGTTTCCATATAGATTTCTTCCTCGAGGTCTCCATGAAGAAACGCATTCTTCACATCGAGTTGCTGCAAGTTCCAATCAAAATTAGCAGCTAACGTCAATAATATTCTTACTGTGTTCATTTTTGCAACTGGGGCAAATGTCTCCTCATAGTCAACACCAAACGTTTGAGTGTACCCCTTTGCTACCAGTCTTGCTTTGTATCTTTCTAGGGATCCATCTGCATTATATTTTACTGAAAAAATCCACCTGCACCCTACTGGTTTCTTACCTTCTAGGAGTTCGACCAGCTCCCAAGTCTTATTCTTCTCAAGTGCCTGCATTTCAACTTTCATAGCATGTTTCCACTTTGTACTGCTTAATGCCTCAGTTAATGTTTTAGGAATGTGTATAGAGTTTAAGTGAGTCAGAAAGACTTTATGTGAAGAAGAAAAATTGTCAAAAGTGACAAACTGTGAAAGTGGGTGTTGTGTGCAGTTTCTGGTACCTTTTCGAAGTGCAATAGGTAGATCTAATTCACCCTTGTCAGGTAAGGAAGAAATAGTTACCTGTTCAATATCCCCTTCCACTATAGTTTTAGGTCCTTGCTGCGGTTCCAACTCTTGGACAAGCGTTGGATCAGTCTGGTATCCCTTCTTCCTTGAGTAGACTTGGAGTGGTTTAGAAACTGTAGGATTTGGTGCTGTAGGATTAGGTGCTGGAATTGATGGTTCAGGTTGTTGAGATGATTGTGGATTTGGATTTACTGATGATGAAGGTTGAGATAATGATAGTGGAAGATTGGAAAACCAGTCCAACATGTCTTTCTCCTCTTCAAGTAACGTTTCCCCTTGAGGAGAATAAGACTCACCTTCAACAAAGGTGACATCTATTGTAATGTAGATTTTGCGAGTAGGCGGATGATAACACTTGTAGCCTTTCTGAGTAGCTGAGTATCCAATGAATAGATATCGAAGGGCTCGAGGATCTAATTTGCTCCGATTCTGAGAATGTATATGGACAAATACTGCACATCCAAACACTCTAGGGGGTAGTTGGTTTGGTAAGTTGTATTCTGGAAAATGTTGAGAAAAAAACTCCCACGGGCTCTGGTTGTCTAATACTTGAGTAGGGATTCTGTTGATAAGAAAGGTAGCAGTAAGTACTGCTTCTCCCCATAAGTATTGAGGGACTTGTCGCTGAAATAGTAAGGCCCGAGCAGTTTCCAGTAGGTGTCTGTTTTTCCTCTCTGCCACCCCATTCTGTTGAGGTGTATCAATGCAGGAAGATTCATGAATTATACCTTCGTTATGGAGAAACGAGGTTAACGTCTGATTAAAAAACTCCTTTCCATTATCTGACCTCAATCTCTTAATTCCTACACCAAATTGTGTTTTTATCATTTTTAGAAAGATATGAAAGATGGTTGTGACATCTGATTTTTGTTTCATTAAGTAGACCCATGTGACTCGAGTGCAATCATCAATAAACGTGACAAACCAACGTGCTCCCGAAACATTAGCCACCCTAGAAGGTCCCCACACATCACTATGTATCAAATGAAATGGTTTCAATGATATATTGTTACTTGCAGGAAACGACACTCGTTTGTGTTTTGCCATTTCACATACATCACAATGTAATAGTTTTAAGTCTATATTTCTAAATAGCAAAGGAAATTTGAGGCTAAGGGTTTTAAAGGAAGGGTGGCCTAGTCGTAGATGATGGAGGAAAATTTGGTCTTTAGTTGTAGATGTAGCTGATAGTTGCAAGGCTTAATGTCTGATCTGTGCAGTTTCTTTACCACCCCAAGGCTCAAGATAGTAAAGACCATTCTTTTCTTTAGCATGCCCAGTCGTCTTCCCCGTAGCTTGGTCCTGAAACATACATGAAAATTTGGAGAAAATCAGTTGACAATTTAGATCTTTAGAAAGTTGTTTTACTGATATAAGGTTTGCTGTAATTTTGGGTACATGTAGGACATTTTTCAATGTTAGGGATGGTCCTAAGGATATATTCCCTTGACCTGCTACAGTGACCAGTGAGCCATCAGCTATAATGATCTTTTTATTACTAGGACATGGATTATAGGTAGAGAAGATATGGGAGGAATGGGTCATATGGTCGGTTGCTCCTGAATCAATTATCCATACTGTATTCTGGTCATTAGTTGAGGCATTAAGAGCATAAGAGTTAGAAATCATACCAGAGAAAGCTAATGAACAAGAGGAACCTGATGGATTTCCGAGAGAGTCAAGGAGGTTTCTGAGGCGGCCAATATCATCTTGACTAAAAAACTTCTCATTGTGCACATATTGCCCATTGTGCAGTAGTTCATTTTGTGCAGTATGGGCATTATGAGCTTGCCCTTTATTCTGGGCAGTCCTGCCCTTATTATAAGGAGGATTTTGAGGCTTTCCGTGTAACTTCCAGCAGTTATCTTTTGTATGTCCTACTTTCTTGCAGTAGTTGCATACTAAGTTTCCCTTTTCTGCAAATCTGGGATCAAACCGACTTTCAAATTTCCTATTATCTTTTGCTACCACCAGGGCCCTTTCTGCAGCTTGTTCTGCAGCTCCGATTATGATAAGGGCAGATCCTTCCACCGGTTGCACTTTCAACATGACTCCTCTCCTACTTTCCTCCCCACGAACAATTGAAATTGTTTCTCCCAATGTTGGTAATTCTCTTCCTAAGATCCGAACCCTTACTGGGTCAAATTCTGCATTTAAGCCTGCCAAGAAATCGTACGTTCTTTCCTTTTCTATGAACGTTTTTAATGTAACAGCATCCTCACTATTGGTCATCTTAATGACTTGATAATAATCCAACTCATACCATAGATTTTTCAAATTGTTGGCATATTCTGTCACTGTTTTGTTCCCTTGTTTCGCAGCGGCTAATTTTGTTTTTATTTCATACACTTGGGCTGCATCGGCTACCTTTGAGTAGGTTTGTCGGATTGCTTCCCAAATTTCCTGAGCAGTGGTTAGGAACATAACAGTATCACTGACTTCTGGCATCATAGAATTCCATAGCCAAGACATAACCATTGAATCTGCTTCATCCCACATAGGGAACCGTGGGTCCTGCTTCTCCGGCCCTGTGCCGAGAAGGTGATTGATCTTTCCTTTACCTTTTAGATAGGTCTGCACAAATTGAGACCACTTTAGGTAGTTATTTCCATTTAGCCTATACGTGGCTTGAATGTTTTGTAGATCGCTGGATCCCTGTTGGGTTATGGACTCCTCTGCCGGAAGAAGGTTACTGGTGGTGGAACCATCAGACATCATGATTTATGGAAAAAAAAGAACCTAGGGCTCTGATACCATGAAACAAATAATGGAGAATAAAAACTGGTATATATTTTCTATTATTTTTTCAATCTGTACAGCCTAAGTCCTTTTATAGACTAGATACAATATTAGGAAATCTATAGAATCCCTAGACTTAAGGAATCTGTTATTCTAACACCTAGAAATAAGGTAGAAGATATATTCTCTAATATACACAGTTTTCCTCTTTATTTTAACACTTTGTATGTTCAGATATCTCATCTTATCATTAGATTTTACCTGATTTAGCTCCCCTCCAACAGCATCTGCTAAGGTTCCAATAGCATCATATACAATACGGAGATTTCGTCTCTGGAAATTAGAAAATATATATTGACAGAGAGCCAAAACAATAGGTATATTTTATGTCAGAAAACAGAAAGGAAAAAAATGCAGTGAAGTTAAACGGATCAAATTCAGAATTTCATCTCAACTTCAATAAAATCTCTAAAAGAGGAAATGTTAGCAAAGAACCTGATATTTAGCAAAAGCACTCATAAGGTGCTGTAAAATAATTTCCAATCGCGGTGCCAATTCCTCGGCAGCCTCCTGCAACATAACCTACCAGATGAGATATGAATACTTGAAACTAACATTGGAGCACAATAATCACTTTGATAAGAACAGAAGATCTATAGCAAGAACCTCCTCAAGTGTTGCAAAAGCTGAACATGCAGCCTCTTGCACCCGCTTGTTATCATCTAATATTCTTTGTAGAAGACCCATCAGAACCTTGTCAAATTGTTTATAGCCTTTTTGATGCCCAACACCCTAAATTAGGAGGTGGCAGTTATAAGCTAAGAATCCTTTATAGGCCCATGGAAATTATGAGCATTAATTAAACAGAAACTTCCAGTTCTAGAATGGAGTGGAGATATAGTGATCAAAAAAATAAACGTACTAGCTTGTACAATGACAAGGTGAAATGTTTGTAGTTTCACACACACTCAGATTACAGACTCTCTCGCCTCTGAAGATACTCGTAGAAAATGAATAAATTTATGTGTCTGTCCTCCAGTCCAGTCTATCCCTACTTGTTCGATATTTACTCCTAATGAGGTTTATTTAGAGATATATCTGAGAAGATAAATATCAATATTTCCTTAACAAAGATCATAGCATAATTCTTATATTGGAAAAATAATACCCAATTACTTATCTGAAAATGCATGTTATCTTATAGAAAAATAGTAATACCTGAACAATAAACTTGCTGAATCGAGAGATTGTCCAACAAGAGATGCTCCGTATGAGAGGAAACTTATCATCTAATAGGGGAATCAGAAATGTAACAATCTACAAGAGAAAACACCATTAGTTTGAAACCTTGCACTGCCTGCAAAATATAAAGAAAATGTCTAATAACTTTATTTTATATAGGGAACTGTAGAACATTGTAAGATAGATTCATGCTTCAGCAAACAAATCATTTTGATTTGTTTGCTGATTAAGTGCAGATTAGTAGTAGCTACGTAGTTGCTATTTTCTAGGGATTCTAATAGAATCTGTTTAGGTATGTTTTGTGTAGTTAAACTAGATTTTTCTCTCTTATATAAAGGAACTTAAGATGTAAATTTAGATGCATGAATAAAATTTATTTTACCTCTAAAACTCACATGGTATCAAAGTCACATATCTACCAAACCCTAGCAAATCAATCCCTCATGACAAAGTATGGGATGGTTATGGGAAAACTAGGTTCTCCTTCTGTTTCAATCCTAGAAAATACCTCCAATCACGAAATCATGGTCGGTGGCAACCATGGAAACTCGAAGAACAATCAAGTCATAATCACCGCGAACAAACTGAATGAGGACAACTATGTTCAATGGTCTCATTCAGTAATGATGTATATCTGCAGAAAAGGAAAGGACGAATATCTATCTAGTGAAGTAGCCAAACCAGAAAAAGATGATCCAAAATTTAGGATATGGAAGGCTAAAAATAGTATGGTCATGCCATGGCTCATAAATTCCATGACTATTGATGTTGGAGAAAACTTTCTACTATATGAAACATTCACAGAGATATGGGAGACAGTTAAGGAGACCTACTCAAACAATAAGAACACCTCGGAACTATTCGAGATAAAGTAACTCAATACTACAATGCTCTTACCCGCTACTGGCAACAACTAGATTTGTGTGATATTCATCAATGGAAGTGCACTGAAGATATCCAACTATACAAGAAAATTGTCCAAAGGAAAATATTGTACAAATTCCTAATTGGACTAAATCAGAATCTAGATGAAGTAAGAGGAAGAATTCAAGGTTATAAATCTCCACCGAGTGTAAAAGAGGCCTTTTCGGAAGTAAGGAAAGAGGAAAGCAAAAAAAAGGTAATGTTGAAATCTCACTTAGCAACTCAAAATATGGAAGTCTCGGCCTTAGTAGTTAGAGACTCTCAGTATCAATCAAGTGAGAATAGGCAAAGGAAAGAACGTCCATGGTGTGAGCACTGTAGGAAATCTGGACACGTTAAACGCACATACTAGAAAATCCATGGAAAACTAGCAGATTGGAAACCATCACGACAGCCTTACAAAGAAGGCTGTGGAAACCATAGTCTCTTGGAGGAACCTAGTACAATTAGTGAATCTAATGTGTACAGCAGGAAACAATTTGATCTACTGAAGAAACTGCTCAATCAGTCACAATCATCCTCACAACCCTCCTCAACTATTGGAACTGGGTCCAAAGCTCAAAAAGGTAACTTCGCTACGGCCCCAAATACTATGAAAAAGGACAATTCATGGATTGTGGACTCCAAAGCATCAGACTACATGACTGGTGACAAAGCTCTCTTTAGTACTTTTACCCCTTCCTATGAAAATCTGACTGCTAGAATTGCAGATGGCTCACTCTCAAAGGTATCCGATTTAGGGTCCATCACAATATCAAAAGACCTTACCCTACACTCGGTCCTATTAGTTCCAAATCTAGACTGCAACTTATTATCCATTAGTAAACTCACCCGAGACATTAATTGTGTTACTAAATTCTTTCCATACTCGTGTGAATTTTAGGACTTGAATTCGGGGAAGACGATTGGCAATGCTAAGATGTACTCGGGGCTCTATCTCCTTAAGGTTTCTAATCCTCAAGTGGATGGCTACAAGTCAGAGTGCTTAGTGTCTAGAAGTCAAAATAGTTCTATTAGTCAACACCCTAAAGATAGTCTAGTGATGTTATGGCACTACTAGTTAGGCCATCCAAACTTTGTGTATCTTCAGAAATTATTTCCATCTTTATTCTATAATAAAAGACCCTCTATTTTTCAGTGTGAAATCTGTCAACTCTCAAAACACACCCGAAACTCCTTCCCTAATCAACCCTACAAAAAATCCCAACCTTTCTCTATGATTCACAGTGATGTATGGGGACCACAAAGAGTAAAATCCAACATAGGAGCCCTCTGGTTCATCACCCCAATAGATGATCACACTAGACTAACATGGGTGTTTCTCATGAAAGAAAAATCTGATGTGGGCCAAATCTTCGAAAATTTCAATTTGATGGTTAAAACTGAATTTCAAGCTAAGATACAAGTGTTCAGGACAAATAATGCTAAAAAGTACTTCACATCCTCTCTTAGCACATATCTTCTAGAACAAGGGATTGTCCATCAAAGCTCCTGTGTAACACCTCAACAAAATGAAATTGCGGAAAGGAAAAATAGACATCTATTAGATGTTGCAAGATCACTCATGTTCGCATCCCACGTCCCAAAGCATCATTGGGGTGATGCCATCCTCACCTCAGCCTATCTCATCAATAGAATGCCTTCTCAGATCCTCCAATTCCATACCCCATGTCAGACCATCCTAAAGACCTATCCACACACACACCTCATAACCTCTATTCCTTTCAAAGTATTTGGCTGCTCTGTTTTTGTCCATACCACAATCCCACTAGAAACAAACTCGATCATAAAGCAATCAAATGCATTTTCTTAGGATATTTATCAAATTAGAAAGGGTACAAGTGCTACTCCCCCAACACACAAAAATACTACAACTCCATGGATGTCACATTTTTTGAACAACAACCCTTCTATCTGAAACCTGACATTCAGGGGGAGAATTCGGTTATACATGAATATCAACTTTGGGATATCACAACCATAGAGCAAACCTCTTTTCCTAGTCCACCGAATAGTGATAGTTTCCTATAAGATCCTATTCCCAATCTCCATCCAACTCAAAATATCCATCTTACTGAGCAGAATTCCCTACCAGCTCTAGACACCACTAGTCAACAAAACACTGACTTACAAAACCCTCTTCCATCTCTAGACACTAGTCAACAAGACACTGACCTCATCACGTACTCTAGAAGGAAAAGAAGTCAAAAGGAAACAGAACCCCTAATACATCATGAGCAAGTCCATGAATATCCAAGGCCGAATGAAGACCTTCAAGGTAATCCTAATTCTGAATCTCTTTCTATTGAGTTGGAAAATGATGATATTAATTGGCCTATTGCATTGGGGAAAGGTGTTAGATCATGTACAAAGCATTCTATATGCATCTTTGTGTCCTATCAAGGGCTATCACCTAATTTCAGGGCATTGGTGGCCAACATCGATAGAATTCAGATTCCAAACAACATAGAGGAAGCTCTAAGAACTCCTAAATGGAAAGCAGCTGTTTGTGATAAAATTCAGGCACTAGAGAAGAATGAAACGTGGGAAGTTATAGCATTACTTTCAGGAAAGCGTCCAATGGGGTGTAAATGGATATTCACGGTAAAATACAGAGATAATGGAAGTGTGGACAAATTCAAAGCTCGATTGGTTGCGAAAGGATTTACTCAATCCTCTGAAATTGACTATGAAGAAACATTTGCTCCAATAGCAAAACTAAATACTGTCCGTGTCCGAGTCCTCCTCTCACTAGCAACAAATCTAGATTTGCCGCTATACCAACTAGATATCAAAAATGCCTTTTTGAATGGAGATCTAATAGAGGAAGTGTATATGGATATTCCTCCCGAATTTGAGAATTCAGATACAATCAACAAAGTGTGCAAGCTAAAAAGGTCACTTTACGGACTCAAGCAATCGCCAAGGGCTTGGTTTGACAGATTTACAAAGGTGGTCAAGAGATATGGATACACTCAATGTCAATCAGATCACACATTATTTGTAAAATTTTCTGCTATAGGAAAAGTTGTCATTCTTATTGTGTATGTTGATGACATTATTTTAACTAGGGATTATTATGAGGAGCTAATCAATATCAAAGAATTCCTAGCAAGAGAATTTGAGATCAAAAACTTGGGAAATCTCAAATATTTCCTAGGAATGGAAATCGCTTAGTCAAAAAGGGGAATTTCAGTATCTCAAAGAAAGTATGTGTTGGACCTACTAAAGGAGACAGGAATGCTGGGATGCAAACCAGTCGATACTCCAATGGACTCAACTTTAAAATTGGGACTCAAAGAGGACGACGTTCCCGTTGATAAGGGCAGATACCAACGATTGGTTGGGAAGCTAATCTCCTTATCCCACATGAGACCTGATATTGGCTTTGCTGTAAGTAAAGTAAGTCAATTTATGAATTGTCCAAATGAAGAACACATGGAGGCTGTTTAGCAATATTGAGGTACGTAAAGATGACACCTAGAGATGGTTTGTTCTTTCAAAAAACAGCAGTTAGAGATATTGAAGTCTAATGTGATGTAGATTGGGCAGGATCAATCAAAGACCGAAGATCTACTTCAGGTTATCGCACCTATGTTTGGGGGAACTTAGTCACATGGAGAAGCAAAAAGCAATCGATAGTGTCATGAAGTAGTGCAGAGGCTGAATTTCGAGCTATGGCTCATGGGATGTGTGACGGAATGTGGTTAAGAAGAATTTTACAGGAATTAAAATTTTCAGTGGATGAACTAATGAAAATGTTGTGTGATAATCAGTCTGCTATTAGCATTGCAAAGAATCCAGTTCATCATGATCGAACGAAGCATGTAGAAATCGACCAGCACTTCATAAAAGAAAAGGTAAATGAAGGGATAGTTAAGCTACTACTTATGTCTACAAATTTGCAGATAGCTGATGTCCTAACTAAGGCTCTACCAAGAATCAAGTTTGAAGATCTAAAGTCCAAGCTTGGTACGATTAACATCTATAACCAAGCTTGAGGGGGAGTGTAGAATGTTACGGGATTCTATTTGTGCTATTTTAGGGATGTTTTCCTTTATGTCTAGATTGTATATAGCAGATATTTAGGCTGCAAATAACGTTGGAAATACTTACCTTGTATAGCATTTAGGCGCTGGAAATCAGGCACTCTATGTAAATCTCTTCTATATAATGAAAGCAAACCCTATGGAAAGGGTATTCAGACCAATTTGACATGGTATCAGAGCCCCTACTCTGCTATTCATTTCTGTGGTTTTAATCACTCGTGTGATAAGAAATTTTTTTTTTTTCTTGCTCTTGGTGTGTCGGCATTTTCTGTGGTCATCGATTTCGTGGCTGCCGACGTACTGTTCTGGGTTGAAAGGTGTCAATTGGGTTCCTCTGTGGCCATCGATCTTCTCTGCGGGGGCGTTTGGCGTTTTCTGTGGTGGTTGAGTGGTGTTCGATCTTCTCTTTCGGTGCTTCCATTGTGGTGGCTGGGTTGCTGTGGGGACGTCGGCTCTCTCTGTGGTAGACGGGAGGTTCTGTGGTGGTTGCGAGGTGATCAGCAACGAATCTGTGGTGGTTGCGAGGTGGTTGCGAGGTTCTGTGGTGGGCTGCGAGGTGTAAACGAATCTGGTTGCTGATTCTTTTGTTGCAGACGTGCTAGCTGGGCAGGTATCAATTTTGGGCCCTCTTATTGTGTTCCTTGGGCCTAATTAACTTGTACCCGTGAGCTTCTCTTTTGCATTGTGTATTTGGGCCTCTTTTTCACTTGAAGTTGGAATTGATTTACTTTCGAGCTTGCTGATATTTTTGACTGTTTGGGCTGATTTTGTTATACGTAACTTTCATCATGTCTACGGAAAATAATATTATTCGTTTTACTGGAAAGAATTTTTCAACGTGGAAATTTCAATTTAAAATGTTCTTGAAAGGGAAAGAATTATCAAATCATATTGATAGTTTTATTCGAGTTCCCACTGATGAAAAGGAATTTGCCCAATGGGAGGTCAAGGATGCTAGGGTGATCTCTTAGCTCTTAGGAACGATTGAGCCCCATCTTGTCACCAATCTTCGGTGTTTCACTACGGCTCACGCTATGTGGGCCTATCTGCAACGTATTTATCACCAAGACCACAGTGCTCGGAAATTCCAATTGGAGTTGGAAATTAGCAATTACACTCAAGGTAATTTGACCATTGAGCAATTTTATTCTAGTTTTATTAATATTTGGAGCGAGTATTCTGCTATTGTTCATGCTAAGGTTCCCACCGCGGCCCTCGCGGCTCTTCAAGCGGTTCATGCTGAGAGTCAACGTGATCAATTTTTGATGAAGCTTCGCCCTGAATTTGAGTCTGTTCGAGCCGGTTTATTGAACCGTAATCCGGTCCCTTCCTTGGATATTTGCTTGGGAGATTTATTGCGTGAGGAACAACGATTATCCACTCAGATGGGTATGACTTCTGAGAAAGTCTTTTCTGAGGCTGTAAATGTAGCTTATGCAGCACACGGGAAAGGGAGGAACAAGCTGCAGTGTTTCAGTTGCAAGGAGATCGGTCACATTGCTCGCAACTGTCGAAAGAAAGTTTGTAACTACTGCAAGAAAGAGGGCCATCTCATCAAAGACTGTCGCGTGCGGCCTCAGAATCACCAATCTCAAGCTTTTCAAGCTGCTGTTCAGTTCTCGTCTTATTCTGCACCTCCCACTGTAAGCTCTGATTCATCTGTTCTCACACCTGCCATGGTCCAACAGATGATTGTGTCTGCTCTTACGGCTTTAGGCCTACAAGGTACAACTCCTACCTTCACTTCTTCTTGGATTGTTGATTCTGGTGCCTCTAATCATATGACC
Source organism: Coriaria nepalensis (assembly GCA_027186245.1). Taxonomy (NCBI): domain Eukaryota; kingdom Viridiplantae; phylum Streptophyta; class Magnoliopsida; order Cucurbitales; family Coriariaceae; genus Coriaria; species Coriaria nepalensis. The sequence goes on from CP114483.1 coordinate 28,102,780, forward strand.
GGTAGTACGACGCGTCTCCATGATGTTCGTAAGTATGGAGGCAGGCAAACTATTCAGATTGCTGATGGCAGTACACTTCCTATTACTGCTGTTGGTACTTTGGGTTCTTCCTTTCAAAATGTTTTTGTGTCCCCTGGATTATCTACAAATTTGATTTCTGTTGGACAATTGGTAGATAATAACTGTGATGTTCATTTCTCTCGTGGTGGCTGTCTTGTGCAGGATCAGGTGTCAGGGACGGTGATCGCGAAGGGGCCTAAAGTGGGACGTCTATTTCCTTTACAGTTTTCTATTCCTAAGGTTATTTCTTTTGCTTGTACGGCTATTGCCGATAATAATAAAGTATGGCATAAAAAATTGGGTCATCCCAATTCTGTTGTCTTGACTCATCTTTTGAAACATGGTTTTTTGGGCAATACCGAATCTTTGTCTTCGTCTCCTGTATCTTTTGATTGTGCTACATGTCGTCTTGGTAAAAGTAAAACATTACCTTTTCCTGCGCATGGTAGTCGTGCTTCTACTTGCTTTGAGATTGTACATACTGATGTTTGGGGTGTCAGTCCTATTATTTCTCATGGGCAGTATCGTTATTTTGTAACGTTTATCGATGATTATAGTCGATTTACTTGGCTCTATTTTCTTCGTTCTAAAGCTGACGTGTTCTCTGTTTTTCAAAAATTTGTTGCGCTTGTCGAGACACAGTTCAGTACTTGTATCAAAACCTTACGCTTCGACTCCGGGGGGGAATACATGTCTCATTCCTTTCAGACTAATCTTCAGCAAAAAGGGATCATTTCTCAACGTTCTTGTCCTTATACCCCTCAACAAAATGAAGTCGCTGAGCGTAAGAATCGTCATCTCTTAGATGTTGTTCGTACTTTGCTGATTGATTCATCTGTACCTTCTAAGTTCTGGGTAGAAGCTTTATCTACTGCTGTTTATTTGATCAATCGTTTGCCTACTGCCACTCTAAATTATGATTCTCCCTATCTTCGATTATTTGGCATATCTCCTGAGTATAAATCCTTTCATACTTTCGGGTGTGTTTGTTTTGTTCATCTGCCACCTATTGATCGTCACAAGCTTGCTGCACAGTCTGTCACATGTGCTTTTATGGGATATAGCCCTACTTAGAAAGGATTTGTTTGTTATGATGCCCATGCAAACAAATTTCGGATCTCCCGGAATGTGATTTTCTTTGAAAATCAATATTTCTTTCAGTCCCAGGTTATTTCTGATCCTCCTATTACTCTTCTACCCGCTTTTGATGATGTGCCTTCTTCTATTGAGCGATTTAAATCCGGTATGGTGTACCATAGACGTACTCCTTCAGCGCCTCTTCCAGACACTGATCCGTCATCTGATTCTACGCTTCCGATACCTCGGCACTCCACCCGGGTTACACATCCACCAGATAAGTATGGTTTTTCTCATACCTCACTTACTGCCACTCTCGATACTGTTTCTGTTCCTCACTCTTATACTCAGGCAGCTACCCAAGCATGTTGGCAGCAGGCCATGCAAGAAGAAATCCAAGCTCTTCAAGACAATCACACTTGGGATCTTGTGACTTGTCCCTCTGGTGTCAAACCTATTGGTTGTAAATGGGTATACTCGGTCAAGTTTCGGTCTGATGGCTCACTGGACCGATATAAGGCTCGTCTCGTGGCTCTTGGGAACCGACAGGAGTATGGTATTGATTATGAAGAGACATTTGCACCTGTTGCTAAAATGACTACTGTCCGGACTATCTTGGCACTTGCTGCGTCACAGGAGTGGTCTCTCCGACAGATGGACGTGAAGAATGCTTTTCTACATGGGGATTTGAAGGAAGAAATTTATATGTCTCCACCTCCTGTCATGTTTACTACACCTTCCTCAGAGGTTTGTCGGTTACGCCGATCTTTGTATGGTTTGAAACAAGCTCCGCGTGCATGGTTTGATAAATTTCGCTCTACTTTGCTTGCTTTTCACTTTACTCAGAGTCAATTTGATTCCTCTCTATTTCTTCGCAAGACTTCTGCAGGAATTGTATTGCTTCTAGTATATGTTGACGATATTGTGATTATTGGCTCTGATACTGAGTTACTTAAGCAATTACAACAGCATCTCAAGGCCTCTTTTCACATGAAAGATCTTGGTCCCTTGCAGTACTTTCTTGGCCTTGAGGTCCAAATTACTCCGACTGGTACTTTGTTACATTCAGCACAAATACACAGAGGAAGTAATTTCATTAGCTGGTCTCCAATTGGGTAATTCTGTTCTTACTCCCTTGGAGGTAAATCTTAAGCTTCGTCAGGAGGAAGGCGAGCTTCTATCAGATCCATCCTTGTATCGGCAACTCGTTGGGAGTTTGAACTACCCGACAATTACTCGTCCTGACATTTCTTTTGCTGTGCAGCAGGTCAGTCAATTTATGCAGGCCCCTCGACACCTTCACCTTGCCGCTGTCCGCCGCATTATCCGATATCTGAAGGGCACCTCTCCACGCGGGTTGTTCTTTCCTAAGGACTCTTCCTTATAGTTGGTAGGGTATAGTGACGCTGACTGGGCCGGATGTGCAGATACTCGTCGATCTGTTACTGGCTGGTGCATGTTTTTAGGCAATGCACTCATTTCTTGGAAGAGTAAGAAACAAGATAGAGTTTCCAAGTCTTCCACAGAGTCTGAATATCGTGCTATGTCTTCCGCCTGCTCTGAGATTACTTGGCTTCGTGGGTTATTAGGTGAACTTGGTTTTCCTAAACTTCATTCCACTTCTCTTCATGCTGATAATACCAGTGCCCTTCAGATCGCTGCTAATCCTGTCTTCCATGAGCGTACGAAACATATCGAAGTCGATTGTCATTCCATACGTGAATCCTTTGACAGACATGTGATTACCCTTCCTCACATTTCTACCGAACATCAAACTGCCGACATCTTCACTAAAGCTCTTTCTCGGCATCGGCATCAATTTCTAGTTGACAAATTGATGCTTCTTGATCTACCAGCATCAATTTGAGGGGGGATGTTACGGGATTCTATTTGTGCTATTTTAGGGATGTTTTCCTTTATGTCTAGATTGTATATAGCAGATAATTAGGCTGCAAATAACGTTGGAAATACTTACCTTGTATAGCATTTAGGCGCTGGAAATCAGGCACTGACTATGTAAATCTCTTCTATATAATGAAAGCAAACCCTATGGAAAGGGTATTCAGACCAATTTGACATAGAATATTGTAAGATAGATTCATGCTTCAGCAAACAAATCAGTTTGATTTGTTTGCTGATTAAGTGCAGATTAGTAGCTAGGTAGTTGCTATTTTCTAGGGATTCTAATAGAATCTGTTTAGGAATGTTTTGTGTAGTTAAACTAGGTTTTCTCTCCTATATAAAGGGACTTAAGATGTAAATTTAGATGCATGAATAAAATTTCTTTTACCTCTACAATTCACTGGAACAAATGAATATTTCATCATGTTTGGGAAGCATGTGTAAGAGAAAATAGGGGGTGGATTGAAAAGATAATTGTAGGGGGTGGTAATGCCTTTTGAATAAATAAAACGGAAAAGTGAAGAATAATGAAGAAAAAAAATTTTGAATAGATTAGAAATAATAGGATTGACTTGTTTAAGGAAATAAGTAAAAAATTAGAAATTAAATCATTAGAATCCTGATTCATTTTAATAAGATTACAGGATGTTTATTATCTGTTCACCCTTTTGTTGATAACCAAAAAATAAAAATAAAAAATCATTCAGATTCCAGACATTCATATCTGGATATATGAATCATCTAACAATAATAGTAAGATATAATTTAGAAATCACCTCTGGCAGATGAGGATAGAGACCATTAATGCAGCCTTCAGCAATGGCACCAAGAGCCAAAACAGCAGCTTCTCGTTCTTTCCAGGCTGCATCACCATTACCGGACAAGTTGGCCTACAGAAATTTTAGACACGTTCATGTATCTGAAACAGGAACCATAACTTCCATGTTTTGAGCTAGGGAGGGATGGAAAGTACAAAGAACCCTATTATCACAAAGACATTTATTTGTGAATAGCTCTGATAACAAATCCTCTCCAAATAGCTCTGATAACAAACCCTCTTCAAACCCTCTCCTAATAACACAGTCTAGAGTAGTGGCAATAGATTAGCCTTCTGATAACATATAGGGTCTGTGAACATGCACAGTGAAGTCTAGCCTTGACCAGCCAATAACATACAACAACCCATTTTCTCCAAATACTAGGGAAAATAGAAATGTCTAAAAGGACGTGAAGCTAGAGAGTGATAGCTAAGAAAAACTCTGCGATGCTACCTAAGAAGCACGAAAGTATCATTCGAAAAGAGAAGGAACTTTTAAAAATACTACCGAATGCATATGAATTAGTGAATACAGAGTAAGCGGGAAAACAACTCTTGAAAGAGTATCCACTAAAAGGGTTACCTGAACTATCGGCATCAGTGTTGGAAGAATCTCATCTCCAAACACATTTGAAAGAATATCCAGGGCAGCTGCACTACATTTGCGCAAGTTCCACACGTTAACAATGTCATCATCCTGCAATAGTTCCCAACTTTTGATTCAGTAGAAAGTTTGCACAATATTTCATATTGCGAAACCTAAAAAGAGGTGAGGAGAACTTGGTATGATGACTGAATAAGATAAATATACCAAACAAGAACTACAGTGATCAAAGAAGGATGAGTTGGGAAGCTTACCTCATCTTCTGGATTGTCTGACCCATGCAATCGTGATGAATGAAAACGAGGTTTAAGATCCTGCACACCATAAGAATTTTAGATTAATGAAAACTATAAGAAAATGATAAACCTAGACAAGCATATCAAGCAGGATATAGCAAGTAACATAAAAGTAATCCATAGGACATTCGAGATCTCAAAAATAGAACCTGATCACGGTCTGGAAGTGATCCATCTTCCTGCGATAATAAAGTATTCCAGACAAGAAAAGTTTACATCAGAATAGGTGCCAATAATCATGGATATCCACAGAAACACAGATTAATTTGGAAAGTTGACCTCAACTTCAAGAAGTGTCTCATCATCATCAGCATAAACCATATTAGACACCAAAACCTACATAAGTTGCAATAGGGATGAAAATTTCTATGATATTGTCTATAAAAAAAATTCTAAGAAAAAAAGATATCCTCAGTCATACTGGAATTAGGCGTGGTAAAAACTCTCTTAGATTCTCAGGGGGTAACTGAGCATCACAGTATGCAGACCTGACAAGCACAATACCGATTAATAAGAAAATTTTGAAGGGGGAAAAATGAGAGATATAAATAGGCAGGAGGACTTAAAGGTTGCAAAAGGAAAATAAGAAATTAAAAATAAAAAAGTCATATCCCACTTGACTGCTCTAATATTATCATATGCACAGATAGCTTTGGTATGCAAAATAGCTGATACAATCAGCAAGCAATTACCACATAAGAGTTAGCTATATTTGGTCTCTACGAATAGAAGAGGCGTGAGCTGAAAAGTATGAAGATTTATTATGATTGTCATTTCCATCCCAAGTCATGCTGGCTAGATAGTTCATAAAATTACTTGGGCATTGCAGAAAATATTAGTGATGACTTTTAACTCCCCAAAACAGACAAGGGAGTTGACATTATAAAATATACACAACCATCCTCTCTACTCCAAAACCTTACCAGAAGTACACTAGTGTTGGAGCATTTAAACATATATTTTACATATTTTAACGAAGTTTTTTCAAGTGTGTAGCACCTAACCCTTGATCAAGTAGTAAGGAATAGAATCGAAATAGAGAAATTGCAAACAGCAATCACTAACAAATATCATTTCAGAAGGGCTCTGCCCACCAGTCCAATAACAAATACAAGACAATCGGAACTTGGTTGACCTTCATATAAATATGTGTAGAAATATTATTAGAATAGTTTCTTTCCTTAGTTAGATATGTTAGTTATTTGTTTTTCCTTATTGTTATTAGCTGAATTATTCTGTTCCTAGTTTTTAGGGATTTTCTTGTATTTACTTTCCTATATATATTTCCCTAGGGTTATGCTGTAAGTATTAGGGAGAAAAAGAAGAAAGCAGTGTTTGTTTCCTATTATTCTTCATGGTATCAGAGCGGGAAAACTAGACCTTGTACTCCAACCATGACAAAGTACGAGATGGCCGTAAATAAGGAAAAACCTAGTGCTTCTGAAACTAAGAGTGAACATGAAATATCTGACAGCAACCATGGAATTTCAAATTCAAGCAACCATGGTGTTTCAGAGAGTTCTATTCAGTCCATTACGGGCCATAAACTGAATGGACAGAATTATATTCAATGGTCACATTCAGTAATGATGTTTGTAAGTGGCCGAGGGAAGGATGATTACCTTACAAGTGCAGCAGGTCAACCAGAAAAGGAGGATCCAAAGTACAAAAGATGGAAAGCTGAAAATAACATTGTCATGTCATGGTTAATAAATTCAATGACCAATGATGTTGGGGAGGATTTCATGCTCTATGAAATAGCACAAGAAATATGGGATGCCTAAGTCATGTATACAAACAAAAAAGATACTGCTGAAATATTTGAGATAGAAGGAATACTCCATGATCTTCGTCAAGGAGATCGGTCAGTCACTCAATACTTCATGCTTCTCAATAGACATTGGCAGAGGTTAGACTTATTTGAAAACAATGATTGGAGATGTCAAGAGGATGCTGCCAAGTATAAACAGATTGTAGAAAGGAGACGTATGTACAAGTTCTTAGTAGGATTGAATAAAGATTTTGATGAAGTACGTGGCAAAATCTTGGCCACCAAAACTCTTCCTAATGTTCGAGAGGTAGCCTAGGAAGTCCCCCGAGAGAAAAGCAGAAAGAAAGTGATGATGGGGTCAAAGACTAATCAGTCACAATCTGAAAGTTCTGCACTTGTAGCACATGGTCCACCTCATTCGTTCAACAACAACCAAAGGAAAGGAGGAAGACCTTAGTGTGATCACTGTAAGCGATCAGGTCATACAAAGGAGACTTGTTGGAAAATTCATGGAAACTCTTCCTAATGTTCGAGAGGTAGCCTAGGAAGTCCCCCGAGAGAAAAGCAGAAAGAAAGTGATGATGGGGTCAAAGACTAATCAGTCACAATCTGAAAGTTCTGCACTTGTAGCACATGGTCCACCTCATTCGTTCAACAACAACCAAAGGAAAGGAGGAAGACCTTGGTGTGATCACTGTAAGCGATCAGGTCATACAAAGGAGACTTGTTGGAAAATTCATGGAAAGCCTACAGATTGGAAGTCAAGGGAAAGCCGTGGACATCAAGTTTCTATTGAAGAAAAGTATGTTGTTTCTGAACCAATATTGTTCAGTAAAGAGCAACTTGAACTCATTCAGAAACTGATCAGTCAACCATCTCAAGGTTTATCATCCTCCAACTCCATAATTAGATCACGATCCTTGGCACAAAGAGGTAATTTTATAACTGCCTTAAAGGCAAGGGCGGAAAAATTGAATCATTGGATTGTCGATTCCAGAGCTTCCGATCACATGACTGGGGATGCAACAGTTCTTACGAATTATAAACCTTGTTAAGAGAACTTTACTATTCGGATTGTAGATGGTTCTCTCTCAAAAGTGGTTAGCATAGGATCCATAGTGATTTCTGAGGATCTCACTCTTGATCCAATTCTATTGGTTCCTAATCTAGATTGTAATTTGTTATCTATCAGTAAGCTTACTCATAGCAAAAACTGTGTTGCTAACTTCTCTCAAAATTATTGTGTGTTTCAGGATTTGGATTCAGGGAGGATGATTGGCAATGCTGATATGTGTTCGGGTCTCTATATACTCAAGGTTGAAGACCTCCAAAAGGGACAACCTCAAGTGGCAGTTTGTGCGAAACAATCCTACTCTGTTTTAGTTTCAAATAATGATAGTGATGTAATGCTATGGCACTATCGATTAGGGCATCCGAATTTCATGTACCTTAGAAAGCTTTTCCCATCTCTATTCAATAAAAATTTCAAAATTTTCCCATGTGAAATCTGTCAGTTATCCAAACATGTTCATAGTTCATATTCCACCCTACTTTATAAATCCTCTCAACCTTTTTCTATGATACATAGTGATGTTTGGGGACCATCAAAGGTAAAGAATGCTACAGGCTCTAGATGGTTTATCTCATTTATAGATGATCACACTAGAATTTCCAAGATATTTTTTATGAAAGAAAAATCTTAAGTAACTCAAATATTCATGAACTTCTATAATATGATTCACACTCAGTTTCATAACAAAATTCAAATCCTAAAAACCGATAATGCAAAGGACTACTTCAACTTAGTTCTTGGTAGTTTTCATTCAAAAATAGGTATTGTCCATCAAAATTCTTATGTGGATACCCCACAACAAAATGGTGTAGCTAGGAGGAAAAATAGGCATCTTTTAGATGTTACCAAGTCAATCGTGTTCACCTCTAACGTTCCAAAAACTTTATGGGGAGAAGATGTTCTTACAGCTACTTATCTCATAAATAGAATGCCCTCTTGTGTCCTAAAATTCCAAACACCTTGCCAAGCCCTTCTTCAATCATACCCTACCACTCGATTCATCTCTAGTCTCCCACCAAAAGTCTTTCTGCTTTTGTTCACAATAAGCAACCAAATTAAACGAAACTTGATCCACGGGCAATCAAATGTTTGTTTCTGGGGTATTCCGTAACTCAAAAATGATACAAGTGTTATTCACCTCTTATTAGAAAATTCTATACTACCATGCATGTCACATTATTTGAGAATGAGCCATATTATCCCAAAACTAATATTCAGGGAGAGAATAGAACTCATGAATATCAGTTTTGAGACAATCATGAGTATTCCCACATCACCAATTTCTCAGTCCTCACCTCTCCTATCCCCAAAAGAAATATCTAACTCACTTCCTCTTTAACTTAGTTATCCTCCTAATGATCCTAAACATGTTGAAACCAAACCTGTCAAAGTCTATTACTAGTCCATCTCAAACTGTCAAAGATACTTAGTTCATTGTCTACTCAAGGAAAAAGAAGAAACCTCAAGAAGATATAGAGCTCCCAATACATGGAGTAGAACTATGAAACCGAACCACATCTGATTCAAGAAGCAACAATAACACGTAACTCAAATGATCTCCCTAATGATTATGTATAGTTAGAGGATGATGATTTGGATCTACCTATTGCTCAAAGAAAAGGGGTGAGATCTAGCACAAAACACCCAATTAATAATTTTGTCTCCTATAAAAATTTGTCACCAAGCTATAGGGCATTTGTTACCAATCTTACTGAAATTCAGATTCCTAACAATATTCAAGAGGCTCTCAAAGTTCCTTAATGGAGAAGGGCTATTATTGAAGAAGTCAAAGCCTTGGAAAAGAATGGCACGTGGGAGCTTACTGACCTACCAAAAGGAAAAAATACAGTTGGCTGTAAATGGATCTTTACTATCAAATATCAAGCTGATGGAAGTATTGAAAGGTTTAAAGCTCGATTAGTAGCAAGAGGGTTTACACAGTCCTATGGAATCGATTATCAAGAAATCTTTGCACCTGTGGCAAAGTTGAATACAATCAGAGTTCTATTGTCCTTGGCTGTCAACCGCGCTGGTGCCTACACCAAATGGATATTAAAAGTGCATTTCTCAATGGTGACTTAGAGGAAAAGGTATACATGGAAATTTCTTCTGGATTTGAAACTAAGGCCAATATGGACAAAGTGTACAGACTTGAAAATCCTTATATAGCTTAAAACAATCTCCCTGAACGTGGTTTGATCAGTTTACCAAGGCTGTGAAGAAGGTTGGTTATTCTCAATGCCAAACAGATCATACTGTGTTTATAAAGCATGCGGCTAACAGAAAATTAGCTATTATCATTGTCTATGTTGATGATATAATTGTGACAGGAGATTATGAAGATGAAATAAGTAAACTTGAGAAGTTTCTTGCTAAGGAATTTGAAGTCTAAAGACCTAGGAAATCTCAAGTATTTTCTAGGGATGAAAATTGCACGGTCTAATAAGGGAATTGTGGTTTCTCAACGGAAATACATTCTTGATCTTCTAAAGGAAACTGGTATGCTTGGCTACAAACCAGCTAAAACTCATATGGATCATTCAACAAAGTTGGGAGTTGAACAAGAAAATACTTCAGTTAATAAAGAACAATATCAACGGCTTGTGGGAAAACTCATATATCTCTCTCATACAAGGTCTGACATTGGTTATTCAGTCAGTGTAGTTACTCAATTTATAAACAATCCAACCGAGGTACACTTGTAAGCTATGTATAGAATTCTGAGATATCTAAAAATGACTCCAAGAATAGGGTTGTTTTTTAGAAAAAAAAAATCCAAATAGAGGTGTAGAGATGTTCTCTGATGCGACTGGGCAGGATCAGTAACTGACTGAAGGTCAACTTCTGGATATTGAACTTATGTATGGGGAAATCTAGTCACGTGGAGAAGCAAGAAGCAATCAGTTGTGGCTAGGAGTAGCGCTGAAGCAGAATACAAAGCTCTAGCTCTAGGAATATGTGAGGTAATATGGCTATAGAGACTTCTTCAAGCAGATTTCTTTAGAAGAGCCTATGAAGATGTTTTGTGACAACTTAACAACTATAAGTATTGCAAAAAACCCGATTTATCATGATCGAATGAAACATGTTGAAATAGATCGGCATTTTACTAAAGAGAAGATAGAAGACGGAATAATCTCCTTGGTGCATGTTCCAACAAACTCTCAGACCGCAGATATTCTCACCAAGGCTCTTCCACGAAAGTTTTTGAAGATTTGAGATCCAAGCTGAGTATGATTGATATCTATCACCCAACTTGAGAGGGAGTGTAATAATATTATTAGAATAGTTTATTTCCTTAGTTAGATATGTTAGTTATTTGTTTTTCCTTATTGTTATTAGTTGAATTATTCTATTCCTAGTTTTTAGGGATTTCCTTGTATTTACTTTCCTATATATATTTCTCTAAGGTTATGCTTTAAGTATTAGGAAGAAAAAGAATAAATCAGGTTTGTTTCCTATTATTCTTCAATATGGAACAGACACATATACACAAATAAACAGAACATAACCACTCAATAAACCCCCAAAGCCAACTTGCACAGCCACACTCGGAGAGTGGCCAAATCATAGAGCACATAGGACCTCTTCTCTCCTCAAAATCTTAGTAGTTTCTCGAAAGGAGAAAATTGCAATTGATATTCACTTAGTACTAATTGAGGTGTTCATATAGCAAATAAAGTAGATGAAGAAGTTACCAAACAAACGAATTCTACCAAACTAACCTCCTCTCACTATTGAAGAGGCTAAAAGGATCCTAAATCAGTGGATGATCTAAAAAGTCATATCATGAGGTGGGTTTATACATGTTGTGCATACCTTGGGGTATCATGATAATATATACACAAAGCCACCACGGTACATAGATTTTTATGGAAAACTTTCTTAATTATCAGAATAATCTTAAAGAAATGGAAATTGACAACAAATCTTATCCAAGTTAAAGGATAATTTGGGAATGTTTAAGATGATGGTTGAACAAAATTAAGATGAAACTAAGATAGGTTTTTAAACTTGCTAAATAGTAGATTTATTGTAATGATTTATAGAATTTATTATGTGACTGAATTAAATTAACTATTAAGATGGCATAAAAAGATTTTTTATATCTGTTTTTATTAAGTTACTATTAAATTGATAGTATAGGTTTCAATTAAAAAGGAACCCTATAATATAAAAGCGGACATACTTCCACCCCACTAGAAACTAACAAACCACTAATGATTACGTTTTAAGAAAAGGAAAAAGAAAAGAAATATATAAATAATAATAATAATATAATAACAGTAATCATAATTATAATTATAATCATCATAATCAATATCATAATAATAACAATAACAATAAAAACAACAACAATAGCAACAATAACAACAATAATAATAATCACAATAAGAGAAGAGAGAGAGAGAGTGAAGAAGAAGAATGATGCTCAATGACAACCAAGGACAGGGCTAAAGAGATGTTTTCCATAGTAGTGTATATCTTCTCCTCATGATGAATTTTTGCATAAAGGTTATTATAAATTATAGCTATGTATGAGTTTATTCATTTTCTTCCGCCATGGGAATGGTGTGCCTAGTGGTTGTAGCATATTATATGGTGTTGTAGAATATATTTAAGATTCCAGCAAACAAATCAATTTGATTGGTTTGCTAATTAGTTACTAATTAGTTGTTGATTTCTAAGGATTCTGATTGTTTCTATTTAGGCACATATTCTACAGTTAGACTAAGATTTCTCTCGTATATAAGGGACTCTAAGATGTAAATTGAATGTATGGAATATCATTCTTTTACCTCTAAATTCACATGGTATCAGAGCCTCATATTCTCTGAACTCTGGCAAATCAATCCCTCGTGACAAAATATAGATGGCTACAAAAAAAACTGGGTTCTTCTTCTGCTTCAAACCTAATGAACACCTCAAATCACGAAACCATGGTCGGTGGCAACCATGGAAACTCGGAAAGCAATCAAGTTATCATTATAGGGCACAAACCAAATGAGAACAATTATGTTCAATGGTCTCATTAAGTAATGATGTATATCTACGGCAAAGGAAAGGATGATTATCTATCTGGTGAGGTAACTAAACCAGAAAAAGATGATCCGAAGTTTAGAGTATGGAAGGCTGAAAACAGCATGGTCATGTCATGGCTCATCAACTCCATAACTAATGATATTGGAGAAAACTTTCTACTATATGAAACAGCAAAGAAGCTCTGGGAGGCAGTTAAGGAGACCAACTCCAATAATGAAAACACCTCGAAACAATTCGAGATAAAGAGCAACCTATATGACTTACGGCAAGGAGACTTAACTATAACTCAATACTACAATGCACGTATCCACTACTGGCAACAACTTAACTTGTGCGAGATCCATCCATGGAAGTGCACTAAAGATATCCAGTTGTATAAGCAAATTGTTGAAGGGAACAGATTGTACAAGTTCCTAATTGGAATGAACCAAAATCTAGATGAAGTAAGAGGGAGAATCCAAGGCTACAAACCTCCACCGAATGTAAAAGAGGCTTTTTCTGAAGTAAGGAAAGAGGAAAGTAGGAAAAGAGTGATGATAAAATCTCACTCGGTCACTCAGAACCTGGAAGTCTCAGCCTTAGTTGTTAGAGGCGCTCAGTATCAACCAAGTGAGAATAGACAAAGGAAGGAACGGTCATGGTGTGAGCACTGCCAAAAGCCTAGACATGTTAAAGACACGTGCTGGAAAATCCATGGAAAACCAGCTGACTGGAAACCATCACGACCTCCTCACAACAAAGAAGGCCATGGAAACCATATCTGCATGGAAGAACCTAATGCAACATGTGAATCTAACTTGTTCAACATGGAATAACTTGATCTACTAAAGAAGCTGTTTAGTTATCCACATTCATCCTCACAACTCTCCTCCATTATTGGAACCAGGTCCATAGCCCAAAGAGGTAAATTTGATCTACCCTAAATACTATGAAAGAGAAGGACAATCTATGGATTGTGGACTCCAGAGCATCAGACCACATAACTGGTGATAAAACTCTCTTTAGTAGTTTCAATCCTTCCCATGAAAATCTTACTGTCAGAATTGCAGATGGCTCACTTTCAAAGGTGGCTGGTTTTGGATCCATCACAATATCAAAAGATCTTACCCTAAACTTGGTCCTTTTAATTCTAAATCTAGACTGCAACTTATTATCTATCAGTAAACTCACTCGATATCATAATTGTGTTACTAAATTTCTTCCATGCTCGTGTGAATTTCAAGACTTGGATTTGGGGAAGACGATTGGCAATGCTAAGATGTACTCAGGGCTCTATCTACTTAAGGTGTCTGATCCTCAAGGGGACGGTTGCAAGTCGTATTGTTTAGTGTCTTGAAGTCAGAGTAATCCTAATAGCCGATGTCCTAAAGATAGTCTAGTAATGCTATGCCAATACCGACTAAACCACTTAAACTTTGTGTATCTCCAAAAATTATTTTCATCATTATTCTCTAAAAAAAGTCTATCAGATTTGTTGAAAATATGAAAAGATGTTGTGAAGATTCTGTTAGGAGAAATCTTAGGATATTTCCCTAAAATATGTGATTGTAAATAGATTGTTAAGATTTATCATAACTAATCTAGGGTACCCTATGTATAAATAGTCTAGTGTTGTAGCATGAAAGATTAATATAGAAAATTACCAAAGTTTTTATGGAATCAGAGTTAGGGCTCTTCTAAGGTTATTCATGGCTGACTTAATCAGCTAGTGCAGCTAGTGATCTCTATCCGTTTCCGGCTTGGAAAACTAGACCTTAGTTGAAGACATTCTTCAAACTTCTAACAACATTGACGATGATTCTTCAATGATCATTGGGAAGAAACCATCGACTCTAAGCCTCAATGAGAAGTCTACCATCCAGATCACAACTCACCTTCTGAATGGACAAAACTTGCTACGATAGTCTCAATCGGTGAGACTGTTTCTCCGAGGCAGAGGAAAGATGGGATATATAACCGGAACAACAATGGCACCGAGCATGAAGAATTCGAGTTATGTTACCTGGGAAGAAGAGAACTATACCATTATTTGTTGACTCGTGAACTCCATGGTTGAGGATATTGGTCAAAACTACATGTATCTTCCTATTGCAAAGTTAGTTTGGGATGCAGTATCCTCTATTTTCTCAGACTTGGGAAACTCAGCTCAAGTATATGAGATCAAGACAAAAATTCAAGAGATGAAACAAGGAGAGATTGACTATCACCAATTACTATAATAAGATGGTAGGGTTATGGCAAGAACTAGATCTGTTTTATTATCTTGACTGGGCATGTGGAATAGATACAGCACAATTCGAGAAAACAATAGAAAAATATAGGGTGTTTGAGTTCTTGACTGATCTCAATCCTGACCTAGATGAAGCAAGAGGATGAATTCTAGGAAAAGAATCATTGCCCTCTACAAGGGAAGTTTTTTTAGAGATTAGAAGGGAAGAGAGCCGTAAGATCGTGATGATAAGGAAGAAGGGCTCTACGGAAACTCTTGAAAATTTCGCCCTTAATACCATGGGATCAACAGAAACCATAGTAACTACAGCAGTGGCTTTTAAGCCAAGAGGGTCTATTTCCTCATATGGCCAACCCTCGAGGTTTGATGAGAAGGTGAAGGTCCGGTGTGATTACAGTAACAAGCCTAGACACACTAGGGCTACTTGCTAAAAAATTCATGAAAAGCCTCAAAACTAGAAGGGCAATCGAAGTGGAGACAAAAACAGTCATGGGATGCATGCTTTTGTTGAACCCGAGATACCTTCTCCCTACCTTAGCAAAGAACAACTTGATCAGATATATAAAATAATCAACCAAATTCCTAAGTTCAGGTTTTCTTCCTCAAAATGGTAGTTTTCTCATAGCTTCAACTGTATGTTTTAATCCATAACTATGGATCATATATTCTGATGTTTCATATAGATCACATGACACATTCATCTCACGTTTTCTCCTCATATACTACTTAACCTATTAATCTTAAAATTTGTATAGTAGATGGGAGTTTATCTCCAATTGTAAGAAAAATGTAGTCAATATTTCAAAGAATTTCACCCTAAAATCTATCCTACATATTCCTAAGTTATCATGTAATCTCTTATCTGTTAGGAAACTCACCAAAGATTCTAATTGCCTAATAAAATTCTATGATTCTTACTGTGAATTTCAAGACCAACATTTGAAGAAGATGATTGGCAGTGCTAGAATGGTTGATGAAAACTATTATTTTGATGACTCAACTACTAAACGTGGACAAGCTCAAGCTGCCAATAGTAGTGTTTCTATTCCTGTCAGAGATAAAATAATGTTATGGCACTATAGGTTAGGTTATCCTAATTTTCCTTATCTTAAGCATTTGTTTCCATCCTTTTTTAAAGACAATAATATTAACTCGATGTGTCTTCAATGTAAACCTTGTCAATTATCAAAGCATCATAGAGTTTCTTATAAATCTCATTCTTATCAAGCTTCGAGACCGCTTTATTTAATTCACAATGACATTTGGGGACCCTCTAGAGTAACAAATGTTTCTGGTACCAAATGGTTTATCTCATTTATTGATGACCATATTAGGATATGTTGGGTGTTTCTATTAAAAGAAAAAGTCGAAGCTGCTAAAAAATTCAAAGAATTCTATTATATGATTGAAAATCTGTTCCAAACACGAATCCAAGTTCTTAGAATTGATAATGGCAAAGAATACTTCAATTCAATTCTAAATGATTTTTTGATAGAAAAAGGCATGCTTCATCAGTCTACCTACTATGATACCCCTCAACAAAATGGGATAGATAAAAAAAATAGACACCTACTAGAAGTTACTAGATCAATCATGTTTACTATGGGAGTCCATAATTATCTATGGAGGGAAGTAGTCCTTACAGCCACATATCTTATAAATAGAGTTCCCTCTTAGGTGCTAGAATATCAAACTCCTCTAAACAAACTATGAGAAACCTTCCCTCACATTCGGATTTTCAACTCCTTGTCTTTTAGAATTTAAGGCAGCATAGTTTTTGTTCATATATACAAACACAAGTCAAAACTTGATCCTAGAGCTGAAAAGTGTCTTTGTGGGCTATTCTCCAAATAAAAAACGGTATAAATGCAATAATCTTACCTCAAAAATATTCTTTGTGAGTATGGATGTCACTTTCTCTGAAAACACACCTTTCTTTACCAAAAATTCTCTTCAGGGGAGTCATTCTAAGATGAAAGATCATTTTTGGGAAATTTCAAATTCCTTACCTTTACCAATCCTAGACCTACCACTTACTCTAAATGTTCCCTCATCGAGTACTCCACATGACCCTTCCTTACCTATAGAATCAAACATTATAAACTATTTTTCAAAGGGAGACACATTATAAGCTGTGAATTTTATAGGTAAAAGAAATTTTATTTATATCTGAATTTTACATCTTAAATTCCTTTATATAGAGGAGGAAACCTAGTTTAACTACACAAATCATACCTAAACAGATTCTATTAGAATCCCTAGAAAATAGCAACTACCTAGCTACTAATCTGCACTTAATCAGCAAACAAATCAAACTGATTTGTTTGCTGAAGCGTGAATCTATCTTACACTATTCTACATAAGCTTTGCCGCAACTTGAGTTGCTATTTTACTCTCGGAGGAAGCAGATTCAGAATAAGAAACCACAACCTTCTACCTACCAGGACTTCTCTTTGGATAATGGTCTTGTAAATGAAACAGGTATGACATTTCTAAATGTCTTGAATCATCATCAAACTATTTCTACAAAATCTGATCTTGATACTCTTAATGCCCTTAGGAAACAAACTCGCACATGTACTATGCATCATATTGCTCAATATGGCTCCTATCATAGGTTATCTCCAAGCTATAGAACCTTTACCGTTAATCTGCCCAATGTTTCAATTCCAAAAGATATCCAGGAAGCAATGAGTCAACCTGAAAGGAAAATGGCAGTGTTAGAAGAGATGAGGGCACTTAGAAGAATGAAACTTGGGAGATTATCAATTTACCTAATGGAGAAAGAACAGTAGGCTGCAAGTGGGTGAAATACAATGCTGATGGGAAGATTGAAAGGTACAAGGCAAGGCTTGTGGCTAAAATTTTCACACAAACCTATGAAATAGATTACCAAAAAATATTTGCCTCAGTTGATATTACTTTCCCTTGATGCTAACCTTAAGTGGCCTTTATAGCTAAATATGAAGAATGTGTTCCTTAATGGGGAATCCAAAGAGGAAGGGCTTATGAATTTATCCCCTAGTTTTGAAGCACATTATGGGACAGAGAATATTTGCAAGCTAAGAAAGTCACTATAAGGTCTAAAACAATCACCTAGAGCATGCTTTGGTCAACTTACTAAGAGTCTCTGAAGGGTCGTGGATATCACCAAAACTCAGGTAGACCATACGTTATTTGTCAAGCATTCTACAGATGATAAGATTGCTATTCTCATTATGTATGTAGATGACATGATCTTAACTGAAAGTGATATTGATGAACTAGAAAAATTGAAGAAATTTATGGCCATGGAATTCGAGATAAAAGATCTTGGATCTATGAAGTATTTTTTGGGAATGGAATTTATAAGATCTAATTAGGGAATTTATGTTTCTCAAAGGAAGTATGCTCGTGACCTACTTAAGGAAACAGGGTACCTAGGATGCAAACCGGCTGAAACTCCTATGGAAGCAAATTTAAAGTTGGAGGTAGCCAATTCAGATAGGGTGGTAAATAGAGAACAGTTTCAAAAACTAGTGGGAAGACTCATCTATCTATCTTACACTAGACTCGATATAACATTTGCAGTTAGTGTTGTGAGTCAATTCATGTACTCACTTGGAGAAGAACATTTTGATGTTGTGTACAAAATTCTAAAAGGAAAATCAGAAAGTGAGTAACTATTCCAAAATCGTGGTCACATCAGAATTGAAGCATTTACAAATGTTGATTGGGCTGGTAGTGTGACTGATAGAAGATCTACTTCCGACTATTGTACTTATGTTGGCGGGAATTTAGTGACTTGGAGAAGTAAAAAACAGAATGTAGTAACTAGAAGTAGTGCAGAAATTGAGTTTAGAGCAGTTGCTCATAGGATTTGTGAAATATTATGGCTAAAGACTACTTGAGGACCTAAAAATCTCAAGTACTACTCCTATGACACTTTTCTGTGACAACGAAGCAACTATCAATATTGTTCATAATCCCATTCAACACGACAAGACTAAACATGTGGAAATTGACAGACATTTTATTGAAGAGAAGTTGTAAGAAGGCATTGTGTGTATGCCCTACATTTCCATAGAGCAACAAGTGGCAGATATCTTTCCCAAAGGACTACAAAAGATTCAATTCGACAAGTTTGTATGCAAGCTGGGTTTACTACACATCTTTGAACTAGATTGAGGGGGAATATTGAAAATAGGGAAAGATGTTTTGAAGATTGTGTTAGGAGAAATCTTAGGATATTTCACCAAAATATGGGATTGTAAATAGATTGTTAAGATTACCATAACTAATCTAGGGTTCCCTATGTATAAATAGTCTAATGCTATAACATGAAAGATTAATATAGAAAATTACCAAAGTTTTCAATTTTCAATGTGAAATCTGTCACCTCTCAAAACACACCTAAAATAGCTTCCCTAACCAACCCTACAAAACATCCTAACCTTTCTCAATGATTCATAGTGATGTATGGGGACCCTCTAGAGTAAAAACCAACACAAGTGCCTGCCAATTCATCACCCTAATAGATGATCACACAAGACTAAAATGGGTGTTTCTCATGAAAGAAAAGTCAGAAATGAGCCAAATTTTCAAAAATTTCAACTTGATGGTTAAGACAATTTCAAGCTAAGATACAAGTTTTTAGGTCTGATAATGCTAAAGAGTACTTTACATCATCTCTTAGCACATATCTACCGAAACAAGTAATTGTCCACCAAAGCTCATGTGTGGATACACCTCAACAGAATGGGATTGCAGAAAGAAATAATAGACATTTGTTAGACGTTGCAAGATCACTCATGTTATCATCCCATGTCCCGAAGCACCATTGGGGTGATGTCATTCTCACCACAACCTATCTCATCAACAGAATGCCCTCTTAGTTCCTCAAATTCCATACACCATGTCAGGTATTTGGTTCTATCCACACACACCTCATGACCTCTGTCCCTTTCAAGGTATTTGGTTGCTCTGCCTTTGTCCATATTCACAATTCGGCTAGAAGCAAGCTTGATCCTAGAGCAATCAAATGTATTTTCTTGGGATACTCATCAAATTAGAAAGAGTACAAGTGCTACTCTCCCATCACACAAATACTACAACTTAATGGATGTCACCTTTTTTGAACAACAACCTTTTTATCCCAATCCTGACATTCAGAGGGAGAACCACTTTATACAAGAATATCAGCTTTGGGATATCGAAACCATAGAACATGGACCCCACCAAACTACCTCACCATATCCTCCTATTGAAGCTAAAGCCATTCACATAGGCAGTCTAGATAGTTTCGTACAAGATTTTATCCCCAACCCCCATCCTACTCAAGACTCTCCTCCACTTCTAGACACTATTCAACACAACACTGATCTCATCACTTAAGAAGGAAAAGAAGTCAATTGGAAACAGAACCCCTAGTACAACATGAGCAGATCCATGAGTAAGACTCTGATCCAAGGCCAAATGAAGACCTTCAAGGTAACACTAATTCTAACTCCTCTCCTACCGAGTTAGAAAATGATGAGATATTAATTGGCCTATTGCATTAATGAGAGATGTTAGATCATGTACAAAGCACTCTATATGCAATTTTGTGTCCTATCAAGGGCTATCACCCAATTTTAGGGCATTGGTGTCTAACATAGACAGAATTCAAATTCCAAACAACATACAGAAAGCACTCAAATCTCCAAAATGGAGAGCAACTGTTTGTGACGATATTCAGGCACTAGAGAGGAATGAAACATGGGAAGTTACTAAATTACCATTGGGAAAGCGTTCAGTGGGTTGTATGTGGATATTCATAGTGAAGTACAGAGATGATGGGAATGTGGATAAATTCAAAGCTCAATTGGTTGCCAAAGGCTTTATTCAGTCTTATGGAATTGATTATTAAGAAATGTTTGCTCCAGTAGCAAAACTAAACACTGTCCGGGTCCTACTTTCACTAGCTACAAATCTAGATTGGCCTCTTTGCCAATTAGATGTCAAGAATGCATTTCTAAATGGAGATCTAGTGGAGCAAGTATATATGGACATTCCTCCCGAGTTTGAGAAATCAGATACAACCAACAAGGTATGCAAGCTCAAAAGGTCACTTTACGAACTCAAGCAATCGCCAAGGGCTTGGTTTGATAGATTCACAAAAGTGGTCAAAAGACATGGATATACTCAGTATCAATGGATCACACACTATTTGTCAAATTTTCTCTTACAGGAAAGGTTTCCATTCTTATTGTGTATGTTGATGATATTATTGTAACATGAGATAGGATCTGAACAGTGTTAAAGAATTCTAGCTAAAGAATTTGAGATCAAAGACTTGGGAAATCTCAAATACTTCCTAGGAATGGGAAAAGCTCGGTCTAAGAAGGGAATTTCAATCTCTCAAAGAAAGTACGTGTTGGACCTAATGAAGGAAACATGAATGTTGGGATGCAAGCCAACATATCCTCCAATGGACTCAACCATAAAATTGGGGCTCAAAGAGGACAACACACCAGCTGATAAGGGCAGATATCAATGTCTAGTAGGGAAGCTAATATATTTATCCCACACTAGACCTAACATTGGTTTCTCGGAGGAAGGTGAGTCAATTTATGAATTGTCCAAATGAAGAACATATGGAGGCTATTTATAGAATCTTAAGGTACCTAAAGATGACACGTGGAAAGGGTTCGTTCTTTGGAAAAACATCAAGTAGAGATATTGAAGTTTACAGTAATGTAGATTGAGCCAGATCAATCAAATACCGAAGATCTACCTCATGTATGGGGGAACTTGGTTACATGGCGAAGCAAAAAGCAATATGTAGTTTCACGAAGTAGTGCATAGGCAGAATTTCGAGCTATGGCTCATGGAATATGTGAGGGAATGTGGTTAAGAAGACTCTTAAAAGAATTAAAATTCTCAATGGATGAACTAATGAAAATGTTTTGTGATAATCAATCTGCCATCAATATTGCAAAGAAGCCAACACATCACGATCGAACTAAGCATATGGAGATCGATCGTCACTTTATAAAAAAAAAAGTAGATGAAGGGTTAGTCAAGCTACTGTTTATGCCTATGTGTCTCCAGATAGTTGATATCTTAACTAAGGCCCTATCAAGAATCAAGTTTGAATATCTAAAGTCCAAGATTGGCTTGATTAATATCTATAACCAAGCTTGAGGGGAGTGTAGAATATATTTAAGATTCCAGCAAACAAATCAGTTTGATTAGTTTGCTGATTAGTTACTGTAGAATAGTGTAAGAAAGATTCACGCTTCAGCAAACAAATCAATGTGATTTGTTTGCTGATTAAGTGCAGATTAGTAGTTAGGTAGTTGCTATTTTCTAGGGATTCTAATAGATTATGTTTAGGTATGATTTGTGTAGGTAAACTAGGTTTTCTCCTCTATATAAAGGAACTTAAGATGTAAAAGATGATGATATGAATAAGATTTCTTTTAACCCTAAAATTCACATGGTATCAGAGCCACATATCCACTAAACCCTAGCAAATCAATCTGTCATGACAAAGTACGAGATGGCTACGGGAAAACTAGGTTCTCCTTCTGTTTCAAACCTAGAAAATACCTCCAATCACGAAATCATGGTCGGTGGCAACCATGGAAACTCGGAGAACAATCAAGTCATAATCACCGGGCACAAACTGAATGAGAATAATTATGTTCAATGGTCTCATTCAGTAATGATGTATATCTGCGGAAAAGGAAAGGATGAATATCTATCTGGTGAAGTAACCAAACCAGAAAAAGATGATCCAAGATTTAGGGCATGGAAGGCTGAAAACAGTATGGTTATGTCATGGCTCATAAATTCCATGACTATTGATGTTGGAGAAAATTTTTTGCTCTATGAAACAGCCACAGAGATATGGGAGGCAGTTAAGGAGACCTACTCAAACAATGAGAACACCTCGGAACTATTCGAGATAGAGAGTAATCTACATGACTTACGGCAAGGAGAATTGACCGTAACTCAATACTACAATGCCCTCACCCGCTACTGGCAACAACTAGATTTGTGTGAAATTCATCAATGGAAGTGCATCGAAGACATCCAACTATACAAGCAAATTGTCCAAAGGAAAAGATTGTACAAATTCCTAATTGGACTAAATCAGAATCTAGATGAAGTAAGAGGAAGAATTCAAGGTTATAAACCTCCACCGAGTGTAAAAGAGGCGTTTTCTGAAGTGAGGAAAGAGGAAAGCAGAAAAAGGGTAATGCTGAAATCTCACCTAGCAACACAAAATATGGAAGTCTCGGCCTTAGTAGTTAGAGACTCTCAGTATCAATCAAGTGAGAATAGACAAAAGAAAGAACGTCCATGGTGTGAGCACTGCAGAAAACCTGGACACGTTAAAGGCACATGCTGGAAAATCCATGGAAAACCAGCAGATTGGAAACCATCACGACAACCTTACAAAGAAGGCCGTGGAAACCTTAGTCTCTTAGAGGAACCTACTACAACCGGTGAATCTAATGTGTTCAGCAGGGAACAACTTGATCTACTTAAGAAACTGCTCAATCAGTCACCATCATCTTCGCAACCAACCTCAACTATTGGAACCGGGTCCATAGCTCAAAAAGGTAACTTCGCTACTGCCCTAAATACTATGAAAAAGACGGACAATTCATGGATTGTGGACTCCGGAGCATCAGACCACATGACTGATGACAAAGGTCTCTTTAGTACTTTTACCCATTCCTATGAAAATCTGACGGTTAGAATTGCAGATGGGTCACTCTCAAAGGTGGCCGGTTTAGGGTCCATCACAATATCAAAAGATCTTACTCTACACTCGGTGTTATTAGTTCCAAATCTAGACTGCAATTTATTATCCATCAGTAAACTCACCCGAGATATTAATTGTGTTACTAAATTCTTTCCATACTCTTGTGAATTTCAGGACTTGGATTCGGGGAAGACGATTGGCAATGCTAAGATGTACTCGGGGCTCTATCTTCTTAAGGTTTCTGATCCTCAAGTGGACGGCTTCAAGTCAGAATGTTTAGTGTCTAGAAGTCAGAATAGTTCTATTAGTCAACACCCTAAAGATAGTCTAGTGATGTTATGGCACTACCGATTAGGCCATCCAAACTTTGTGTATCTTCAGAAATTATTTCCATCTTTATTCTATAATAAAGGACCCACTGATTTTCAATGTGAAATATGTCAACTCTCAAAACACACCCGAAACTCCTTTCCTAATCAAACCTACAAAAAATCTCAACCTTTCTCTATGATTCATAGTGATGTATGGGGACCATCAAGAGTAAAATCCAACACAGGAGCCCGCTGGTTCATCACTCTAATAGATGATCACACTAGACTAACATGGGTGTTTCTCATGAAAGAAAAATCTGATGTGGGCCAAATCTTCAAAAATTTCAATCTGATGGTTAAAACTCAATTTCAAGCTAAGATACAAGTGTTTAGGACAGATAATGCTAAAGAGTACTTCACATCCTCTCTTAGTACATATCTACTAGAACAAGGGATTGTCCATCAAAGCTCATGTGTGGATACACCTCAACAAAATGAAATTGCGGAAAGGAAAAACAGACATCTATTAGATGTTGCAAGATCACTCATGTTCGCATCCTACGTCCCAAAGCATCATTGGGGTGATGCCATCCTCACCTCAGCCTATCTCATCAATAGAATGCCTTCTCGAATTCTCCAATTCCATACCCCATGTCAGACCATCCTAAAGACCTATCCACACACACATCTCATAACCTCTATCCCTTTCAAGGTATTTGGCTGCTCTGTCTTTGTCCATGATCACAATCCCACTAAAGGCAAACTCGATCCTAGGGCAATCAAATGCATTTTCTTAGGATATTCATCAAATCAGAAAGGGTACAAGTGCTACTCCCCTAACACACAAAAATACTACAACTCCATGGATGTCACATTTTTTGAACAAAAACCATTCTATCCCAAACTTGACATTCAGGGAGAGAATTCAGTTCAACATGAATATCAACTTTGGGATAGCACAACCATAGAGCAAACATTTTTTCCTAGTCCACCGAATAATGACAATTTCCTACAAGATCATATTCCCAATCTCCATCCTCAAAATACCCATCTTACTAAGCAAAATTCCTTACCAGCTCTAGACACCACCAGTCCACAGAACACTGACCTACAGAACCCTCTTCCATCTCTAGACACTAGTCAACAGAATACTGACCTCATCACGTACTCTAGAAGGAAAAGAAGTCAAATGGAAACAGAACCCTTAGTACATCATGAGCAAATCCATGAATCAGACCCTGATCTAAGGCCGAATGAAGACCTTCAAGGTAATCCTAATTCTGAATCTTCTTCTAGTGAGTTGAAAAATGATGATATTAATTGGCCTATTGCTTTGAGGAAAGGTGTTAGATCATGTACAAAGCATTCTATATGCAACTTTGTGTCCTATCAAGGGCTATCACCCAATTTCAGGGCATTGGTGGCTAACATTGACAGAATTCAGATTCCAAACAACATACAGGAAGCTCTAAAAACTCCTAAATGGAAAGCAGCTGTTTGTGATGAAATTCAGGCACTAGAGAAGAATGAAACGTGGGAAGTTACAGCATTACCTACGGGAAAGCGTCCAGTGGGGTGTAAATGGATATTCACGGTAAAATACAGAGATAATGGAAGTGTGGACAGATTCAAAGCTCGATTGGTTGCAAAAGGATTTACTCAATCCTATGGAATTGACTATGAAGAAACATTTGCTCCAGTAGCAAAACTAAATACTGTTCGAGTCCTCCTCTCACTAGCTACAAATCTAGATTGGCCGCTATACCAACTAGATGTCAAAAATGCCTTTTTGAATGGAGATCTAATAGAGGAAGTGTATATGGATATTCCTCCCGGATTTGAGAATTCAGATACAATCAACAAAGTGTGCAAGCTAAAAAGATCACTTTATGGACTCAAGCAATCGCCAAGGGCTTGGTTTGACAGATTTACAAAGGTGGTTAAGAGATATGGATACACTCAATGTCAATCGGATCACACCTTATTTGTAAAATTTTCTGCTATAGGAAAAGTTGCCATTCTTATTGTGTATGTTGATGACATTATTTTAACCAGGGATTATGAGGAGGAGCTAATCAATGTCAAAGAATTCCTAGCAAGCGAATTTGAGATCAAAGACTTGGGAAATCTCAAATATTTCCTAGGAATGGAAATCGCTCGGTCAAAAAGGGGAATTTCAGTATCTTAAAGAAAGTATGTGTTGGACTTACTAAAGGAGACAGGAATGCTAGGATGCAAACCAGCTGATACTCCAATGGACTCAACTTTAAAATTAGGACTCAAAGAGGACGACGTACCCGTTGACAAGGGCAGATACCAACGATTGGTTGGGAAGCTAATCTACTTATCCCACACTAGACCTGATATTGGCTTCGCTGTGAGTAAAGTAAGTCAATTTATGAATTGTCCAAATGAAGAACACATGGAGGCTGTTTACCGAATATTGAGGTACCTAAAGATGACACCTGGAGATGGTTTGTTCTTTCAAAAGGCTGAAGTTAGAGATATTGAAGTCTACAATGATGCAGATTGGGCAGGATCAATCAAAGACCGAAGATCTACTTCAGGTTATTGCACCTATGTTTGGGGGAACTTAGTCACATGGAGAAGCAAAAAGCAATCGGTAGTGTCACGAAGTAGTGCAAAGGCTGAATTTCGAGCTATGGCTCATGGGATATGTGAGGGAATGTGGTTAAGAAGAATTTTACAGGAATTAAAATTTTCAGTTGATGAACCAATGAAAATGTTGTGTGATAATCAATCTGCTATCAGCATTGCAAAAAATCCAGTTCATCACGATCGAACGAAGCATGTAGAGATCGACCGACACTTCATCAAAGAGAAGGTAGATGAAGGGATAGTTAAGCTACTGTATATGCCTACAAATTTGCAGATAGCTGATGTCCTAACTAAGGCTCTACCAAGAATCAAGTTTGAAGATCTAAAGTCCAAGCTTGGTATGATTAACATCTATAACCAAGCTTGAGGGGGAGTGTAGAATAGTGTAAGAAAGATTCACGCTTCAGCAAACAAATCAATGTGATTTGTTTGCTGATTAAGTGCAGATTAGTAGTTAGGTAGTTGCTATTTTCTAGGGATTCTAATAGATTATGTTTAGGTATGATTTGTGTAGGTAAACTAGGTTTTCTCCTCTATATAAAGGAACTTAAGATGTAAAAGATGATGATATGAATAAGATTTCTTTTAACCCTAAAATTCACAGTTACTAATTAGTTGTTGATTTGTAAGGATTCTGATTGTTTCTGTTTAGGCACATATTCTAGAGTTAGACTAGGGTTTCTCTTCTATATAAGGGACCCTAAGATGTAAATTGAAAGTATGGAATATGATTCTTTTACCTCTAAATTCATACGTGCAAAGAAAAGAAAGTTTGAAAATGTATCACCGGTCATTAATACAAGGTTAAACAGTAAGAGCTTCACAATATCGAGAAGAACAAATGAGGCATGGAGGTATAAAGGTCGCAAAAGTGAGGATACCAGAATTCACAGGCTTCAAGTGCCACTTCCTCATCAGCATCTTTATTTACTTGTAGCATGTATTCAATCACATTCCTAAGATGGGCCTGCAGTATAGAAAAATCAGTATCACATGCAGCAAGGAATTCACAGGTAACATTTAAAAAATAACAAAGTAATAAGAGACACAATGTTAAGCAAGCAGATACATTACAACATCATCTGTTTTATCTTATATGGCATCTACCAAGCAACCAGAAACTGACACAAAAAAAAGAAAAGGAGCGTGCATTGAACATATAGTATGCAACAGTAAGAATAGAGAGGAGCTGACCTCCAAGACGGATGGCTGCACTTCAATTAGCTGAACAAATGCCAAACAAACCTGCTCAACATACAAAAACAGAATACACAGATTAGATCATGACTAAAATGCAAAGGCACTCCTCCAGCTACATCTCAGTCCTATATGTAAATATTAAAGCTTTAGCTGTGGAATAAAAAAGTCATTCTTAAAAAAAACCTACAAGCTATAGAGTTTTCTATATACTTCAGCTAAAATGTCGTGTATCATTTATCATGTGTGTTTTTTGGCATGTGAAATGTTTGATGGGCGCTAAATCTATGAGATCTAGAAATGGCCTAACACTTAGATACACACTAACCAAAACTATCAAGAACTGATGTACATCCATTAGACAACAACAAGCCTATCCTTTGAAGGGTGTACTTCAACAAAATAGTTTAGTATTTGAAGTGGCATCTAGGTCATGTATAATATTGTGTAATAACCCCAATAAGACAATCAAATGAGAATGAACCCACCAATTTTCGCACTTCTGAGGCAGGGTCATTAGCAAGAACAAACAAACACTGAAGATACCGATCCATAGATAGACATAAAGCCTGCACACAAATAATAATGTTAATCGGACCCAAGAATAAAAAACAAGGTGGCATCCCTGATATGCTAAACTGTCAAACATACTCACAGTGGGCATAAGCATAATGAATTGATTTACAGAACTCAATGAAAGCTTCCTTAGTGAAGCATGAGATGATTGGAATAGCTGTCATAAAAAACCAGTTGAAGAGTATCAGATGAAATCATTTAAAGGGGAAAATGGACATATAAATTTATCTGAAAGAGTTCAAGAATTTCTAGATCGCTAATACGTTTAAATAGTTAACACAAAAAGAAAAGAAATTTTACAAAAGAAAATTTACCTGAAACAGTCTAGGAAGAAATATGTTGATAGGACGCTCAGCTAATCCAGGTACATCTGAATTAAGAACTTGGGGTATATCCTCACATATCTGTATATAGCATCTCAATAATATGTCAAAATATCATCAGAGACATAAGAGCATACAGATGTTTATTTCAGTTATTTCCAAGGACAGGCCACATTTCATAAATTCCTTCAGCTGCTAAAGAGAAAATGAAGTATCTCTGAAGAGCTCTTCAAAAATGTACTGTGAAGAAAAATGATGAATATTAAGATGACGCCTATACACCAGATGATTAGAAAGTTGCACACTGAAGCGAAAATCTGTGAACACACATGAAAACTTTCTTCAAAATAACTATTATGCTTGTAAGACATAGCTAACTATCATACTTTGCCACATCTTATAAGTATTTTCGCTTTCTATCCATGCTTACTTTTCCTATTGCTTTATCATAAACAAATATAGTGAATATTGATTTTGGTAAGCAGGTATACAAACCTTGGATAGAGCATCCATAGCACCTTCCATATGAATTGGATCATTACTGTCTAAGCAGTTAACAAGTGCCTGTAACAACTCAGGCCATCCCAATATTCCCCCTAGTTGAACAACTACAGTTATGATGGTACCAACTGTTGATCTGATGTGCCTATCTGTCGCTCCCAAGCAAGGTAATAACTCTGATTTTATGTACTGTTGGGAAGCAAGGGTCATGGCCTTGTACGCACTTCTGAGGTTGTTTTTTAGTAGTAGCCCCGCAGCTTGCCGAATTTCCACCGATTTACCCTATCCAAATGTTCACAACAAATCAAGCATCCTATATCAACCTCAATTTAATTAGACCAAAAAGCAAATACTCAAATATTTTATTCAATAGCTTACAAGGTATAGTCAATCAAATATTAAAAACCATTAACGAAATGGAAAGACCATTAACGAGACATGGTCCAATCAACAAACCACTAGAAGATAGAGGCAAAATTTTGACACCCTTGAGGCCATAGTTTACTCATTTTCTTTGTTGACTTTAATAAACCAGCTCAGCATATGCAGTTTTTATGCAATTCATACAATGAACTCAATCTAAAGCCCATGTCCTTAATTTGCACCGATAATATTGAAGCATGATAAATAAACATTCAGAAGCACGCCTACAAGCGTTGCAAACTTTATTCCCTTTTAATCTACTCTAGCCGGGATTAAGTCAAAATCCAACTCAGTCAAACCTATGAGACTATAAATTCACTATCATATCAATACTTTCTCTAGAACCAGCCTTTTACTGGCCAGAAACCACCAAGAAAATCAATACTTTATACATGGATATCCAATTTTCGGAGAAAATTTCATCAATTAAATAAAACAAAAACAATAAATCTGATCAGCATACCATTCAATCAGACCCTTCAATTACCGAAATGCAAACCAAACGACATATATACTGGAAAAGAAGGAAAGCAAGGAGAAGCGGAGAAACCTCAGCTCGAGCGAGAATGAAAGCAAGATAATTGTTGAAGTCAGGGAACTGCGAGTAGTGTTGGAGTTGCTGCCAAATCTGGGACTTGTCAGCAGTAGAGGAAGGAGAAATCTGCTGTTCAAGCAAGCCGCAGATCTCTTTAAACCCATCTTCCTGAGGCTGCCACGACGCACTTGCCGCCATGTACAACAATTTTTGGGAAATACAATGATTTTCAGCAAATTTAGAGGACGCAGATTTTACGGGGGGGGGGGGGGGTTGGGTAAGGGAGAAGGGGGGGAAAAATGTGGGGGGGAGGAGGGAGGGGGCGAGGGGAGAGAGAGAGAGAGAGAGAGAGAGAGAGAGAGAGAGGGTTAAGACAGGGTCAGAGCCTTAGACGTGTTGCTGTGCGGAGCAGAAAAAGGGTAAGAGACAGAGACATTTTTCTGTTTGTTTAAATAGAACGAGAGTATCAACGGGAGATGCATCTGCGGTGCGTCTAGTTGATGGGTCCATAGAGATTGTCTACGTGGATATGTTCTCATAGAGTTTCAGAGTGCCTCTTCACTCGTTATTCCAATATTTGTTGTATACGTGGCAACTTCCCCAGGTCAACTAGTACCTAACGCATGGATGATCCTATCAGGATTGTTCGTACTATATTTTGAGGAGACTAGCAATGCTCCCCGAACAAGTTTCTTCCTCTTCCTTATCAGCTTAAGCCAAAGTAACCAAAGGTGGTATTACTTGACGCTAGAAAAAGGAAAACTCATTACTAAATTTCCTCAAACTAATAAATTTTGGAAGTAAAAATGGTTTGTCTTGACTGAGAACTAGCAGTGCCCCACCTGCCGCTACGTCTTCCACACAAAATTTCAAGAGAAATGCACCCCTAGGATAGAGATTCTACTCTCAGAGATGGATGAACTAGCGTAAGAAGCCATAATGAGTAAGCCTGAAAATGAGAGGAACTTCCGGCCAATTCTAACAACAGACCATCTGATGAGTTGTGGTCTAGTCTGTGATGACCCTCCCTTCGACGTAGAACCATTAGGAATGATTCCCTAAGCTGAACTGAAGGCTCTCTCTCCTAGTAACATTTACCCTAGTATTTACGTTAACACTAGTATGAAGGCCAATTCATTGAATGTTCATTCTAACACTTAGAAATTTTTATAGAAAATGTTTCCAAGTCTGAGGTGGCGGTGACTGATAAAAAATTCTTGGAAATAAAGAAAAGGCGCGAGGCCAAAGCCGCGACAAAGGCGCGAGGCCAAAGCCGCGACAAAGGCGGCCAGGAAAAGGCAGGGATCTCCTATGATCAGCCCAAAAGGGCCTAAGAAGTCAAAAACAGGAGAGGATACACCTTCGGGACCTATTATGGTCAACCTCTCTAGCTCATCTCCTACTCCACCTCCAGTCTTGGCTCCCGCGGATGTAATCCTCTCAACAACCACCTCTTAGAGGTTCGTCCAACCTCCTCCCACACAACATCTGTCCTGGAGCACTTCCCTCCTGGCATTTTTAACCCAACAAGCCGGGTCAAAGGGTACCTTGGAGCCCCGGATCAGTGATCTCTCGAAGAATTTCTAAGGGAGACCTCAGACCTTACATTGACTTCGGAGAATCTCAGCTTAGCCAGACTCCCCCTTCTAGATGTTCTAGAGGTTATGAGTTCCAGCTTTGGCACAGTAACTGTTACTTCTCGCCATCAGTTTATTGCATCCGCTTTTGACTAACTCCACATGTTTTTTCAATGTCAGGTCGCATTAGCCATAATAGGGGCCTTAGTCCAAAAATTTTGGTAGGAGGAGGTCAATCATTTAAAGGCTGAGAATAAACGGCTAAAGTAGAGCACTCAGGCCTCAGTTTAGCAACTGCAAGAGCTAACTTTCGAGAAGGATCAGCTTATCAAGAAGTATCATGAGGAAGTTGATCTCTGGAAGGTCGTTGAACAAGAGGCACAAAAGCATTTGTCAACTCTTCAAGGCGTCTGATCCGAGCTGGAGGAAGTCTAGGACGAGCTGGAGAACATCCAGGTAGAGTTGGGAGAATGTAGAGCCCAGACCCCTCACATCGAATAGGCTGTTGTGACCAAGTATCTGGAGTCAGAGGAGTTCTCGTCGTCGAGCTAAAGTTTCCAAAGCTGAGTGTCAACAAGATTACACTTATAGGCAATGAGGTTTCCAGAGATGAGACCGAAGATGAAGGTGTACTAGCCACTCAAGCTACTATTGCTTCTATAAGGGCAGATATTGATGTTGAGGCCACTGAGGAGAGAGCTCAAGTTGATGTAGTTGTATAAGTTCTTATACTCTTTTTTTTTTGTAATCAGACTTCTCCCTTTAAATGAAAACCTCTATTCAATTCCTTTGTTTTCCTTTTGCTACTCCAATACTTAGTCTCATTTTCCCTCTTTCTGAAAAATTGAACACATAAGGGTTACGATTATTAGATAAAATAAACTAAAGTACTGGGCTACTGAGCCCCTTTCATCATCGCCACATATGCTCTTTTGAGCCCCTATCAGGTGCTCAGATCTTCTTCATCTTGAATGTCAAATAAGCATTCCAAGCTGGTGATGATGAGACCTTTTTTACCTTGGACACCAAATAAGCATTCCAAGTTGTGGATGATGAGCCCCTATTGGGTGCTCAGATCTTCTATATCTTGTATGCCAAATAAGCGCTCCAAGTTTTGAATGTTGAGTGGGTGCTCAAATCTTCTTTACCTTGGATGCTAAATAAGCATTCTAAGTTATGGATGTTGAGCCTTTATTGGGTGCTCAGATCTTCTTTACCTTGGACGGCAAATAAGCATTCCAAATTGTAAATGTTGAGCCCCTATCGGGTGCTCAGATCTTCTTTACCTTTGACGCCAAATAAGTGTTCCAAGTTGTGGTGCTTCTCAATTGTAGATACTAACAAACACACTTTCATTCATTTAGGGAGTTTTTCGCTTGAACAACATGATCAAGAATACAAGCATTATACGAGTCATCATCCTCTCCCATGCTTTCTTTAGGGTAGACCTTGAGGTTTTCTGCATTCCATGGATGTGAAAGCTCTTTCCCTACTTGATTTTGTAGCCTTTATGTTCCAGGTCTGAGCTCATGTATCACTCTATAGGGTCATTCCCAGTTCGGCTTTAAAGGTCCCTTATGTAGGGGATTAACAATCTTTCTGAACACTAGGTCACCCACACGTATCGTGTGAGGCTGAACTCCTTTGTTGTAATAACACTCAATCTTTCTTTTCAGTGCCTTCTCTCTAATCCGAGCTTCCTCCTTTATTTCCTAGAGCAGGTCAAGGGACTCTGCCAAGGCTACATTGTTATCATGTTCGACAAAGGATAATCTTCTATATATGAAGGTAGACTTATCTCTGATGGCACCATGGTTTCTGTCCCAAAGGTAAGGCTAAAGGGGGTTTCCCCAGTTGCACTCTTAGGAGTGGTACGAATGGCCTACAGTATCGAGGGAAGCTCATCTGTCGAGTCCTTTCCCTCCTACTCCAATCTATTTTTTAGCAAGTTCTTGATGACCTTATTAGCTGCTTCAACCTGGCCATTTGCCTTAGGATGATAGGGAGAGGAGGTGAACTGCAAGATCTTCATATTAGCATAGAACTTTCTGAATTTTGGATTTTCGAACTGCCTGCCGTTATCCGTTATAATGCTCTACATAACCACGAATCTGCATATGATGTTCTTCCATACGAATTTGGTTGTTGGCGCTTTCATGATCGTTGTAAGGGGTTCAGCCTCAATCCACTTGGTGAAATAGTTAATGGCTACAATAGCATATTTCATTTGTTTTGCCCCTACACTGTTGCTTGCCCCGCCGAGTGACTTCTACATACCCCTTCATGAATTTCCCTCAACAATAGCTTCTTTTTACTTTCTAAGACACACCTCATCATTGGATGGGAATACCCTATCCGAAATAGCACATTCTCCACCATAACACACCTAGAAGCTTGAGACCCGACCCTTCTGGCCTCTTTCTTTGATGAGGGTAACTCTCCCTTTATTAGATATTTCTTTATAGCTCTGATCCACCTTTCATCTTCCAGTGCCATTACCTCAGTTTCTGAGGAGATATTGGGAATATGAGGAGATATTGGGAATATCAAGATATCTTCTCAAGGTTTTGGTAGGGAGGTCTGCATGTGGCTGTGTTGCCAGTTTTGCTAGCACATCGGCATCAATGTTTGCACTTCTTGGGGTGTGCTTCATTTTGTAATCGTTGAATCGTTTTAACATTGCCTCTACCATTTTCTAATAGGCCCTTATCTTTTCAGACTTCGCCTCAAACTCTCCATGCACTTGTGGGACCACTACCTAGGAATCACTAGATATGCTAATGCACTCAACCCCTACTTCCCTTGACAATCTCAAACTTGCCAGGAGCACTTCATACTCTGCCTCATTAATCGAAGCTTTGAAATATAACTTAAGCGCATATTCGATCTTCCTTCCTTCCGGAGAAATGAGTATCAGCCTAGCTTTGCAACCTTCTTTGTTTACTGCCCCATCTACTTGTAAGGTCTAATAGGCTAGGCGAAAATCCCTCCCAGCGTCAGCACTAGCTTTCCCCTTCTTTGTACTTACTAGACCTTCATTGGAGAATTCTAGATGAAGTCGGCCAAAGCTTGAGCTTTGATTACAGCTCAGGGCTTATATGATATGTTAAATTCTCCTAACTAAACAAACCACTTCAGCAGCCTTCCTGATGTATCAGGGTTTTGAAGGATCTGTTTGAGAGGAAGATCGGTCACAACCACGATAGGATGAGCCTGAAAGTATGGCCTTAGCTTCCTTGCCGGCACTACTAAAGTGAAAGTGGCCTTGTCTGCGGGAGGATACCTCTCTTCCGTCTCACTCATTACTTTCATGGTATAATACATTGGTATCTGCTTCGCTTCTTCCTCCTTAACCAGTACTGAGCTCACGACCACTCAACTTACTGCTATATATAGGCTTAATTTTTCCCATACTTTTGGCTTATTTAATTTGAGAATGGTTGCTATATACCTTTTCAGTTTCTCGAATGCCCTATCACAATCTTCAGTCCATCCCTTCATGTGGGAGCACTTCTGCGATTTAAAGAACGGGAGGCATTTATCAACTAAACGACTCATGAAATGGCTTAGCGCAGCAACCCTGCCCATTAAGGCTTGAATCTCCTTCTTCATCTAGGGGGCTTAAAGCTGATGATGGCTTGTGCCTTCTCCGGATTAGCCTTAATTCCCCTCTGGTGCACTATATACCCCAAGAATTTTCCAAATTCAACTCCGAACGTGCATTTTTCTAGATTCAGTTTCATCTCATATTCCCTCATTACTTCAAATGACTCACTTAAATGCCTGAGAGGTCCCTTTTCCTTATAATGTTTAGCATAATGTCATCTACATACACCTCCATCATCTTATTTAGTTGCTCCCTGAACAGGTTGTTCACCAGCCTCTAAAATGTCGCTCCTACATTTTTTTGTCCGAAAGGCATTACATTGTAATAGTAAGTACCTTTGTTGGTTATAAAATAAGTCTTCTCCTAGTCCCTCATCCATAGTTTCACCTGGTGGTACCCCGAGTATGCATCCATGAAGCTCAGCAACTCGTGCCCTACTGTGGCGTATACCATAAGATATATGTTAGGCAACGGATAGCTGTCCTTGGGGTGCATCATTCAGGTTTTTAAAGTCGAGGCATAACCTCCATTTTCCCCCTCCTTTGGACACCAAGACCACATTCAAGAGCCACTCCGAATACTGAACCTCCCGCATCGCTCCCACTACAAGTAACTTCCTTACCTCCTCAACGCTACCCTATTTCTTTCTTTATTGAACTTCCTCCTTCTTTGCCTTACTAGCCTTACCTCGAGTTTGACGCCGAGCGGATGTACTATGACATCCTCTTTAATGCTCATAAGCTCAGAAGTCTCCCAAGCAAACACATCTAGATTTTGCTCCAATGTCTAAATGAGGCTCTTTATATTAGTCTTCGTTAGCTCGGTTCCTACCCTCAGTTTTCTCCCATTTGAAAACTCGATATGCTGAAGAGCCTCTGCTAAGGAGACTCTCAGCTTCCTTCCTCTATCCTCTTCCCTTTTCACTTCAGCCTCTGCCCTTTTACACTCTTTCTCGTCAAACGGTTGCTCAATATCAACCATATGTACCTCTATATCTAAGCTGACCCCCACTTCTATGAGCGATGTCAGATAACACCTTCTCAAGCATTCCTGATTTCCTTTTACAATTCCCACTCCTCCCTCAGTGAGGAGCTTCATCACTAAATGCTTCGTCGAGATGATAGTCCCTAGAGAGTTAATAGAGGGACGACCAAGGATGATTTTATATCCTGACAGAAAGTTGATGATCGTGAAGTTTACCATGACCGTAGACCTTTGGGAACCCTCGCCTAAAGTCATCTGCAAGCTTATAATTCCCTCTAGATATAGCGACTTCCCCGAAAAACCTATCAGCGGAGTATTAAAGGGCCTCAGATTCACATTGTTGATACCTATCTTTTTGAAGGTTGTTAAGGACAACACATCCACCGTGCTTCCTGAGTCGACTAGAACCCAATGTATTAGAGTTGTTGAGACATTCACTGAGATGACCAGGGCATCATTGTGGGTGTATACAACTCCTTCCTCATCCAAGTGATTGAAAGTGATGTCCACTAGTGCCTATTCTAAAGGGTCACCAAAATGGAGAACACTTCAGCCTATGTTAGACTCTCCAACCATTTGTTTCTCTGCCGACCCAAGTCTCCCCCCTCAGGTCCTCCCACAATCACTTGGATCTCTCCCTCAATGTTTTGATGTCCTAGGTCATTTTCCTGGCGATTATCTTCCTTGCCTTCTCTCCTTTCATTCCTTCTTCCTCCTGGATTTCCCCTCTTTCCTCTATTCACATATTCCCCAAGACTACCTTCGTGGATCAGCCTTTCAATCTCCCTCTTTAAATGCAAGCAATCTTTTGTCTTATGGCCATGATCTACATGGTATCTACAGCAAACTCGTTGGTCTCGCTGAGCCATTGCACTCTTAAGCTGCTGAGGCGCTTTGAATAAGTTATGGTTTCTATAGGGGTTGTATATCACATCGATTCTAGTTACGAGAGGTAAAAGTGTCCTTGAAGAGGGGCACCATTCTTTTCTTCTCTGAACTTTTTCTCGCCTCTTTTTTCCTTTTTCTATCCTCTCTCCATTCACCCTTTCCCTTCAGCTCCTCTCTTTTTCTCTTTCCTTCCATTCCTCTACTACTATCCCCCCTTTTTCCTTGACTCCGTAGCTGAGTTATGTGTTCTCCTAAGCTACCCCTATCATCTTCTCCTCTAATAAGGCTTTAGCATATAAACTAAAATGCTTCTTTCCTAAAAGGTTGATAAGTTTCTTATTAGTCGTACCCCCTAAGAAAGCATGTAGAACCCCTATATGTCATAGTTGGTTTATATTCTTTGAAGCTCGTTTGAATCTTTCTACATAGTCTAATAGATTTTATCCTGGGTTCTGCCTTATAGTATAAAGGCTCATGAGGAGAAGTCTTGTGTTAGCTACCCCCTAGAAATTCGACACAAATAACTTCTTCAGTTCGTCGAATAAGTCGATAGAGCCTAAAGCCAGTGATCTGTACCAATCACTAGCTGAATCTGTCAGCGTGATATGGAAACATTGGCACATCAGCTCATCTGACAATGCATTCATTCTCATACAAGTTTTATACGAGTTAACGTGTTCCCGAGGATCTTTTATCCCATCATACATCATTGTTGGAGCCTTGAACTTCTTCGACAGTTATGCATTTTGGACTCTCTCAGTAAAGGGACTCTCATGCTCATTCATACATAATAAGGTGCCCTTTATGCTTCTTCCAACTCCTTCACTCTCTTGGTCAGCCTTGGATGACATTCTTTTGTCCTGATGGTGGCTCAGTTCCTTTCATGGGAAATGCTAGCTGCATTTGAGAGGGAAAAGAAATAAGGGAGCGTAGGGAAAATATTTGGGTGCGCGTGTGTAAACATTTGGGTGGGAAATAGTCTTGCTTACAAGTTTTCATTATTTGGGAGTACTTTTAACTTTTTAATAAGGAATAATACTGATTTTAATCTTTCATATTAAAATTTTATTTTAAGACTTTATAGTAAGTCTTTATTTTTATACTTTTAACAATTAAAGTTTCAATATCAAACTTCAACTACATATACCAACTAATTTCAAATTAAAAAATGTATCTACTTCCAAATCTTCAATCATGCATGTCTTCATGTCTACATTAATCTAATTTTGAGTAACTCCCAAACACTTGATCAAGTCTACATACTTGTGGATATCATCCAACTACTAACATTAATCGAAGGATCAATGAGAATAATGTGAATGAGTTGGTTCTATGGATATCATCCAACAAGTTTATAAGCATGTGGAATTTTGTTTTTTTTTTGTTCTTTCTAAGAATGTGTTAGAAGATCACTTTCATTGTCTTAATGTAAATAATGAGAATAATTTCGTTATGTTCTTTGTTAGAGTGTGTATCTTAGAAGAAAGCGCATCAATGACAAAGAGAACAATATTACCAAGGTTAATGGGCTAATGAGTCTTATGAAAAAAAAAATTGTTTAACAGAAAGCATTAAAAAAAAAATTATTTATAAACCATCCTTCATATTTTATTTTTCATTAAAAATTAATTCAAAAAACATATAATTACAAAACTATCCACATCTTCGACCTCTGATTTGGCTTCCTCTAAACAGGTCGTTCTGAAACCCATATTTCATAGTTGCGACCTTACTCGAATTGATCATATTATGATTCATTAACTTGTTTTATTGGTAAACTTCTAAATCTTACAAGGTCAAATGCGATTTGAATCGAAAAGTTTAAGCTTTTGCTGTTGATTTTTCTTTGAATAGTTGATTGATCATCTTAATCGAAATAAAAATGTATATTCTTCTTTGTGTTATGTTTATCTGTGATTCTTATTCTGCAGCATGCACAAAATAATCTATATCCAGTCTCTATGGCATGATTTTCCATCAGGTCATCGAGACTGTGATTTCCCATTCATCTTTAACATAAGAAATTAGTCTTTAAGTCATTAGACTAATAATAATAATAATATAATAAGGATATAAACATGTAGAAAGTTTTAACTATGAAGTTAACACCTCTAGTTGCAACTTCATATAGTACATTCGAATTTCATTTTTCTTTAGTAGTTCGAAAATTTTCATCCTTCTCCCAAGCCCTTGTGAAATTTCAAGTGAAAACTAAGGATTCCTTTCTTTCTTCATAATCTAGAATAATTGAAGGTGAAAGTAAGGATCCTAAAGCTCACAGGCTACAATTCTTATCTCTTCAATTGAAGTATATTATACCAGTTAAGAGTTACTTATGGTAAGAATCGTTATTGCTCTTGTACTCTAAATCTTTAGTTCTTTTATAATAGATCAAGAATGGAAGGAGAATTTATAAAGTATAAGATATCAATATGAGATCAAGGATATACGTTTTAATTAGTTAGTAAGGTTTCAAATACAAAGTTAAATGCAAGGTTGACTTACTCGATGCCTTCAATATGCGAAGTTCATGACGTACTCGATGCCTTTAATAGGTGAAGTGCTTGACTTACTCGATGCCTTCAATAGGTGAAGTGCTCAACGTACTCGATGCTAACGTACTCGATGCCTTCAATAGATGAAGTGTTCGATGTACTCGATGTCTTCAACAAGTGAGGTACCCGATCTACTCGATATCTTCAATAGGTGAGATGCTCGACGTACTTGATGCCTTCAATAGGTGGAGTGCTCGACGTACTCGATGCCTTCAATAGGTGAAGTGCTTGACATGCTCGGCGGGTGTGATGCCTAGACGCCTCGACGAACTTAACACCTTCAAATATGCAAAGTACTCGATGGGGCGACTGCTCAACGACTCAACGGGCGACGTACTAAATGGGTTGACGCACTCGATGCCTCTAGTATGTGAAGTACTCTATGGGTCAATGGCTTGATGTACTCAATGGGTCGACACCTTCATTATGTGAAGTACTCGATGGGTTGACGCTTGCTGTAACCACAACAAAATTTTTTGACACCTTAAGTTAAGCCATGCGTTTTAAGTAGAATTATAACTTGAAAGAGAGATATGAAGTGTAGTTTAGTAATTTTAGTTATTTGAATTACATTAGACATCCCTAATGATCACGTTGTCCATCTTTGCATATTTTGGTGTTTAGAACATCGGATAATCATCCTACCACTCCATCTGAGATTTGAACTGATTAGATCCATCAAATGCCGAATGTGAGTTGATAATTATAGCATGTTAGTTTTGAATGATTTTAAGATGAATAAAATATGCTTATGCTATTTTATGACTTTAATTCTATATATTTGATTTCGAGAAGTTATTTGACTGAAACAAAGATTTGATGAATTAAGCTTTTAATTAATGTGTGATATAAATATAGTTGCTCATGCTATCAAGTACAACTTATATGGCTTTAAAACATTGGGTCAATCGGGTCCATCAGGTCCTACATTTATTTTTCAATTTTTTCTTCTTTTAATTCAAGACTACTGATTTCCATTTAATTTTGTTTTACAGAAATAAATAATTTTTTTCATAATTATATGCTTTAATGGTGAATGGAAGGAGAGTATGAACCAAAATGAGAACATAATTCATGGGATCGACATTCATATCACAAAAAGGGATTATCTGGAGCTTCGGTAGAATCTAATGTCACTTATAGTCAGTTGTTGGATATCGTGTACGATTCTATGGACATTGATCGGAATGAATTTGGATTGAAACTATCGCACAAGCCTATTTGTACATTGTGGTCTTCATCGTTAAATATAAAAAATGACCAAAACATGAAGGGTTTATCGCACTTGCAATGTAAAGAGGAAAAATCTCCACTATAGGTTATATTACTTCCAAAGATGGGAGGAGATTCATGTGGTGAAGAGTGTCATCAATTTCCTAACCCTTCTAATGTTTATAGTCTTTATAGGAGTGATGTGCCTCATAGTGATAATCCTCAAGAGGATTATAGAAGTGACATACATGTGGTTGTTGCTACTAATCATGATGATTTTGTTTAGAATGGTCAAGGTAATGACATATATGACATCGAGGATGATGTTGGAAAAGAAAGTGATGATGAAGAGATTGAGAATGCGGATGATCACGATGAGTGTGAGAGAATGGAGGTAGAATGTGGTATTAATA
Source organism: Coriaria nepalensis (assembly GCA_027186245.1). Lineage (NCBI taxonomy): Eukaryota > Viridiplantae > Streptophyta > Magnoliopsida > Cucurbitales > Coriariaceae > Coriaria > Coriaria nepalensis. The sequence continues at coordinate 28,144,110 of CP114483.1, forward strand.
ATGACAATGAGGTCATTTCTGCAAATCAAGGGTACGATGATGACTTCTTCATGAGAGTAATACTGACAAGACTTTACTGCCTCCAACAGCCCATGCATCATCGGATGAGATGCAGCCTCCATCATTGTGTGTGTATAGCTGATGAGATGCTTCCACCATCACCACGTTTGCTTGATGAGATACCTCCATCATTGCGCATACCACATTTACTTGATGAAATGCCTTCATCATCACGTGTACAACATTCATATGATGAGATGGCTCCACATCACCGCGTGTACTAGGTTTACTTACCGAGATGCCACCATCATCACTGTGTATACATCATTCATCACAATCTGCAAATAATATTGAAGATGTTGATTTTAGTGTCCCTATTGCTACCCAGAACTCCACATGTGTTGCAAGCAATTCAATCTTGATTGTCTCTTCCCAATCTAGTGGAGGTGCATTTTATGTTAAACAATATTTTACATCGAAGAAAAAACTAAAGGCTAGCCTACATATGCTCGCTATGCAACGAAAGTTTGAGTTTAGGTTAAGAAGTCGAATAAGACTACGTTTGTAGTCGTGTACATGGATCTAAATTGCAAGTAACGACTTCGTGCTATGGGAAATAAGAATCCTTTATTGTTCCAAATTTGAACATTTAAAGATAAGCACATATGTTCTCCTTTATTCAGGCAAGGCAAACATCAGCAAGCATCTGCATCTATGATTGGAATATATGTGATGGCCAAGTACAAAAGGTGTAACGAGACTCCTATAGCACCATCTATCATTAATATTATCCAGAATGATCTCAGTGTACATATTAGTTATTGGAAGGCATGGAAATGTAGATCAGTTACACATGATCTCATTCGAGGTACGACCGAGGATAATTACAAACATGCATTTTGAGCATGCATGCTGAAATTGGTTAATCCGGGTACTGTGATTACATTCCAAACGGATGGAAATAACCGATTTTTGTATTTTTTCTTAGCATTTGGAGCATATGTCAAAGGGTTTCAATTTCTTCGAAGAGTTATTTATATTGATGGAACCTTGTTGAAGTGAAAATACAAAGGCACTCTTTTGGGTGCAACGGCCCAAGGCGGTAACAAACATATATATCCATTAGCATAGGCTATAGTTGATTAAGAGAATGATGCATCATGGACTTGGTTCTTAAGCAGAATGAAGGGCTTGATCCACGATGCCGCCGATTTGGTTTTTGTATCTGATCAGGCAAAAAGTATTAATAATGCTAGATGAAACGTTTACCCAAATGCGAAACTTAATGCATCCACATGGTACTTCGGCCAAAACATCAAGGCCAGATTTAAGTGTAGTAGGATTCTCAAGCAATTCAACAAGGCAGCCGGAGCGTACAAAGTTTGTGAATTTGGTACATACTTTAATGAGATAAGACTGCAATAACCTGGTGTGGCAACCTACCTTAAGATGGCTGGTTTTGAACATTGGTCAAGAGCTCATTTCAATGGTGATCGGTATGACATAATGACTATATTGTAGAGTCTCTTAACACTTTGTTGAAGGATGAGCATGACTATCCAATTATAGCTTTGCTCGATCGTATCAGGAATATAATGACTACTTGGTTCTACAACCGACGAAGTGTAGCTAATGAGACAAGCACACCATTGACACTTGAGGTAGAGAAAATGCTATAGAGAAGACACAATAAATCAGTAACATTGAAAGTTGATAGAGTGAACATAAATACATTTGAGGTGACCGGTATTTCAACTAATGCTTCCGTGAATTTAAGGGATAGAAGTTGCACACGTAGGGTGTTTCAATTGGATAAGTTGTCGTGCGCCCATGCCATAGCAACTTCGAGCCACAGAAATGTTGCATCACACACATTATGTGCATAATACTACATGACTTCAAATTGGAGGTGAGTTTATCCATAATAAATTTATCATATACCAGCGACCGATGATTGGGAATTTTTGAAAACTCTTCGGTTGCTTGTGATTTTACCTCCTGTAATGCGCAAACAAATTGTAAGACCCAAGAAATGACATATACATTCAAGAGGGGCACAACCATGAAAGAGAAATAAGTATAACAAGTGTGGCGGTGTTGGACATTACAAGAGCACATGTCGTAACCCAATTGCAACTCCACTTCCTCTCAATTAAGAGTCATCCAAATTGATGTAATTATCTTGCAATTCATGTAATCTACCATATATCTTGATGTTGGTTTTCTATGAGTTTGATTCACTTTTGTATTCTATGAATTTGATTTCTTTGAATTTCATTCACTTTTGTATTCTATGACTATGATTCACTTTTGTATTCTTTGAATTCGAGGCTAACGTTTTGGGGTTTAAGATCTAATATTTATGGTTTAAGATTTTTGGTTTAGGGTTTAAGGTTTAAGGATTGAGGTTCAGGATTTTAAGGTTTAAGGTTTAGGGTTTGGGGTTTAAGGTTTAGGGTTTAAGGTTTATGATTTAAGGTTTAGGGTTTAAGGTTTAGGGTTTAAGGTTAAGGGCTTAAGGTTTAGGGTTTAAGATTAAAGGTTTATGGTTTAAGGTTTAGGATTGAAGGTTAAGGGTTTAAGGTTTAAGGTTAAGGTTTATGGTTTATGGTTGAAGGTTTATGGTTTAGGTTTAAAGGTTAAGATCTTAAGGCTTAAGACCTAATGTTTAGCTTAAGGTTTAGGGTTTAAGATTTAGGATTTAAGGTTTAGGGTTTAAGGTTTAAGGCATAAAGTTTAAGGTTTAAGGGTTTAGGGTTTAAGGTTTAAGGCTTAAGGTTTAAGGTTTAGGGTTTAAGGTTTAGGGATTAGGGTTTAGGGTTTAAGGTTTAAAGGTTTAGGGTTTAAGGTTTAAAGGTTTAGGGTTTAAGGTTAAGGGCTTACGGTTTAGGGTTTAAGATTTAAGGTTTATGGTTTAAGGTTTATGATTGAAGGTTAAGGGTTTATGGTTTAAGGTTAAGGTTTATGGTTTAAGGTTTATGGTTTAAGGTTTATGGTTTATGGTTTATGGTTTAAGGTTTATGGTTTATGGTTTAAGGTTTATGGTTTAGGTTTAAAGGTTTAGATCTTAAGGCTTAAGATCTAACATTTAGCTTAAGGTTTAGGGTTTAAGATTTAGGATTTAAGGTTTAGGGTTTAAGGTTTAAGGTATAAGATTAAGGGTTTAGGGTTTAGGGTTTAGGGTTTAGGGTTTAGGGTTTAGGGTTTAGGGTTTAGGGTTTAGGGTTTAGGGTTTAAGGTTTAGGGTTTAAGGTTTAAGGTTTAAGGTTTAAGGTTTAAGGTTTAAGGTTTAAAGTTTAAGGTTTAAGGTTTAAGGTTTAAGGTTTATGGTTTAAGGTTTAAGGTTTAAGGTTTAAGGTTTAAGCTTTAAGATTTATGGTTTAGGGTTTAAGGTTTATTGTTTAAAGGTTTAGATCTTAAGGCTTAAGACTTAATGTTTAGGGTGTAAGGTTTAGAGTTTAAGGTTTTATGGTTAAGGTTTGGGGTTTAAGATTTATGGTTTAGTGTTTAAGGTTTAGTGTTTAAAATTTTAAGGTTTAAAGATTTAGATCTTAAGGCATAATATCTTATGTTTAGGGCTTAAGGTTTAGGGTTTAAAGTTTAGGGTTTAAGATTTAAAGTTTAAGGTTTAAGGTTTAGGGTTCAAAAGGTTTAGAGTTTAAGGATTGGGGTTTTAGGTTTAGGGTTTAGGCCATCTGACAATGCTATATATATCATTGACCTATCGGTTCTAGGTCTCTTATCTACGAAACCGATGACTCGATGGGTGAACTGACTACCACCCATTAAGCCATTAGTCTTAGAGGTCAGAAACTTTTAACTCACTAACCTTTAAAACTGATGGCTCGATTGATGAACTGGGTTTGGCGACCCACACTGTCTGGACTGTCACATGTCTAGACTTATCTTATTTAATTCAAATTCGCGTGAAGAAAATATTAAAACATTTTTCCTTATTAGTTTACTTTATTTGTCTTTCCATGAAATGAAATGAAATAAATATATATATATATATTTTTTTTTTTTGAAAGAAGAAGGAATATATCACGTTGAAGAAATGGGACTACCATTCAATATATACATCCTTACGAGGAAGTTTTGAATCTTTTCTTGGAAGGTTTCCAAAACCTTGGCTAAGTCTGGAGATGTTCCCAAATAATTTTTAACTATTACTCTATACAGAGTTTTTAAAGTGGAAACTACAGTGATACTGATGTTCTGGTACCTCCTTCCTCCTACTACATCATTGCACTCCCTCGACAAGGTTGTCAGGGTAGGGTATTTACTTGTTTAGCCTTCGTGCCTACAACATAAATGTAATACGTGAGCTTTCACTCAACAAATACAATCATAACTCACAAAATCGTTGTGTATGCATATAATGTGTAGGTATGTGACATGTCATAATTTTAGACTCATATTCTTAATCTTTCTAACATATTCTTACTTATGTACCAGATGAGCGCTCGATCGAGAGAAAGCTAGGGGAGCGACCCAATCCAACCTAACCAAGGTCTTTTTATTTTCATGCCTCACACATGCATAATTATAATCCCTCTTCATTGAGCCTCACACCCTTACATTGAAGGTCGGTACGACACGTCTTATTTTATCTCATATCTTTCTATCTCATGCACCTCTTAATTTCTCAACATGAAATATGAGGTAACTAGGCATGATGATTATTAGTGCATATGTTGTTCAAGAGTTTCTATAATAACAACTATAATGATTTCAACACTCATCATAAGTAATCATATCATGACTATCAATCAATTCATATAATGGCACCTATACAATCATCAATACATAACTCATCAGATTTTAAAGACAAGAACGTTTATGTTGTAGTGAGATTGTACTTACTTGAACTCCAAGCTTTCTTCTAGAGCATATGTAGTTCATAAACACTAGTTCGTTGTTTGCCTATAGAATCAAGAATTTAACTTAGTTTAATAAGAGCTTAACTTTCTACAAGCTTTTCTATTTGGGTTACTCATTTCCATTTTCAGTTGTCTATATTTATGCCCCGTTTCTAGCATTTAGAGTCTTAGTACCTTCTGAAATTCGAAGATATTCTTACCAATTTCTTATTAAGTTGTTGTATAGGTTGCAACACAGGTGTCGTATATTTGTTTTAAGACTATCTAACCTACAGCCATCGAGAATTTTGCAATCTGAAGGTGTTGAGTACCTCAACATCTTTTCACGTATTGAAGACATCATATGTCAGTCTAACATGCTCACATGTCGGTCAAAAATGCTCACATTTCGGTCTAGCCTCTTTTTTTTTTTTTTTTTCATTTCCTGCTTAAATCACCTTCAATCCAGTGACCTTATTAATCATACTTAGTGACCTTATTAATCATACTTAACATATACGTTCTAATTAGGAACTGCACATATGTTCTTATTAATTTTCTATTCTACAAACTCTTTAACAGTTATCACTAAGTATTTTCATTTCTTGTTGCTTGTCACGCTTATTGGTGATCCAGTTCGGATTCGACTTCTTCTTACTAGGGAAATGGAGGATGGAATAGATGAAGTATTTTATTGTTAGTTATGAGTGCAGAATGTTTTTCTTCACTGCTCGGATTCGAAATGGTTATCAGTCAAAATTTTACTTTCTTCATAGCTTTGGTTTGTGGCACCCTATTTTGCCAAAGATTCTCTTAGAGCAGGAGGTGTCTGCATGTTTATATAAGGTAGGTCCTACTTGCTGCTTATTAGTATACCTCCTTTTTTGTTTTCATTTGCTTTCCTCACATATATATATCTGTTTTCTAATTTTCTTTTTTTTTTTGTTCAATCATTATTATTATTATTGTAATAATTATTATTATGTTTTAAAATTCATCTTCTTTTCCAACTACATGTTAGAATTTCTCGGGGCTTACACTAGGTATCCATCAAGCCTTCGTTTTAGAGGTCAAACACTCTTAACTCACTGACCTCTAAAATCAATGGCTCGATGGGTGAATTGAGTACCCATCGAGCCTTCGATTTTAGAGGTCATTGACTTTTGACTCACTAACTTCTAAAACTGATGGCTCGATGGCTGAGTACCCATCGATGATATATGTCATGTGTTTTTACATATATGTCTATATATCTTTGATATATGTCAGATGCTATCTGATGTTAGAAAAAACTCATATAGTCATCACAAATTACGTTTACATCTAAATCTGTATAATGAATTCTCATGCAATCTGGTGACCACGAATGGTTCAAGGCTGCATTTAGACCCACCGCTTCTTAAAAATTACGGGATCATCGTGCTCATCGGAATTAACAATTCTAATATCTTCTAACTATAGTAATTGCTACTTATGAAGTTATGCATGACCCTAATATTACGTTTACGAATGTCCACGACTAAGGCCACCCAATATTCATCCTTGATATTGTAAGAGATGTACAAATGAAATGGTCTATGTGCCTCCATGCAATTTTGAGGATTGGTGCCTCATCATCGACATACGACTTCATCAGAGAATCATCTGGAAATGCATGACTTTCTTGATCTTCCTCCTTCAAGTTCTTGAATGTGTCATTCAAAGATATATGTAGGAATTAAGGGAATATTTGATCTCCAAAAGTGGTGGATTGGTCAAGCACATCATTAAACTTCTACTGTCGCATCCGTAGCAGAAACATGTACTCATCTATGTGTTAGAACCATAAAGTAAAACAATAAAAATAATCAATTAGGCTAAGTAGGTTTTAAAAAATTTATTAATGTATACAAAATAGTTTTTCGAAATAATTTTGAATGCTCACAAAACTGTCTAGCAACAACGAGGGATGCAATATCTCCTGAAAAAAATTCATTATCATATTTTTGGCCATCAAAACCTATGATCGGGTCTCTGATAGAGAAAAATCAAGTTCTCACAAGCAAACAATGTAATAAATAAAATAAATTTTAAATGATGTTAAAGTTTAAGAAAAAAAGAACTTACTTCATAGTGTCAGTCTCTAGCAATCGTTATCCTTATTTGAGATAAAAAGCGGAGTCACCAAAAATCCCTTCTTCTTTTTATATTTCTACTTTTTCTTGATGTCTATAAAGGGAGACATGAGGGTCGGAGTATGCTTTTTCATCCTTTGACTCCGTTCGATCTCAATCATAGGCAGGGTCACATACATCTCTGCCGACTCCTCTGCAACTTTCTCTTTTGGGGGTAGTGATGTAACTATGTCAGTCGATATAGGTGACGATGACATTTGATGGACCTTCAGAGATGTGACAGATATTGGCGAGTATGAGAGAGATTTCAAGTAAACCGTCCCATCTATGATATCTATAAGCATCTTCTCTATCTTCCACATTCGTATGTTCATATAATCTCTCAGTTTTGTGAATATCTTATCAATTCCTCCCATAATCTTATTCTCTAAGCCAACAATAAAATCCTCCAACCTCGACCAAATTTTCATTTTCACCTCAACTTTATCACCTTATGCTTATGCTTCCCCTTCTTCTTCATATACTTTTTTTTTCTACCTTTTTTTCTACCTTTTCTCTTTTTTTTCTTCTTCGTCATCTATTACTTTTTCTACTATTTTTCTTCTTCCTCCAACACTCTTGTTCAGTGTTCCACAACCTCATCATCCTCATCTACAAAAGCTTGAAGAGTGGTCAAATACTCCTGACTTGATTCTTCTTTGGTTGGCTTTAGAATTCCATGGATGACGAGCTGTATTAAACAAATATCGAAGTCAATTTAATTTCAATCAGTATGACCTTGTTACACCATGGCTCATCATCACTTCTAAATTTCTCTGCTAGCTCTGACACATTGACAAGCTTCCCACCAATATACTTCTTCAACAAGTACTCATCTTTTTCTATCTGCTTAATTATGTGGTTTAGAAGTTATGCATAACATTTTAACCCCAACACCAATGTAAACTCCCTCAAGCCAAATTGCATAGGCTTCTTGTGGTGCGTAAACTACAATATATGCTTCTTCCTACGCTCCACTCGCCGAAGAATGAAAAATTTCATAAGTTGGTCCGAGTTCATAAGTTGGTCTGAGTTCTTAAGTTGATTACTCACATCCAGAAAATGTCCCAAACAAGTAGACCTAAGAGACTCCAACTATGCTAGGGTCAACTTCTTCATTATATCAGCAATCACCTCTTTCTGCTTTGTTATCACAGTAGTGTGGATTTTGAAACTAAAACTTTGATCAATTATAGGTCCTAGCTAACGATATATAGGAATTTGATCCACCTAAAATGAAAAATAATTAAACAAAATTATATAAAACTAAATTGTAAATTAAAAAAATAATAAACATCTAAATAAGACTGTAATACTCGATGGCTCGATAAGAATATGAATAGTAATTGAGCCATCGAACAGTTTATATGAATTGCGGGACCATCGAGATATCTACTGCTCAATGGCTCGATGAGAATATTAATGTCCATCGAGCCATCAAGCAAGAAGTTCATATGCACTACTCGATTGCCTGATGGCTTGATGGCCATTCATCGAGCAGTGCATATGAACTTCTTGCTTGATGGCTCGATGGACATTAATATTCTCATCGAGCCATCGAGCAATATGTTATAAATTTCTCGATGGTCTGAGTACTATAAATACTTCAAATTTCAAATCAAAATGAATATAATAATTAAAAAAAAAAACATGAAATCAATATTTCATTGTCATTTTGGTACTACCGTCAATCTTTTTTCGGAATTATTTTTCAGATTTTGTCGAGTGTTAACCATTGCTTCATATTTTTGTTTAGGTTTTTTCGACTACCAACTTTTGCGAAACTAAGGGTTTTGAATTGGATGATTTCGATAGGAGAATTTTTGAAAGTTAAGGGATTAAATGTTTTCTGCAATTCGGATTGTGTTCGAAAGTGTTTTAGCTTCCATTTTTGTTTCTTTTCATTTTTGAACTATAAGGGTATTTTAGTCAATTGTTAATATTTTATTTTTTTAATTTAGAAAACAACGAGGCAATTATTTTAACAAATTTTATAGTAAATCTAAACTCTAAAATACACTTTCTAAATATGCTATGGCCCAAATTCTCACATGTTACAATGGATAGAAGCAACCAAACATTTGACACACACACACCTGTAAAAATCAGCAATGGTTTTCCCATGCTCTTTGTTTCTGTGTTTATTTCCCGTCTCCTTGTGAAGTAAAAGTCTCTTGTACTTTGCATTGCTATTAGCAATTTAGAGTACACGTCAATGGATTTCCCATGCTCTTTGTTTCTATGTTTTTTTAAGCTTCAACCTCTTATCATATATCGGGGTACCCGGCCCCTCAAGAAAATTAATATATTTTAGAATTGAAATTATAAAATTTTTTTAAGGTGAATTGATAATTTTCTTAAAACTCTCAGGGATACATTTAAATTTAAATTTATTATTAGGTAAGTTTAATGCTTTTATTTATCTTTTGATTTTATTTGTCCTCATTATTACTCCTCCTTGATCAGCTTCTATTTATATTTCTTTATACATTAGATAAGTGAGTATGATTCTCACTCTCCCTTAATAAATTTCTTCGATTAGAATTTAGATTTTCGTACGAACTAAACAATTTTTATGTGGGAATAAGTAATAAAAAAAGAGAAAAATGAATAATAATAATATCTCATAAATAAAATATAATTCATGGAGATGTGATGATTTCAGATTTTCTAATTCAAATTTTCCACCAAACTCAAGTGGTTCGCACCTCTACTTCTACCATATGAGTAACTATATCTCCATTGGGAGTATATAAACAAATAAAAAATTAATATATATTTTATGTTAAATATTCAAAATATACATATTTGAAATATTTAATAGAAAAAATTATACTAATATATATTTACGGTACCATAAGGATTTCGACCCCGCATCCCCAATAATTTGTCTATATTTATAATATTTAGGAGTTTTAATTTAACTTTCACTACAATAAAATCCTGACTCAGGTCAATGTAATTTTGGCTCTCTCGTAGTCTAAGAAAGTTTAAGTCACTTACATAGACGTGCTGAATCTTGTGAAGACACAGGTCAAAGAATGTGTTTTGGTGGCTGATTGACCTTGAGATCAGGAAGTAAGGTTAAGGTCTCTATTTTCTGCACAGAGAAAACAGAGTGGACGAAAACAGAGTACTCTATTTTCTACACATAGAAGTTCTTACTAGAAAAAAAAAAAGGATGCACTTCATTTTCGAAGGCTTCAATCCAAAATCTGATGTATTTTTCACAATGTTTCAATTCAAGAGTCGATAATATTACATTTCTATCAACAAAGAGTTACCTAAGGCTACTGGTATGATAGATATAATATATGAAGCTAACTATGACACAAACACAAACTGTAACAAAAGGTGCTTCTTCTTCTTCTTCTTATCGGGGGAAATTTCAAGCTCCAGAATCTCAACGGTAGATCCATCATCGTCGATCTCACCAATGCAACATTGTCCATGACCTCTCTCGCTTCTTTGCTATATTACAAAACATGGGTTAATATGAGGTGATTAAAGCAGACATTTCCACCAAGAAGACTACTCAACTCAGCCTGCGTATTTAGAAAAATTATCAGCTTCAGATTCAACAGCAAAGAGACTGGGAAATTCTCATTCCTTTTAAATTACTGACAGAAATTCAATTGTATTTTGATTTAATTCTTAGATTGCAAAATCTCACCCAACCAAACAAGAAAATGGGAAAGATTAAAATGAGCAGTCTTTGCTAATATAGAAATGAGAATCAAGGAATGTATTTCCAGTAAAATAGAAAATGTAATGTAATTGAATAAACAAAACCCTGAAAACATAGCACAGGTCAAGTTTCTTATACAATGACAGGTCGGTCATGTTGTGATAGATAAATTAAGAATTCTACAGTAACATTATAACATATTATATAGATAGCATAAATATTACCTTCCAGAAAAAATATTATTATAGATAGAAAGTCTCACTGAAGCCATTGTTGTTTAAATGCTTGGACCACAAAAAAAAAATTTAACAGCACCTAAAGCAAACTGGGTAGTCAGTCCCTCATCATTAATCATTCATGTAAAAACCGAACATACATACCCTCAGAGAACCTAACAGATTCGTAGAGTGCAATGAAATAATAACTATAACTAAGAACTAGAGGACCGTAATCAAAACAAATGAGATCGCATGGCATTAGTGCATCCTCCTCCTCTCTCAAGTTAAGTACGATGATAACAATATCATATTTAAATATTGATCCTTTCTGAGATGCACCACATTGATTCTACAACACACTTACAAGAGCTCAAACCTCTTATCTAACTGACAAACAAGTAATACTTTATACACTTGGTTATTTTTAAGATATATCTCTTGTTAGATAACCTATTTAACTTACATAAAGCATGAACTTCAAGGGGGGCACATACCAAGCAAAGGGGTTTATTTATTTGGATATTAGAAGCTACATGACTTACACCTTCTGCAATTAGAATTGTGTCACCGGGCCAATGAAAGACAAATGGGGTGTTTAGATTTCATCACAACTATTCAAACAAAGAAAAATAACATCCTTCTTTTTCTTTCCTTTTTTTTTTTTTCAGAAATAAATTTACTGAATTATCTTACGTTGCACGATCAACGGCTGTCCCAATTTCCGAAATAACTCCAGGCGTGGACAACTCTTTAACGGATCAATCAAACAATCAACTATAGATAAAGTTAAGAAAAAGGGTTTTATAAACATATAAGAATTAGATCTAATATGAGTACAGCAGTGGGGAGGGGAAGACCTTGATTTCAGATGGAGGAAGTCTCAATTTTAGGTCATTTACTAGTTTCGATCAGTATGAAGAAGGAGGATGAAGAAGGAGAGTTTCTGGTTTTGAATGGACATAAACCTAACGACGACGATTTACATTATTTTCCTTATGAAATTTAGCGACACAATTTTGTGGCATCTCAGTATCATAAAATATTATTTATAATTGACGGTGTTTTACCTTTTTTTCCTTATGATCGTTAGCGGCACAACTCAGTGGCATCTTTCTACCATAATTTGTTTTTTTATTTATTTATAAAATTGAAATCTAATATAACAAACAACGACGTTATACTTTTCTTTTCCATATAAACGTTAGCGGTATATTTAATGGCATCTAAGTCTTCAAAAGGTTATTTATAATATTAATAATTTCCTAATTAATTTTGTGTAAAATATTTGTGGTAATTTCCTTGGATTGAAATGAATTTGGAGGAGGAGCGAGTGGATTATATTGAAACTCATTTACCTAGTCTTTCTTCTAAGAATGATGCTTTGATTTGCAGATCTAGTAAGAATGGTTAGTTCATTGTGAAAGATGCATGGAATGATATAGCCAGGAGAACTAATGAGGCTGGCCCTTTCAAAGTTCTCTAGAGCTTGAAGTAGCCTTTGAAAATCAGGGTGTTTGATTGGAGGCTTTTTACGAATGCTCTAGCTGTGGACCACAATATGTATGAGATGGGTATCTCTTTCCATTCTATTTGCACTTGCTGCAAGAATATAAGACAAGAGAGTGCTTATCATCTCTTCATAGAAGGTGAGGTTGCTTATAAAGTTTGGAACCTTTTCCAAGCAATCTGTAGGATTCATTATACTCAGCAAGCCCTTTTGGGTAAAATGGTTCTCTGGTGGCATGTGATGTCCTCTTCTAGTCAATTTGCATACTATTGGAAGGATGACCCCTCTTCTCATTTATACTCAGCAAGCCCTTTTGGATAAAATAGTTCTCCGGTGGCTTGCCAGTCATCTTCCAGTCAATTGCATAATATTGGAAGGATGACCCCTCTTCTCATTTGTTGGGAAATCTGGCAGGGTAGGAACAATGTCATTCGTGATGTCCATCATCGGAATGCAGCTTCTGTTATTTGCAAAGTCAAAAGTTGGATCTAAAAGTGTATGCTCATTAAGCAACTCAAATATGTCAAATCAGGTCATATATTTTATGGGACTATTCTTAAATGTAATAAATTATCGACATTATTGAATACTTTATATTTAATTGAGTAATTATATCTATCTGTTATTTATTATAATATTGGATATAATAAATGCATGAATGTATGTTAACATATATATTGTTAAAGGAGCTATAAGCCTAAGACTCAAATAGTTCATAGTCATAAGATTGACTTAAACCCTTTTAAATTTTTTTTATGAATATCATAAACTTCTTATATTGTTAGATAATAGATTTACGGATAACTCTTTTCTCAAACAATACTACCTTATGCAAGGAATTCTTTGTGCATAAGTTACATGACTTATATAAACATTTCCTCTATTATAGAGGTGATGAAGTCCATCTTATCACTCTACATTACTACGCATATTCGAACACATGTCCTTGATTATCATTATCCTTATAATGACAATCCTATAACTAAGAACTATTTGGATCTCAAACATTCACTATAATACCCTCCTACTAGCTATATTGCTTATTGAATGCCTTTGAGAAAACAATTACTTTTATTTTATTTAAATATAACTAGTAGGAGTATTACCTAGCTAACTTAGAATCCTTTGGTAAAAATATAGAAAAATTTGAACTTTCTTACAACTATGTTTAAATATATTCTGACAACTAAATTAAAAAAAAAAACAAAATACGTTATATATATAATTTATGTGCATAATATATAAGCATGATAATATTTACAACTTTGTTAATAAAATAAAATGCTGCTTTTAGAAACTTTTTAAAATATGTTTAAAGGCCTCCCCAAAATATATTTTTAAACTTTCTTATCTCACTACAGGTCGGGCTCATATGTACTCCACACCAGGTCGATTACACTTCATTTACTCAACCATGAAACTACTGATTTTCCCTTTTGCTTACCTATAACTCAAGCAACTACTATGAGCTAAAAGCTCGATTAGTAAAGATTTTATCTGACATGCACAAAACATATTTCAAATATATTTTAAAACAACTCGATTGAATAGTTCTGCAAATTCTTATAAATATTTCTATGAAAATGGGATGCTCTTTCTTATTCTACTACTATGGGCCCTAAGGATGTTGCCACCGGGCCGACACTACTATGATCTATGGTCCTCTATGACCAATAATATATGAGATCAATAACTCCACTCAGTCTGCTCTCATCAGATTAAATCTAGGATCAGTGACCTCTCTCAGTTAGACCTGATAGAATAAAAATCTCTAAAGTTTGCGACTCCACTCAGTCTACCTAGACCAAGTAGCACCTCATTATAATGTTATGCTTATGTCATGTCAGGCATCACACTAATCAATTAAAAGCATAACATTTCTCTTAAATGTCTTTGCATGAAAACTAGTGGTGCATTCAATATTTTTTGTAAAAGGAATATATTCAAGTAATATAAACTTAATTCCAACATGCTATATAAAAACAAAACACCATGCAATATCGTTTTATCAACTCAATGCTCAGCATGCTGTCTTGCATTCAAAACAATACCATCAATCTCAAGCTGAACAAACAATGAACATACTTATGTTGTAGGTTAGACTTTTCTTACGTGACGTATGTGCTATTTTGTAAGAGTTTCTTGAAATCCTTCAATTTTGGGGCTAACTACTAACCTAACCAAGCATGTAAAACTTTACTCTCAATTCTAGTTAACACACATAATTTAATTTAAGGTATTGAACAACTTTATGAATATCATTTAACTATTTACCATGCAATTTATTATATCCCAGTTAAAACTAGCTCAACTATACTACTCTAAGTATATAATTTTTATAAGAAGTATTCATTATTCTCTACTCTTCAATAACCTTTAACCCATCTAAATAGTTTTATCATTGATATAGCAGACATTGAGGCGTCGAGTATGTTGAGGCGTCGAGTACATTGAGGCGTCGAATACGTCGAGACATCAAGTATGTCAAGTACGTTGAGTACGTTAAGGAGTCGAGTATGTCGCATATTGGAGGCGTCAAATACGTCGAGTACATCGAGGTGTCGAGTACTTCAAATATTGAAGGCATCGAGTACGTCGAGTATGTCAAGTACGTCGAGGTGTCAAGTATGTCGAGTACGTCAAGTCGTTGAGAACATCGAGTACGTTGAGGCATCAAGTACATCTCATATTGGATTATTCTCTCTCTTATACGAAATTAATCAACCCTTTTTAAATTTTCATGCAAACCTTGATCTCATGTTGATATCTTATACTTTATAAATTCTACTCTCTTTCTTGAACTAGAGATGTATGTTATAATAAAATCAAATTCAATTCTTGGATAATTAAATTTTCAAATCATATCTACAACTAAGATATAAATTAGAATTCTTGCCTATATTTTAATGATTCCATATTATATAAGAATGAAGGAAACCTTGAATTGTCAAAGGCCAAACTTACTTTCTCATGTCTAAGATACTTTTTTGAGAGATATAGCAAAAGTGTAGTAATAAATTGTGAAGTAAGAGTAGAACAATTTAAATGCTGACCCAATTGTTCTTTTTGTTCATTTCTTAGTAAGAACATCTATAACAACAATTTAATGACACTTGGCTTCCATTTATTAGATAATGTATTGGTACTCAATTTGTGTGGCAAGATTCCACTAAGGATTGTAGTGACTCATGGTAACCTAGTAAAAATTCATTGGTTAGGTTATTATTTTATCATTAGCAAACACTTCAATCTAGCAGTTTGTTTCATTATAAGTATCTCTTCTTAAGTGATCGACCCAAATTCATGATTACTAACTCAAATCTTTGTTTTCGGTCCAATAGAATGAAATTGTCTAATTTCATATTTAACTTACTAGAACTAGTACTACGTACCTTGCAAACAAAATTATAGGTACTCAAATAAATTTTAAGTTGACAATATTCAAGTGTTTATTATTTACACTGCTTTTATAGGCAAGTCAACGTGCATGGTTTATCCTTCTATTATTTTTGCAAACATGCTCGAAAATTGGTGCTAGTTATAAGAAATTGTGACCTTATACCTACACAATCTCTATCTTAATATTATAATATGTAAGTCTTACTTAAATATTAATCTAAATATGCTTGTTATAATATTTAGGCTACAAAAGTAACATAACTCTAGGAAGTAGCTAAATGGGACATTATATTAACTAACTTGGATCTCATCCTTCCATGATCTCTATCATGAATCTAAGTGTTTGTCTGAGAACCAGGAATCTGTCAAGTATGTGATCATTCATATATATATATATGCAAGTTATTATTTCTAACCAAATAATATCATTACATATTACATATGCTCTAATTGAATGCAATCAATTATGTTGATAATTTATACAATTTAAGATTGATTCTCATAAGTGATGACCCGATCGGGTTATACCCAATTGGCTTGACAAATATACATTTTCAAGCTCTAACTTTGTAAGAAAGCCAATCCCTTTGCTAAATCTTATTCACATCTTGTTAGGATAGCGATGTGAACTTCTTTTGGGTAAGTACATTATGCAATTTATTGTTAAATTCATTTTCGTCCACCTTTCTAGAATTCCTTTCAAAACTTGTGTATATGAGGTAATTTGTGTTTGGATCATTAATGAGACACTGGTTCTTTCGCTTTCGATGTATACCATCTAATACTGTAGTACTATAGTACTTATTTAATGATACTCAGAACCCCTATAAATTCATACACGAACATCTAATCTAATCCCACCTTTCCCCTTGAAAACAATTACGCGTTCAATTGTTTTGATAATTCAACTAGTTGGTTAAGGTTTGATTTTGAACTATTGCAATCAACCAACATTATATAGAACTTTATGTGATTCTCTATGATTGAAAATCAAAGTCTTGTGAAAAACTTTCAATATTCAATTGATAATTTCCTTATATTTAATAATACATACATAGTTCTTCTCAAGAACGATATTATGTTCCTGACTGCATCTTTCATGATGTCCAATCGAATTCCTTATTATATGCTCATAACACTTAGAGGGGACTCGGTAAAGCGATTTGCTTAGTGCAAGTGGGAGATTGAAAGTGTATGTCCGTCTAACCAATCAGGTCATACACTAATGAGAATCATCTTAAAATGTATAAATCAACAACATAATTGATTGCATAGCATTTAATTAAAGAATATATATAATATGTCATGCTATTATTTACTTGGAAATAATAACTTGCTTGCATATATAAATTGCTTGCATACTTTACAGTTCCTGGTCCTCAAACATACACTTGGATTCATGAAGGAGATCATGGAAGGATGAGATCCAAGTTGGTTAAGTCTGAGATCCAAAATTGCTCATAGTTATAGGATTGTCATATTAAGGATAATGACAATTTAGAGAGACTATAAGATACTATCCCCTTCGAAGAAAAAAGTGATGATCTCATATTCATTAGTGTTGGGGAACACCAGAATAGGCATGTAAGTGATTAGTAGATACTTAATCACTGAACGTGATCACTTAACAAAAACTCAATGGTAATAATATTAACTGAATGAGTTTTATTGGTGACTATTGTACTTGTGATACTCAGACGTGAGATCACCTTAGTAGTGGCATGTGAGATATCATGCTTTAATATCACTTCACGTGGTCTTAGACAAAGGCTACTAAAAGGGTGAACCATTGCATACGTGTTCGAGTATGTGCAGTCTGTAGGGTGATAAGATGGGATCCATCACCATTATATTAGAGGGTGTGTTTCTACGTGTCATAAAACTTATATGCATAAAGAAACTTTTTGTGCAAAGTAGTAAGGTATGAAGAAGAGTTTGATGTAAATCCATTGTTTAACTGCATCAGAATTTATGACATTCATAAAGAAAGTCTAAGAGGGTTTAACGGTTAAACAATGTCCTAGGATTTTCTGGAAACACGAATATATTGAAGGTCAATTTGGTACAGTAATAGTGATATATGGTTCTTATGGAAGTTCCTCGTACTTCTATTTATACGGGTGGCCCATACAACTTGCTAGAGGGCAATGTGAATCTGGTGGCTTAAGTCAACTTGATCATAGAAGATAATCATGTTAACTATTTGTTTTGAAACATGTTTTTAAAGTCAAAACGATCCATTCGTAAAAAATGGATAAAACTCACAAGTTGTTGTGGGGCTCACAAAAGTTGATCGGATTGAGGTTGGATTCTAAATTAAAGAATTTGGACTTGTTGATGGTGAACTTGATTTAAAGAGTTAAATCATTAATTAGTTTAATTTGTTAAGTTTAAGTCACACCGCACTGCTATCACAACCAAAGTGTGATTTAGATTTAATTAGAAATTAAATAATTAATTAGAAAAATATTACTTTGACTAAGATAATTATTAAATGGAGATTTAATGATTATAAAGTCATAGAATATTTTTCAGGTCAAAATAAGGTGTGTTAGGTCATTAAAGTGTTAACGAGCCTAAACGAATCCATGGGCAAAGCCCAAATTAAAGTCTACATTTACCAAGTAAAATTAGATATTAATTTGGGAATAAAAGATTATTTTTATTTTTTTGGAAACAAGAATTAAAATTGGTTATCAAAAACTCGAACAAGGTTAATTAGATTAACCGGGCCTTAGAGGCCTGATTGGGCTAGGCCTAAGAGGGATGTGGCCCTTATATAAGGGTACAAAAACCTAGGGTTCCCCCCAAATCCTTAGTGTGACGCCCATTTGAAGAAGAGAGGAGAAAGAGTGTTCTCTTCTTCATCTTTTTTTTTCTCTCCAAGCAATGTTGATTCAAGAGTTGAATCAACCCACCTTGAATCCCTCACTTGAGTTGTCAACTGTTTGGATCAAGCGTAGAGTATTGGTGATAGTGAGGACCTGACATAAGTAGTGGTGTCGGTGGTCAGGCGTCGGTGCGGTAGTTCAGTGGTGGCAAAATAGACTTAGGTGAAGTTTTTTCCAAAGCTTAGAGGAGGTTCTGGCTAGGTATAAATCTCCTTGTTGCCTTTTAATTTTTGGATTCATAGTTTAAGTTGTTAGATTATAAATTTTAAATCTCCAAAGTTTCAGTGTTCTCTTAAATGAATGCAATAGCTAAATGATGATGAGCAATATCAGTTAGCCATAAACTTTGTGTTTGCGGATGAAATCCCCCGAGAAGGGTTAGAATGGTGGTTCTTGCTCCTTGGGAAGTACTAAATAAATGATTATTTGAATCGGGATTTTGAGCATAGAGATTCCATTGACCTGTAAAAATTGGTCCTAATCCTTGTGGATGTGGTAATACATCTAAGAAATTATTACATCGAACATATTCTTCCCTAGCTCCAAGAATAACAACATGGACTAAATCTCCTATCCAAGCCAAGGAACTCATAGCATCTAACCTTTAATCCTAATAGATTTCTTTGAGTTCAGATGTCTCGAGTTTTTTTTTTGGAAAACAGATTCTACCCTGAGATGTTCGAAGGAACCATTTACTAACAATGTTTCAAAGCTTTGGTTAGTATGCCAAAATTCTAGGTAGATTCTTTGAAATGTTAGTGTAACGCCCCTCTTACTGGCCATATTGCTTATCGAATTGCCTTTGAGAAAAAAGTTACTTTTATTTTTGTTTAAATATAACCAGTAGGAGAGTTACCTGACTAACTAACTTTGAATCCCTTAGTAAAAATACAGAAAAGTTTTAACTTCTTAAAACTATATTTAAATATATCTTAGTAACCATATTAAAAGAGAACATAGTACATTATATGTATATTTATAATTTATGTACATAACATATAAACATGATAATATTTACAACTTTGTGAATAAAACAAAGTGATACTTTTAGGAACTTCTTAAAATACATTTAAAGGCCTCCTAAAATACATTGTTAAACTTTCATGTTTCATCACAAGTTGGGCCCATATGTATTCCACACCAAATCGATCACACTTCATTCACTCGATCTCGAAACTACTGATTTTCCCTTTTGCTTACCTACAACACAAGCAAGTAGTATGACCTAATAGCTCAGTAAGTAAAGATTCTATCTCACTTACATATTTCAAATACATTTTTAGACACCTCGATTGAATAGTTCTATAAATTTTTATAGATATTTCTATGCAAATGGGATGCTCTTTCTACTACTACTTTGAACTATGAGGATGCTGTTGTCAGCACTACTATGATCTATGGTCATCTATGACTAATAATATCTGAGATCAGTGACTTCGCTTAGTCCACTCTGATCAGATCACATCTAGGATCAATGACATTTCTCAATCAAAATTTATCGAATAAAAATTTATAAGGTCAGCGACTCCGCTCACTCCACCCTAACCATGCAGTAACCTACTATATTGTTATGCTTATGTCATGTCAAGCATCACACTGATTAATTAAAAGCATAACATTTCTCTTGGCTATTTTTGCTTGAAAACTAGTGGTGCATTCAATACTTTTTGGAAAATGTATATATTCAAGTAATATAAACTCAAATTCCAACATGCTGTATAAAAACACAGCACCACGCAATATAGTCTTATCAACTCAATGTTCAACATGCTATATTGCATTCAAAACAATACTATCAATCTCAAGCTGAACAAACAATGAACATACTTGTGTTGTAGGTGAGACTTTACTTACCTGACGTACGGACTATTAGTAAGAGCTTAGTACAATCTTTTAGACTCTAGGCTTGCTACTAACCTAACTAAACATGTATTTATCTTAGTACAACTTTATTCTCAATTCTATTTAAAACATATAATTTAGTTTGGTGTATCAAATAACTTTATAAACATTGTTTGGACAATAACTGTGATTTATAAACTCCTAGTTAAAACTAACTCAACTATACTATTCGAAGCATATAATTTTTATAAGGGGTATTCATTATTCTTTAATATTCAATAACATGTTAACCAATCTAAGTAGTTTGATTTCTGATACAGCAAACATCGAGGCGTTGAGTACGTCGAGGCATCGAGGTGTCGAGTACATCGAGTATGTCGAGGGATCAATTATATCACATGTTGGAGGTTTCAAGTTGGTTGATGTGTCAAGTACGTTGAGTATGTCGAGGCATTGAGTATGTTGAGGCATTGAGTATGTCGAGGCATTGTGTACTTTGAGTACGTCGAGTACGTTGCATCTTGGCGGCGTCAAGGCATTATGTATGTCGAGGTGTCGAGGCAACAAGTACGTCAAGGCGTTGACTACTTTAAGGATGTTGAGTACTTCGAGGTGTTGAGTACTTTGAGGATGTTTCATATTGGAGGCATCGAGTATGTCGAGTACTTCAAGGAATTGAGCCATCGAAGCGTCGAAGCATTGAGTACAACAAATACATCAAGCCATTTGCATATTGGAGGCATCGAGTACATCAAGTATGTCGACGAGTCGAAGCATCATGTACATTGAGTTTATCGAGCCATTCGTATATTAGAGGAGTCAAGTACGTTGAATATGTCGAGGCGTTGAGGCATTGAGTACGCTGAGTACGTTGAGCCATTCATATTAACACCTAAGTTAGTAGCTCTCACACACTTTATATGTTGATGGACATTCATGTAGGATTATCCTTCGATGGTTCTAAACACCAAAACATGCAAAGATGGACAACATGATCATTAGGGATATCCAATGCAATTCAAATTACTCAAATTACTAAACTACACTTCATATCTCTCTTTTATGTTCTAATCTTACTATTAATGTCCAGAATGTGATATGCGATGCACTAGCCCTCTTCATCTTGGCTAAATGGCTAGTTTAGCATCTAAAATACTACAATCAATATCATTTGACTATAATATGATTCTAAGATCATTATGGTTGTACCTATCGGTTCACATACTCAGATTGTACAATTGCAACCTTATAGTGCTTAGTTTGCTAGTTTTCTGAAATTTAATTCTACTTCTACTTAAAACACATACTTTAATCTAAGGTATCAAACAAATTTGTTGTTGTTATAACAGACGATGACCCATCGACCCGTTGACCTGTTGACCCTTTTGCATACTGGAGATGTCGAGTAAGTTGAGGCATCGACTCGTCGACCCATGGACCCATGGACCTATCGAGCCATTCATATATTTGAAGGCATCAAGTACGTCAAGGCATCAAGGCATCGACCCTTTAAGCCATCGTGTACATCGACCCTACATTTAAACCTTGATGTAATTGAAACCTTACTAACTAACTAAGACATATAAACCTTGATCTATTATAAGAGAACTAAGGATCTTGAGTACAAGAGCAGTGACGATTTGTACTAGAAGTAACTTTCAACTGGTATTATCGAGCTTCAAATGAAAGATAAAGATCACGGCTTGTGACAAGGTGGTATGTCCCCTATGTTGGAATCCTTACTTTCACTCTTAATGATTCTAGATTATGGAGAAAGGAAGGAATCTTTGCTTCGCTTGAAATTTCGCATGGAATAAGTAGAATGGTGAGAAATTTACTAACCACCACGATAGAGGAAATCTAGAGGAAGTGGTTTTTCTTATTTTATTAGCTTCACACTTGGCACTCCTAAACTCCTATAGGCGGTGAGTGGGTAGACGTACACCAAATATTTATACATTTATACTTATCCTAAATTATGAGAGAGGGAAGGGTGAGTTAGTGAAGCCCACCATCTCATCTCGTCACCTTACGGTTATAATATAATATCCTTATTATTATATTATTATTATTAGTCTAATGACTTAAAGACTAATTTCTTATGCGAAAAGGATGAACAGGGCATCACACATGACGAATTTGGTCGAATTGTTGCCCAAACAAGGCCTAGAGTGTCTTAACCCATTCTACATCAATATCACTCTCAACCCTAGCTTGGATGCATCACTATATATTACTAATCCATCTTCACGTTCTGGAATAGCAAGAACGAGAGCACTTGTTAGCTTTTGCTTTAGCTCTTGAAATCTTTCTTCATAAGTTCCTGATCACTCAAGTTTTTGACCTTTACGAGTAAGTCTAGTGAGTGGGGTAGCTATTCTTGAAAATCGTTCCACAAATTATCTGCAATAACCATCCAATCCTAGTAAACTTCGCACATCTAAAGTGTTCTTTGGCCTACACCAATTGCTTACCGCTTCTATCTTATATAGATCTATTGAAATTCCATCTTTAGAAACAACGTGTCTTAGGAAAACAACCCGGTCCGACCAAAATTCACACGTCTTAAATTTGGCATAAAGTTATGATCTCTTAGTGTTTGTAAAACTATTTTCAAGTGTTCTACGTGTTCCTCCTTAGACTTTGAATAGACAAGAATATCGTCAATGAAGGCAATAATAAACTTGTCTAGATACACTTTAAACAATCAATTTTTCAAATCGATAAAGGCAGTTGCAGCATATGTTAGTCCGAACGGCATCACGAGAAATTCGTAATTCCCATAACATGTTTGAAAAGCCATTTTTTGAGACGTCAGATTCTTGGATCTTCAGCTGATGGTATCCGTCATAGAGGATATTTTTTCTTTGTGGTCACTTTATTAATCTCCCTATCGTCAATGCACATCCTCATCGACCCATCTTTCTACTTCACAATTAACATAGGTGCTCCTCAAGGTGAAAAACTTAGGCGAATTTGGCCTTTGTCAAGTAGTTCTTGTAATTTCTTAAGTCCCTTCAATTCTAGTGGTGCTATACGATATGTAGCTTTTGAGATTGGTGCTATACCTGGTGCCAGATCTATTTCAAATTCAATCTCACGGTCTGGGGGAAGTCCTAGTGACTCTTTTGGAAAAATCCTAAGAAAGTTACAAACTACTGGAAGATCTTCAAGTGTTAGTTGTGTTTCTTTGCTAGTATCCACTACACTAACAAGATATCCAACACCACCATTCTATAGTAACTTCATTGGTTTGACTGTAGATACCAATGGAATTGGTCTCCTCCTTGAATCACAACTGAATTCAAACTTTTCTTCTCCTAGTAGTTCAAATATTACTCTTTTTTTTTAGAATCTATTGTGGCATTGTACTTGGAAATCCAATCCAATCCTTATATGATATCAAAATCTTGTATATCTATCAATACGAGATTTGTGAATAATTCAATATCCTTTAACATCAAGGGTACAACTCACAGCCAGTGACATGACATCAATGCATTTCTTGTGGGTAGTGTTGTGCTAATTTTAGCTAATTGATCTGGGGTTTGTTTAATCTTACTAACAAACCTCCAAGCAATAAAGGAATGTGTTGCTATTGTAGAAACTCCATCGTCAGGTCTATCATGCACATTAGACTCATCAGGATCTCTTACCCTAAACCTTCCATGTGTAGTTGCATGATGTGGTGAAGAAGATCCCTCATTATTGTTGTGTTCAGGCGCTATAGACCTTGTAGGTTACTTTCTCAGTGGCATACTGTCTATGCACTATGAATCAATTAATATGCATAGTATATAAAACAACCAACATCTCTTAGAAATCATAAACAAATGCAAGACATGTGTTTGAGGTGAAAATAGTTTACACTAGAGAATCCTACAAGCAGATTCCTATGCTCCACTGTATAGTCTAATGAAACCTAGGGCTCTAACACTAAGTCCACTTTGATACCAAGTCTACTTTACTATATCGGATCTGTGATCGGCATGAGAATTACGTAACTAAGGATATCTAGAGATAAGACACAATGATATCTAGAGTTACTTGCTTCAAAATTTCAGAATCTACGGAACATATCTAAACCCAAGATTTTTCGCACATCATAAGGCTATGATTCAAAAGGCATATATCCGCTATGTATAGGCCAACAAAACTATGTACAAAACTTATGCTAAACACATCAGCTAAAATAAGACTTGTACGTACAATACCTTACATCTATTCTATTTTACATCACTTAACCAAATATACAGTGGAGCGTCTATATTCATACAAAAATAAAAGGTCCACTAAGAAAAAATGTTAACCAAAGATCAAATGGGCAACCATTGTGCAATCCTTTTAAAGGACTCTATCATCTCAAATCTGAAAAAGTTTAAATGAGGAAAATGATGAGTATGAAACTCAGTGAGAGATAACTACAACATATTTGGAGTTTAAAGTTGGTAAAGATGTAATTTTATTAAAACTGTCTGAAGTAATACACTTTCATAAAATAATATGGATTCGCATCAATTCTTGATAATCTCGAATAAAATCATTTGCAATATTAGTTTTAAAGATATACTTTGCAATACTTATAGTTACTCTTATAATCAAAACCATCAAACTATCGGTGAATCTATATAGGTCATATAATCAAATAAGTGTAGGATTCAAGAGGTGGCCCCTGTAGCACTTTGCTTCTGCGGGGAATTCAAGAGGTGGTCCCTGTGGCACTTTGCTTCCACTGAGAATTCAAGAGTTGGCCCCTGTGGCACTTTGCTTATGCTAGGAATTCAAGAGGTGGCACCTGTGGCACTTTGCTCCTACCAAAATACTTTCATAAGAAGTGTAATATGTGGGACCATTATAGTAGCGTCTCACCACTATTCCTCCACCCGCAGGATGATACGTACAAGAATCATTTCATATAACAATAACCTGCTACACATGTAATCACAATCCAATAACATAGAACACTATGTGCACATAGTCTAGCAAACCAAATGTTGGAATGGGATCCCATCACATAAACGTCAAATGTATTTTAAATCTATATAATACATAGCTTATGAGACATAAAACATACATCAAGTCTAAGATGATCAAATATTTACTTGGCAGCCAAGTTCTATTATTTGAAAGCCATATAAGTTGTAGTTGATAGCATGAGCAACTATATTCATATCACACATTAATTAAGAACTTAATTCATGAAATCCTTATTTCAGTCAAATAGCTTCTAGAAATCAAGTATATAGAATAAAAGTCAAGAAATAACATAAGCATCTTTTATTCATCTTAGAACCATTGAAAACTAATATGCTATAATTATCGACTCATTTTTGGCCTCTGATAGGTCTAATCTGTTCAAACCTCAGATGGAGTGGTAAGATAATCATCCGATGGTTCTTAACACCAAAACATGCAAAGATGGAGAACATGATCATTAGCAATGTCTAATGCAATTCAAATAACTCAAATTACTAAACTACACTTTATATCTGTCTTCTAGGTTCTAATCTCACTAATAATGTCCAGAATATGTGATATGTGATGCACTAGCCCTCCTCATCTTGGCTAAATGGCTAGTTTAGCATCTAAAATGCTACAATCAATATTATCTCTCTATTATTTGATTCTAAGAGCATTATGGATGTACCTATATGTTCACATACTTAGATTGTAGAATTTCAACTTTATATAGTGCTTAGTTTTCTAGTTTTCTAAAATTTAGTTCTAATTCTACTTAAAACACAATTTAATCTAAGGTATCAAACAAATTCGTTGCTGCTACAGTAGACATCGACCCGTCAACCCGTCAACCCATTGAGTACTTCGCATATTGGAAGCGTCGAGTACGTCGACCCGTCGAGCTGTGGACCCATCGAATAAGTCGAGAGCCATCGAGTATGTCAAGGCATCGAGGTCTTGAGGCATCAACCCATCGACCCATTCATATATTTGAAGGCGTTGAGTACGTCGAGGCATCGAGGCGTCGAGACGTCGACCTATCGACCCATCGAGCTATCTATTTCATCGACCTTGCATCTAAACCTTGATGTATTTGAAACCTTTGTAACTAACTAAGACATATAAACCTTGATCTATTATAAAAGAACTAAGGATCTCAAGTACAAGAATAGTGACAATTCGTACTAGAAGTAACTTTGAACTGGTATTGTCAAGCTTCAAACTAAAGATAAGGATCATAGCTTGTGAGCTTAAGGTGGTATTTCCCCTACGTTGGAATCCTTACTTTCACTCTTAATGATTATAGATTATGGAGGAAGGAAGGAATCTTTTCTTCGCTTGAAATTTTGCATGGAATAAGCAGAGTGGTGAGAAATTTACTAACCACCGATGATAAAGGAAATCTAGAGGAAATAGTTTTTCCTATTTTATTAGCTTGACACTTGGCACTCCTCCAGTAGGCAATGAGTGGGTAGACTACACCAAATATTTATACATTTGTGCTTATCCTATACTGTGAGAGAGGGAAGGGTGAGTTGGTGATACCCACTGCCTCATCTCTTCACCTTACGATTATAATATAATATCCTTATTATTATTATTAGTCTAATAACTTAAATACTAATTTCTTATGCCAAGAAGATGAACGGGGCATCACACATGACGACTCTGGTTGGATTGGTGCCCAAACAAGGCCTGAAGTGTCTCCAATATCTCATGTGCAGTCTCTAAATTTTCATGTTTCTTCTTAAAAACATCACTCATGCTCATCAACATGTAGCATTCAGCCTTGTTATATGCCCCATAATAGCTTACGTAAAATCTAGAAAAATAAAATTAAAGAAATTCCTAACACAAAATCACTATATAATTAACGATCCATAATATCAACCATACATTAAAAAAAAAAGAAACATCCATTCAACATACATATCTCATATATGATAATGCAAAAATCTCACACAACGATTAATCTATATATATATATATATATATAAGGATTGCTTTGATACCAATTGTTGGAAATTGGGTTTAAAATCCATAGCGGAAGCGATTCTTCATCCCGGTATATATATATAAATTAATCATATTGCTAGCCGAAGAGATCATACCTTGGCTTATGCGAATCGATCGTTGAGACTCATATCATGATCTTCCAAATCGATCTTTAACACACTAGAACGTGTAAGGGCATGTAGAGATTACTAGGTTTTCTATTTTTTTTTTCTCTTGAAAAAACCTCTCTAAAATAATTAGAATATGATGTATTTATAGAATTCTATTACGGTTTCATTCAACACTATTTTTCATTTAAAAATTCTTTTAAATTAATTTGAATTAAATAATTCAAATATAATGTCAAATAATAAAATAATGATATAATAGGAAACGTGTAACATAATTACAAGATTTCCATGGCTATTTTTCTACCCCATGGTCGGTCACTATCATTGTGCAAACACAATGATAGGCTTGTGACATATGTCACAATGTGACCGTGTTATCTTTTTATTTTATTCTATTAAATCTTTTCAAATCTTTTCAAATCGTTTTCAAATCTATTTTAAAACAAGTTATTATCTATTTTAAATCAAATGATATCTGATTTGAGTTTTAAATTAGTTTCTCAAACTAATTTAACTTTAATTTGCCTAATCTTATTATTAAATTGATATCTCATAACAACTTTATATTACATAACATATTTAATTCAAATTTAAATATATTATCATTTATTTAAAGTGAATTTTGAATTCACTATTTTATTCAAATACATCTTTTAATGAATTAATTCTCAAATTAAATAATTAATACTAATTATCTCATAATTACATATTTGCCCCAGAAACCTATTTTCTTTGCAAATATGTCCTTTTTCTACCTTTGTCACTCTTACCCAATACAGTGTTTTTACAAAGGCGACCTGGGGACCATGGACGTATAATTTCAAGCTCCAATAAATTTAATTATTAATTAAACTCTTTAATCTAATAAGTCTTATTTATTAATCCTAATATTATTCTACTAAAAATATGGGATTGCACTTTTGCAATTATAGAACAAATTAATGAGCAATCTCTAGTAGTTCATTGACAATATCATTACATGAAATTCAATACTCCAATAATTGATTCATAATTAGAGTTGGTCAAAGTTACTATTTTATCCCTCTAATTATCTTTTTATCTTTTAGTACTATTAATCCACAAGTGAATGGTCAATTTATAACTTAATTATAAATTTGAGCTCAAAACCATTCCGTTCTAGAATTAACGCTTATAGGAATCAATATACAATCTTCTATGAATAAGTTTTGGATTCCATATCTGTAAATCATGTTTCCAATCGCTTATCCTAATGAATCTCTAAAACAAAAGTCTTTAGCCTTTTATACAAACAAACCATGATGAGTGAATCAAAAAAATCTAGTTGACATAAACATGAGTTCATGACTACTCAGGATTCAGATTGATCTACATATGATTATCTATTGATATGAATAAAATTTTTTATGGCAAATGGTAACTTGATAAAGAATTAATTCATCTCGGGTCTAGTCCTATATAATCCAATTATATAAAACACCTCCATTAAGATGTCTATCGACATCACTGATCTAGATTTAGATCACTTGCATTCATACTGCTAGTGGACCGTACTAGCAACCATCAATTAAAGATTCTATACTTTAATATGTTGCGGACAATTTAATTCATTATTTATAATCTTAATCCTCTTGTACTAATACAATATTATAGTCACATAAATGAATTTGAAATTTTCTGATATTTATACACATTATTCAATAATAACATATTTAAACAATTATATGGAAAAATGTCATTTTTTAATTATATAAAATAATACTTATCCCATACTTTTAGGGCATCATGCCTAACACTTCCCATATAGGCTTTCAACATACGTATTTGTTTGATCGGTAATAATACCTTCTAGACTAGGTATCCGATCGTAAATGACTTAGCTTTCACCCTTTTGTTGTAGGCTCTAACAACTTTATTTTTATGAGCCATCAAAGCATTAAGTGCATACAATCTTTTTCCTTTAAAGTCTTCTAACTCAATATGCATTGATTTGGAGTACTTTGGGGGGGGGGGGGGGGAGGGGGGCAAGTAGATTGTTTTCAGGGCAATCCTTAGAGATTTTTGTTTAATTTCTGTAGGCAGTACAACATCATGACCATATACTAAAGAGTACGACATAGTAGATGTACCGATTTTATGTGTCATTCTACAAGCCCATATGATTGGTCCCCGGAGGTCGTGCCATGATCTTGGATTCGCATTAATCTTGATGAGACTGATCACCACCTTATTAGTTGCCTCAGTTTGGAAAATAGTTTAAGCATAGTAAGGTGTTGAAGTGACTAATTTAAAGTTGTGTCTTTCCACAAATTCAACCATTAGGCCACCAAAGAAAACATTGGCATTATCATTAGTAAAGGTCTCCAGGAACTCGAATCGATAAAAAATCATTTCCTTTAAGAACTCGATGACCTCTAGCTGGGTTAATCTCTTCAGTGGTAAGACTTTTACCCACTTGGTAAAGTAATTCATTATGACAAGGATCTATGTATGATTCTAACTCGAATCAGGATCTATCAAACCGATCACATCAATATCCCAACCTCTAAATGGCCAAAGTATTATGATCGATTACATTTTCAGAGCTTGCTATTTTTGGATTGGTTCATATCTCTACCAACTCCTATATCCCTTGGTTAATGTTTTTGATGTAGTTCTTCAAGATGGTCAACTAAGAAAAGTCGAGCCGCCTAATCAGCCAACTCATTTTTCATCCTGCCTAATGGGATTAGCAGATTCCATTAAAGACCTCCCTCATGATCTCAATGTCTCATGCCCTCGCCAAAACATCTTGCCCCTATTAAAGTATAATTGAGAGCTAGTTGGTGGAGTTTAACAAGGTAAATCCCATTTGGATTTTGAAGGCAATGGATGAGACATGAATGCCAATAGCTTGCCTCAAAATTTTCTACATTGAAAATTAAGAATTCGACCTACCTAGAAGCAATAATCGAGTTATTCCGCTTATAGACAATCATTGTCCTAGAAAATCCCTCTAGAATACCTTAGCCGGATGTTAATTGTTCCATACCATTTTCATTGGTGTTGAAAGATTAGGAGACATGGGCACCCATTCTTCAAACTCTTCTTAGAACTGAATGTATAAATGGTGAAATATCATGTTAATCCATGGTTTAGTACACTTATAATCTTCTGATATCTATGCTTACCAATCGAGAGTCGCCAAAGATTGCTATGCAGGAGGCACTGAATTCTAGCAGAATTTCCAAGGCTATATTCAAGGCTTCGTACTTAACCTGATTATTCTTGCAAGGGAAATTAAGTGTGAAGGACCTAGTACTATGTACACCTTCTGGGGACTTAATATAGATTACGGTTCCTGCTATTTGTTTGGTACTAGACACATTGAAGTGTAATTTCTAGATGGATCATTCAACAGTAGTACCTTAAATACATCATTGCAGTCATTCGACAAATGCTCAAAAGGGTGATCGGCCAAGAAATAGGCAAGTGTTTGTCCTTTGATCGATTTTGGGGGTAAATATTGTAGGTTGAACTCATTTACCTAAGTGTCCTTTAAGAATTGGTTGAGATAATAAATATTTGACATGATCGGTCTGGGCAATCACCAGAACTTGAGTGCTCAACAAGTAGTGCGTCAGTTTCATAACAACAAAATACAAAGCTAGACACAACTTCTCAATATAATTATATTGTATGTTGGAATGAGTCAACACCCTAGGGGGGTAGTAAATGGACTACTCATACTTCGCATCATTCTCCTAAGCCAAGAGGTGCCCGACCGATTTGGCAGTTACCGAAACATATAACAGCATTGGTCGGCCTCTGACGAATAGGGAGAGCATAGGTAAGCTAGCGAGATATCCATAATTCCTAATTGTAGGGTATCCAGATGAACTCATCTTCCTTCTTTAAATTCATTAGGGAACTGAACACCTTGGTTTTTCCAGCCAAATTCAAAATAAATCTTCTTAAGAAATTAATTTGGCGGAGGAAGCACTAAAGTTCCTTCTTATTTCCATGTGGATGGACTTTTATGATGGCTTTAGTCTTTCATTGGTTGATCTCAATGCCCCTTTTTGTTGATTATAAACCTAAGGAAATTTATGGCCAAAACACCAAAAGTACACTTTTGTGGATTCATCTTCAACTTGTGAAGACTCATCCAGTCTAGTGTCTTCTTTAGATCAACTAAGTGATTGGTAGCTCTAACAAACTTCACTATAATGTCATCGATATATACTTCCATAATAGTATTGATCAAATCATGAAAGATAACATTCATAGCCCTTCGATAGGTTGCCCTGACATTCTTCAGCTTGAAGGGCATAACTACCTATTTAAATAATCCTATCGCGTTGGGGCATCATAAAGTAGCTTTATGGACATCTTCTTTGGCTATGAAGATTTGATTTTACTCTAGTGCCCATCCATGAATGACAAGAGTTCATGCCTGACTTCTCCGTCAACCAGTAAATCAACCACCAATATAGGATATTCATGCTTAGCGGTTGCCATATTCAAGTTTCAGAAGTCTATATGTATCCTCAACTTACCATTCTTTCTTACGACAGGTATGATGTTGGATATCCACTCCGAATACCTTGAAATTTGGATGAAGCTGTCTTTATGTAGCCATTCCACCTTCTCCTTCACTTTCAAGGTTACCTCGATAGACATCCACCGAGTTGGATGCTTGAAAGGTTTATACCTGGTGTTGTTCGAAAATTGATGCTTAACCAATTAGCCTAGGATGTACAGATTAGAGACTAAGGAAAATTTGGCATCTTATTCAGTTATGGATTCTTTGTTTTAGAATAGAGTTGAGCCATGTTTATAGAGAAAGTAACTTTGTTGCAGATTCTTTAGCTAATATTGGTAGTGATGTTCATAGGTTTTTATTATTATAGAGAGTTTGATCTTCCTCATTCGTTTATGCTATACCTTTAGAATAATAGGCATGGTCATCTTCATTTGAGATTGCAATTCTTTATCTCTCTTAATCTTCTGCCTTTGGGCCCTTTAATTTAAAAAAAAAAAAAAAAATTAATTTTATTTGGGAAGGACGGTTTTTGAAAATTTATCTTTAGTTTTCTTTTTTGAGAAAGGGTAGAGTATTTTCATAGGCTTGGAGTTACCAAGAAGTATATGGGTTTGCTTCTCATTCAACTATAGAGATTTCCAAGAAATTCATAATCCTCTCTTCTAGATTTGTCAGTTTTCTTGTTTAATGTATGTGAAAAATTTTCCAATAAATAATTACGAACTCAGGGAAGTGTTATTTGAATGTGATTGGTGGTTAGAGTTCTTGGAGAATATGTTGTAATTTCAATGATCTATAGTTTTCAGCCCAAGATTTCAAAACAAATTCATATGAAGGCTAATTCTAAATTTGGATATCAATGTGATGATTCTTAATTTTTCATGTGCTTTCTAGTTTTTGCCTACACATGATATGCATAAATTACCATAATAATAAAAATGTAATAAATAGAAATGCAGCCAACAAACGTAACCATTAAGCTCTTATGTGATTTTATGGATTTTCTTTCTTCTCTATTTCTAGACTTCTAATTTAAATATTGTTTTTTTTTTCAAAAATTACTTTTCTCTGTATTTTTCTATGGTAAAATACCTCATTGATCAAAAAAATATCTTGCCTCGAGAAATCGATGTAAATGGAGATAGGAAGTAACATTTTTATTCAATCACATTGATACTTCATTTCAATCAGATCTGAGCTTGACTTCTCTTTAAGAGTATTATAAATACCTATATTAAGGGATGGCATAAACAATGATTACATTTTCCTCCTTGCCAAATTTTAGAGTGGGAGAAAAGAGAGCATTTTCCCTTTCCTTTTCCTCGATCTTCTCTATTCATGCATTCAATCTTGAAATAGAAATCAACTTAGTATAATAGAAAGTATGGATTATGATTAAAGGGTGAACACATAAAAAGAAAATTGTTTTAATGGTATCAAAGCCTAGGTTGTACTGTAAGCAAGGAAAATTGTTTTAATTTGATGTTCTTGATTTGTTTTGTTTAGGAACATTCTTGAGTGTTTACAGGGCAAGTAGATTGTTTTCAGGGCAATCCTTAGAGATTTTTGTTTAATTTCTGTAGGCAGTACAACATCATGACCATATACTAAAGAGTACGACATAGTAGATGTACCGATTTTATGTGTCATTCTACAAGCCCATATGATTGGTCCCCGGAGGTCGTGCCATGATCTTGGATTCGCATTAATCTTGATGAGACTGATCACCACCTTATTAGTTGCCTCAGTTTGGAAAATAGTTTAAGCATAGTAAGGTGTTGAAGTGACTAATTTAAAGTTGTGTCTTTCCACAAATTCAACCATTAGGCCACCAAAGAAAACATTGGCATTATCATTAGTAAAGGTCTCCAGGAACTCGAATCGATAAAAAATCATTTCCTTTAAGAACTCGATGACCTCTAGCTGGGTTAATCTCTTCAGTGGTAAGACTTTTACCCACTTGGTAAAGTAATTCATTATGACAAGGATCTATGTATGATTCTAACTCGAATCAGGATCTATCAAACCGATCACATCAATATCCCAACCTCTAAATGGCCAAAGTATTATGATCGATTACATTTTCAGAGCTTGCTATTTTTGGATTGGTTCATATCTCTACCAACTCCTATATCCCTTGGTTAATGTTTTTGATGTAGTTCTTCAAGATGGTCAACTAAGAAAAGTCGAGCCGCCTAATCAGCCAACTCATTTTTCATCCTGCCTAATGGGATTAGCAGATTCCATTAAAGACCTCCCTCATGATCTCAATGTCTCATGCCCTCGCCAAAACATCTTGCCCCTATTAAAGTATAATTGAGAGCTAGTTGGTGGAGTTTAACAAGGTAAATCCCATTTGGATTTTGAAGGCAATGGATGAGACATGAATGCCAATAGCTTGCCTCAAAATTTTCTACATTGAAAATTAAGAATTCGACCTACCTAGAAGCAATAATCGAGTTATTCCGCTTATAGACAATCATTGTCCTAGAAAATCCCTCTAGAATACCTTAGCCGGATGTTAATTGTTCCATACCATTTTCATTGGTGTTGAAAGATTAGGAGACATGGGCACCCATTCTTCAAACTCTTCTTAGAACTGAATGTATAAATGGTGAAATATCATGTTAATCCATGGTTTAGTACACTTATAATCTTCTGATATCTATGCTTACCAATCGAGAGTCGCCAAAGATTGCTATGCAGGAGGCACTGAATTCTAGCAGAATTTCCAAGGCTATATTCAAGGCTTCGTACTTAACCTGATTATTCTTGCAAGGGAAATTAAGTGTGAAGGACCTAGTACTATGTACACCTTCTGGGGACTTAATATAGATTACGGTTCCTGCTATTTGTTTGGTACTAGACACATTGAAGTGTAATTTCTAGATGGATCATTCAACAGTAGTACCTTAAATACATCATTGCAGTCATTCGACAAATGCTCAAAAGGGTGATCGGCCAAGAAATAGGCAAGTGTTTGTCCTTTGATCGATTTTGGGGGTAAATATTGTAGGTTGAACTCATTTACCTAAGTGTCCTTTAAGAATTGGTTGAGATAATAAATATTTGACATGATCGGTCTGGGCAATCACCAGAACTTGAGTGCTCAACAAGTAGTGCGTCAGTTTCATAACAACAAAATACAAAGCTAGACACAACTTCTCAATATAATTATATTGTATGTTGGAATGAGTCAACACCCTAGGGGGGTAGTAAATGGACTACTCATACTTCGCATCATTCTCCTAAGCCAAGAGGTGCCCGACCGATTTGGCAGTTACCGAAACATATAACAGCATTGGTCGGCCTCTGACGAATAGGGAGAGCATAGGTAAGCTAGCGAGATATCCATAATTCCTAATTGTAGGGTATCCAGATGAACTCATCTTCCTTCTTTAAATTCATTAGGGAACTGAACACCTTGGTTTTTCCAGCCAAATTCAAAATAAATCTTCTTAAGAAATTAATTTGGCGGAGGAAGCACTAAAGTTCCTTCTTATTTCCATGTGGATGGACTTTTATGATGGCTTTAGTCTTTCATTGGTTGATCTCAATGCCCCTTTTTGTTGATTATAAACCTAAGGAAATTTATGGCCAAAACACCAAAAGTACACTTTTGTGGATTCATCTTCAACTTGTGAAGACTCATCCAGTCTAGTGTCTTCTTTAGATCAACTAAGTGATTGGTAGCTCTAACAAACTTCACTATAATGTCATCGATATATACTTCCATAATAGTATTGATCAAATCATGAAAGATAACATTCATAGCCCTTCGATAGGTTGCCCTGACATTCTTCAGCTTGAAGGGCATAACTACCTATTTAAATAATCCTATCGCGTTGGGGCATCATAAAGTAGCTTTATGGACATCTTCTTTGGCTATGAAGATTTGATTTTACTCTAGTGCCCATCCATGAATGACAAGAGTTCATGCCTGACTTCTCCGTCAACCAGTAAATCAACCACCAATATAGGATATTCATGCTTAGCGGTTGCCATATTCAAGTTTCAGAAGTCTATATGTATCCTCAACTTACCATTCTTTCTTACGACAGGTATGATGTTGGATATCCACTCCGAATACCTTGAAATTTGGATGAAGCTGTCTTTATGTAGCCATTCCACCTTCTCCTTCACT
Organism: Coriaria nepalensis; assembly: GCA_027186245.1. Lineage (NCBI taxonomy): Eukaryota > Viridiplantae > Streptophyta > Magnoliopsida > Cucurbitales > Coriariaceae > Coriaria > Coriaria nepalensis. The sequence goes on from CP114483.1 coordinate 28,180,403, forward strand.
TTCAAGGTTACCTCGATAGACATCCACCGAGTTGGATGCTTGAAAGGTTTATACCTGGTGTTGTTCGAAAATTGATGCTTAACCAATTAGCCTAGGATGTACAGATTAGAGACTAAGGAAAATTTGGCATCTTATTCAGTTATGGATTCTTTGTTTTAGAATAGAGTTGAGCCATGTTTATAGAGAAAGTAACTTTGTTGCAGATTCTTTAGCTAATATTGGTAGTGATGTTCATAGGTTTTTATTATTATAGAGAGTTTGATCTTCCTCATTCGTTTATGCTATACCTTTAGAATAATAGGCATGGTCATCTTCATTTGAGATTGCAATTCTTTATCTCTCTTAATCTTCTGCCTTTGGGCCCTTTAATTTAAAAAAAAAAAAAAAAATTAATTTTATTTGGGAAGGACGGTTTTTGAAAATTTATCTTTAGTTTTCTTTTTTGAGAAAGGGTAGAGTATTTTCATAGGCTTGGAGTTACCAAGAAGTATATGGGTTTGCTTCTCATTCAACTATAGAGATTTCCAAGAAATTCATAATCCTCTCTTCTAGATTTGTCAGTTTTCTTGTTTAATGTATGTGAAAAATTTTCCAATAAATAATTACGAACTCAGGGAAGTGTTATTTGAATGTGATTGGTGGTTAGAGTTCTTGGAGAATATGTTGTAATTTCAATGATCTATAGTTTTCAGCCCAAGATTTCAAAACAAATTCATATGAAGGCTAATTCTAAATTTGGATATCAATGTGATGATTCTTAATTTTTCATGTGCTTTCTAGTTTTTGCCTACACATGATATGCATAAATTACCATAATAATAAAAATGTAATAAATAGAAATGCAGCCAACAAACGTAACCATTAAGCTCTTATGTGATTTTATGGATTTTCTTTCTTCTCTATTTCTAGACTTCTAATTTAAATATTGTTTTTTTTTTCAAAAATTACTTTTCTCTGTATTTTTCTATGGTAAAATACCTCATTGATCAAAAAAATATCTTGCCTCGAGAAATCGATGTAAATGGAGATAGGAAGTAACATTTTTATTCAATCACATTGATACTTCATTTCAATCAGATCTGAGCTTGACTTCTCTTTAAGAGTATTATAAATACCTATATTAAGGGATGGCATAAACAATGATTACATTTTCCTCCTTGCCAAATTTTAGAGTGGGAGAAAAGAGAGCATTTTCCCTTTCCTTTTCCTCGATCTTCTCTATTCATGCATTCAATCTTGAAATAGAAATCAACTTAGTATAATAGAAAGTATGGATTATGATTAAAGGGTGAACACATAAAAAGAAAATTGTTTTAATGGTATCAAAGCCTAGGTTGTACTGTAAGCAAGGAAAATTGTTTTAATTTGATGTTCTTGATTTGTTTTGTTTAGGAACATTCTTGAGTGTTTACAGGGCAAGTAGATTGTTTTCAGGGCAATCCTTAGAGATTTTTGTTTAATTTCTGTAGGCAGTACAACATCATGACCATATACTAAAGAGTACGACATAGTAGATGTACCGATTTTATGTGTCATTCTACAAGCCCATATGATTGGTCCCCGGAGGTCGTGCCATGATCTTGGATTCGCATTAATCTTGATGAGACTGATCACCACCTTATTAGTTGCCTCAGTTTGGAAAATAGTTTAAGCATAGTAAGGTGTTGAAGTGACTAATTTAAAGTTGTGTCTTTCCACAAATTCAACCATTAGGCCACCAAAGAAAACATTGGCATTATCATTAGTAAAGGTCTCCAGGAACTCGAATCGATAAAAAATCATTTCCTTTAAGAACTCGATGACCTCTAGCTGGGTTAATCTCTTCAGTGGTAAGACTTTTACCCACTTGGTAAAGTAATTCATTATGACAAGGATCTATGTATGATTCTAACTCGAATCAGGATCTATCAAACCGATCACATCAATATCCCAACCTCTAAATGGCCAAAGTATTATGATCGATTACATTTTCAGAGCTTGCTATTTTTGGATTGGTTCATATCTCTACCAACTCCTATATCCCTTGGTTAATGTTTTTGATGTAGTTCTTCAAGATGGTCAACTAAGAAAAGTCGAGCCGCCTAATCAGCCAACTCATTTTTCATCCTGCCTAATGGGATTAGCAGATTCCATTAAAGACCTCCCTCATGATCTCAATGTCTCATGCCCTCGCCAAAACATCTTGCCCCTATTAAAGTATAATTGAGAGCTAGTTGGTGGAGTTTAACAAGGTAAATCCCATTTGGATTTTGAAGGCAATGGATGAGACATGAATGCCAATAGCTTGCCTCAAAATTTTCTACATTGAAAATTAAGAATTCGACCTACCTAGAAGCAATAATCGAGTTATTCCGCTTATAGACAATCATTGTCCTAGAAAATCCCTCTAGAATACCTTAGCCGGATGTTAATTGTTCCATACCATTTTCATTGGTGTTGAAAGATTAGGAGACATGGGCACCCATTCTTCAAACTCTTCTTAGAACTGAATGTATAAATGGTGAAATATCATGTTAATCCATGGTTTAGTACACTTATAATCTTCTGATATCTATGCTTACCAATCGAGAGTCGCCAAAGATTGCTATGCAGGAGGCACTGAATTCTAGCAGAATTTCCAAGGCTATATTCAAGGCTTCGTACTTAACCTGATTATTCTTGCAAGGGAAATTAAGTGTGAAGGACCTAGTACTATGTACACCTTCTGGGGACTTAATATAGATTACGGTTCCTGCTATTTGTTTGGTACTAGACACATTGAAGTGTAATTTCTAGATGGATCATTCAACAGTAGTACCTTAAATACATCATTGCAGTCATTCGACAAATGCTCAAAAGGGTGATCGGCCAAGAAATAGGCAAGTGTTTGTCCTTTGATCGATTTTGGGGGTAAATATTGTAGGTTGAACTCATTTACCTAAGTGTCCTTTAAGAATTGGTTGAGATAATAAATATTTGACATGATCGGTCTGGGCAATCACCAGAACTTGAGTGCTCAACAAGTAGTGCGTCAGTTTCATAACAACAAAATACAAAGCTAGACACAACTTCTCAATATAATTATATTGTATGTTGGAATGAGTCAACACCCTAGGGGGGTAGTAAATGGACTACTCATACTTCGCATCATTCTCCTAAGCCAAGAGGTGCCCGACCGATTTGGCAGTTACCGAAACATATAACAGCATTGGTCGGCCTCTGACGAATAGGGAGAGCATAGGTAAGCTAGCGAGATATCCATAATTCCTAATTGTAGGGTATCCAGATGAACTCATCTTCCTTCTTTAAATTCATTAGGGAACTGAACACCTTGGTTTTTCCAGCCAAATTCAAAATAAATCTTCTTAAGAAATTAATTTGGCGGAGGAAGCACTAAAGTTCCTTCTTATTTCCATGTGGATGGACTTTTATGATGGCTTTAGTCTTTCATTGGTTGATCTCAATGCCCCTTTTTGTTGATTATAAACCTAAGGAAATTTATGGCCAAAACACCAAAAGTACACTTTTGTGGATTCATCTTCAACTTGTGAAGACTCATCCAGTCTAGTGTCTTCTTTAGATCAACTAAGTGATTGGTAGCTCTAACAAACTTCACTATAATGTCATCGATATATACTTCCATAATAGTATTGATCAAATCATGAAAGATAACATTCATAGCCCTTCGATAGGTTGCCCTGACATTCTTCAGCTTGAAGGGCATAACTACCTATTTAAATAATCCTATCGCGTTGGGGCATCATAAAGTAGCTTTATGGACATCTTCTTTGGCTATGAAGATTTGATTTTACTCTAGTGCCCATCCATGAATGACAAGAGTTCATGCCTGACTTCTCCGTCAACCAGTAAATCAACCACCAATATAGGATATTCATGCTTAGCGGTTGCCATATTCAAGTTTCAGAAGTCTATATGTATCCTCAACTTACCATTCTTTCTTACGACAGGTATGATGTTGGATATCCACTCCGAATACCTTGAAATTTGGATGAAGCTGTCTTTATGTAGCCATTCCACCTTCTCCTTCACTTTCAAGGTTACCTCGATAGACATCCACCGAGTTGGATGCTTGAAAGGTTTATACCTGGTGTTGTTCGAAAATTGATGCTTAACCAATTAGCCTAGGATGTACAGATTAGAGACTAAGGAAAATTTGGCATCTTATTCAGTTATGGATTCTTTGTTTTAGAATAGAGTTGAGCCATGTTTATAGAGAAAGTAACTTTGTTGCAGATTCTTTAGCTAATATTGGTAGTGATGTTCATAGGTTTTTATTATTATAGAGAGTTTGATCTTCCTCATTCGTTTATGCTATACCTTTAGAATAATAGGCATGGTCATCTTCATTTGAGATTGCAATTCTTTATCTCTCTTAATCTTCTGCCTTTGGGCCCTTTAATTTAAAAAAAAAAAAAAAAATTAATTTTATTTGGGAAGGACGGTTTTTGAAAATTTATCTTTAGTTTTCTTTTTTGAGAAAGGGTAGAGTATTTTCATAGGCTTGGAGTTACCAAGAAGTATATGGGTTTGCTTCTCATTCAACTATAGAGATTTCCAAGAAATTCATAATCCTCTCTTCTAGATTTGTCAGTTTTCTTGTTTAATGTATGTGAAAAATTTTCCAATAAATAATTACGAACTCAGGGAAGTGTTATTTGAATGTGATTGGTGGTTAGAGTTCTTGGAGAATATGTTGTAATTTCAATGATCTATAGTTTTCAGCCCAAGATTTCAAAACAAATTCATATGAAGGCTAATTCTAAATTTGGATATCAATGTGATGATTCTTAATTTTTCATGTGCTTTCTAGTTTTTGCCTACACATGATATGCATAAATTACCATAATAATAAAAATGTAATAAATAGAAATGCAGCCAACAAACGTAACCATTAAGCTCTTATGTGATTTTATGGATTTTCTTTCTTCTCTATTTCTAGACTTCTAATTTAAATATTGTTTTTTTTTTCAAAAATTACTTTTCTCTGTATTTTTCTATGGTAAAATACCTCATTGATCAAAAAAATATCTTGCCTCGAGAAATCGATGTAAATGGAGATAGGAAGTAACATTTTTATTCAATCACATTGATACTTCATTTCAATCAGATCTGAGCTTGACTTCTCTTTAAGAGTATTATAAATACCTATATTAAGGGATGGCATAAACAATGATTACATTTTCCTCCTTGCCAAATTTTAGAGTGGGAGAAAAGAGAGCATTTTCCCTTTCCTTTTCCTCGATCTTCTCTATTCATGCATTCAATCTTGAAATAGAAATCAACTTAGTATAATAGAAAGTATGGATTATGATTAAAGGGTGAACACATAAAAAGAAAATTGTTTTAATGGTATCAAAGCCTAGGTTGTACTGTAAGCAAGGAAAATTGTTTTAATTTGATGTTCTTGATTTGTTTTGTTTAGGAACATTCTTGAGTGTTTACAGGGCAAGTAGATTGTTTTCAGGGCAATCCTTAGAGATTTTTGTTTAATTTCTGTAGGCAGTACAACATCATGACCATATACTAAAGAGTACGACATAGTAGATGTACCGATTTTATGTGTCATTCTACAAGCCCATATGATTGGTCCCCGGAGGTCGTGCCATGATCTTGGATTCGCATTAATCTTGATGAGACTGATCACCACCTTATTAGTTGCCTCAGTTTGGAAAATAGTTTAAGCATAGTAAGGTGTTGAAGTGACTAATTTAAAGTTGTGTCTTTCCACAAATTCAACCATTAGGCCACCAAAGAAAACATTGGCATTATCATTAGTAAAGGTCTCCAGGAACTCGAATCGATAAAAAATCATTTCCTTTAAGAACTCGATGACCTCTAGCTGGGTTAATCTCTTCAGTGGTAAGACTTTTACCCACTTGGTAAAGTAATTCATTATGACAAGGATCTATGTATGATTCTAACTCGAATCAGGATCTATCAAACCGATCACATCAATATCCCAACCTCTAAATGGCCAAAGTATTATGATCGATTACATTTTCAGAGCTTGCTATTTTTGGATTGGTTCATATCTCTACCAACTCCTATATCCCTTGGTTAATGTTTTTGATGTAGTTCTTCAAGATGGTCAACTAAGAAAAGTCGAGCCGCCTAATCAGCCAACTCATTTTTCATCCTGCCTAATGGGATTAGCAGATTCCATTAAAGACCTCCCTCATGATCTCAATGTCTCATGCCCTCGCCAAAACATCTTGCCCCTATTAAAGTATAATTGAGAGCTAGTTGGTGGAGTTTAACAAGGTAAATCCCATTTGGATTTTGAAGGCAATGGATGAGACATGAATGCCAATAGCTTGCCTCAAAATTTTCTACATTGAAAATTAAGAATTCGACCTACCTAGAAGCAATAATCGAGTTATTCCGCTTATAGACAATCATTGTCCTAGAAAATCCCTCTAGAATACCTTAGCCGGATGTTAATTGTTCCATACCATTTTCATTGGTGTTGAAAGATTAGGAGACATGGGCACCCATTCTTCAAACTCTTCTTAGAACTGAATGTATAAATGGTGAAATATCATGTTAATCCATGGTTTAGTACACTTATAATCTTCTGATATCTATGCTTACCAATCGAGAGTCGCCAAAGATTGCTATGCAGGAGGCACTGAATTCTAGCAGAATTTCCAAGGCTATATTCAAGGCTTCGTACTTAACCTGATTATTCTTGCAAGGGAAATTAAGTGTGAAGGACCTAGTACTATGTACACCTTCTGGGGACTTAATATAGATTACGGTTCCTGCTATTTGTTTGGTACTAGACACATTGAAGTGTAATTTCTAGATGGATCATTCAACAGTAGTACCTTAAATACATCATTGCAGTCATTCGACAAATGCTCAAAAGGGTGATCGGCCAAGAAATAGGCAAGTGTTTGTCCTTTGATCGATTTTGGGGGTAAATATTGTAGGTTGAACTCATTTACCTAAGTGTCCTTTAAGAATTGGTTGAGATAATAAATATTTGACATGATCGGTCTGGGCAATCACCAGAACTTGAGTGCTCAACAAGTAGTGCGTCAGTTTCATAACAACAAAATACAAAGCTAGACACAACTTCTCAATATAATTATATTGTATGTTGGAATGAGTCAACACCCTAGGGGGGTAGTAAATGGACTACTCATACTTCGCATCATTCTCCTAAGCCAAGAGGTGCCCGACCGATTTGGCAGTTACCGAAACATATAACAGCATTGGTCGGCCTCTGACGAATAGGGAGAGCATAGGTAAGCTAGCGAGATATCCATAATTCCTAATTGTAGGGTATCCAGATGAACTCATCTTCCTTCTTTAAATTCATTAGGGAACTGAACACCTTGGTTTTTCCAGCCAAATTCAAAATAAATCTTCTTAAGAAATTAATTTGGCGGAGGAAGCACTAAAGTTCCTTCTTATTTCCATGTGGATGGACTTTTATGATGGCTTTAGTCTTTCATTGGTTGATCTCAATGCCCCTTTTTGTTGATTATAAACCTAAGGAAATTTATGGCCAAAACACCAAAAGTACACTTTTGTGGATTCATCTTCAACTTGTGAAGACTCATCCAGTCTAGTGTCTTCTTTAGATCAACTAAGTGATTGGTAGCTCTAACAAACTTCACTATAATGTCATCGATATATACTTCCATAATAGTATTGATCAAATCATGAAAGATAACATTCATAGCCCTTCGATAGGTTGCCCTGACATTCTTCAGCTTGAAGGGCATAACTACCTATTTAAATAATCCTATCGCGTTGGGGCATCATAAAGTAGCTTTATGGACATCTTCTTTGGCTATGAAGATTTGATTTTACTCTAGTGCCCATCCATGAATGACAAGAGTTCATGCCTGACTTCTCCGTCAACCAGTAAATCAACCACCAATATAGGATATTCATGCTTAGCGGTTGCCATATTCAAGTTTCAGAAGTCTATATGTATCCTCAACTTACCATTCTTTCTTACGACAGGTATGATGTTGGATATCCACTCCGAATACCTTGAAATTTGGATGAAGCTGTCTTTATGTAGCCATTCCACCTTCTCCTTCACTTTCAAGGTTACCTCGATAGACATCCACCGAGTTGGATGCTTGAAAGGTTTATACCTGGTGTTGTTCGAAAATTGATGCTTAACCAATTAGCCTAGGATGTACAGATTAGAGACTAAGGAAAATTTGGCATCTTATTCAGTTATGGATTCTTTGTTTTAGAATAGAGTTGAGCCATGTTTATAGAGAAAGTAACTTTGTTGCAGATTCTTTAGCTAATATTGGTAGTGATGTTCATAGGTTTTTATTATTATAGAGAGTTTGATCTTCCTCATTCGTTTATGCTATACCTTTAGAATAATAGGCATGGTCATCTTCATTTGAGATTGCAATTCTTTATCTCTCTTAATCTTCTGCCTTTGGGCCCTTTAATTTAAAAAAAAAAAAAAAAATTAATTTTATTTGGGAAGGACGGTTTTTGAAAATTTATCTTTAGTTTTCTTTTTTGAGAAAGGGTAGAGTATTTTCATAGGCTTGGAGTTACCAAGAAGTATATGGGTTTGCTTCTCATTCAACTATAGAGATTTCCAAGAAATTCATAATCCTCTCTTCTAGATTTGTCAGTTTTCTTGTTTAATGTATGTGAAAAATTTTCCAATAAATAATTACGAACTCAGGGAAGTGTTATTTGAATGTGATTGGTGGTTAGAGTTCTTGGAGAATATGTTGTAATTTCAATGATCTATAGTTTTCAGCCCAAGATTTCAAAACAAATTCATATGAAGGCTAATTCTAAATTTGGATATCAATGTGATGATTCTTAATTTTTCATGTGCTTTCTAGTTTTTGCCTACACATGATATGCATAAATTACCATAATAATAAAAATGTAATAAATAGAAATGCAGCCAACAAACGTAACCATTAAGCTCTTATGTGATTTTATGGATTTTCTTTCTTCTCTATTTCTAGACTTCTAATTTAAATATTGTTTTTTTTTTCAAAAATTACTTTTCTCTGTATTTTTCTATGGTAAAATACCTCATTGATCAAAAAAATATCTTGCCTCGAGAAATCGATGTAAATGGAGATAGGAAGTAACATTTTTATTCAATCACATTGATACTTCATTTCAATCAGATCTGAGCTTGACTTCTCTTTAAGAGTATTATAAATACCTATATTAAGGGATGGCATAAACAATGATTACATTTTCCTCCTTGCCAAATTTTAGAGTGGGAGAAAAGAGAGCATTTTCCCTTTCCTTTTCCTCGATCTTCTCTATTCATGCATTCAATCTTGAAATAGAAATCAACTTAGTATAATAGAAAGTATGGATTATGATTAAAGGGTGAACACATAAAAAGAAAATTGTTTTAATGGTATCAAAGCCTAGGTTGTACTGTAAGCAAGGAAAATTGTTTTAATTTGATGTTCTTGATTTGTTTTGTTTAGGAACATTCTTGAGTGTTTACAGGGCAAGTAGATTGTTTTCAGGGCAATCCTTAGAGATTTTTGTTTAATTTCTGTAGGCAGTACAACATCATGACCATATACTAAAGAGTACGACATAGTAGATGTACCGATTTTATGTGTCATTCTACAAGCCCATATGATTGGTCCCCGGAGGTCGTGCCATGATCTTGGATTCGCATTAATCTTGATGAGACTGATCACCACCTTATTAGTTGCCTCAGTTTGGAAAATAGTTTAAGCATAGTAAGGTGTTGAAGTGACTAATTTAAAGTTGTGTCTTTCCACAAATTCAACCATTAGGCCACCAAAGAAAACATTGGCATTATCATTAGTAAAGGTCTCCAGGAACTCGAATCGATAAAAAATCATTTCCTTTAAGAACTCGATGACCTCTAGCTGGGTTAATCTCTTCAGTGGTAAGACTTTTACCCACTTGGTAAAGTAATTCATTATGACAAGGATCTATGTATGATTCTAACTCGAATCAGGATCTATCAAACCGATCACATCAATATCCCAACCTCTAAATGGCCAAAGTATTATGATCGATTACATTTTCAGAGCTTGCTATTTTTGGATTGGTTCATATCTCTACCAACTCCTATATCCCTTGGTTAATGTTTTTGATGTAGTTCTTCAAGATGGTCAACTAAGAAAAGTCGAGCCGCCTAATCAGCCAACTCATTTTTCATCCTGCCTAATGGGATTAGCAGATTCCATTAAAGACCTCCCTCATGATCTCAATGTCTCATGCCCTCGCCAAAACATCTTGCCCCTATTAAAGTATAATTGAGAGCTAGTTGGTGGAGTTTAACAAGGTAAATCCCATTTGGATTTTGAAGGCAATGGATGAGACATGAATGCCAATAGCTTGCCTCAAAATTTTCTACATTGAAAATTAAGAATTCGACCTACCTAGAAGCAATAATCGAGTTATTCCGCTTATAGACAATCATTGTCCTAGAAAATCCCTCTAGAATACCTTAGCCGGATGTTAATTGTTCCATACCATTTTCATTGGTGTTGAAAGATTAGGAGACATGGGCACCCATTCTTCAAACTCTTCTTAGAACTGAATGTATAAATGGTGAAATATCATGTTAATCCATGGTTTAGTACACTTATAATCTTCTGATATCTATGCTTACCAATCGAGAGTCGCCAAAGATTGCTATGCAGGAGGCACTGAATTCTAGCAGAATTTCCAAGGCTATATTCAAGGCTTCGTACTTAACCTGATTATTCTTGCAAGGGAAATTAAGTGTGAAGGACCTAGTACTATGTACACCTTCTGGGGACTTAATATAGATTACGGTTCCTGCTATTTGTTTGGTACTAGACACATTGAAGTGTAATTTCTAGATGGATCATTCAACAGTAGTACCTTAAATACATCATTGCAGTCATTCGACAAATGCTCAAAAGGGTGATCGGCCAAGAAATAGGCAAGTGTTTGTCCTTTGATCGATTTTGGGGGTAAATATTGTAGGTTGAACTCATTTACCTAAGTGTCCTTTAAGAATTGGTTGAGATAATAAATATTTGACATGATCGGTCTGGGCAATCACCAGAACTTGAGTGCTCAACAAGTAGTGCGTCAGTTTCATAACAACAAAATACAAAGCTAGACACAACTTCTCAATATAATTATATTGTATGTTGGAATGAGTCAACACCCTAGGGGGGTAGTAAATGGACTACTCATACTTCGCATCATTCTCCTAAGCCAAGAGGTGCCCGACCGATTTGGCAGTTACCGAAACATATAACAGCATTGGTCGGCCTCTGACGAATAGGGAGAGCATAGGTAAGCTAGCGAGATATCCATAATTCCTAATTGTAGGGTATCCAGATGAACTCATCTTCCTTCTTTAAATTCATTAGGGAACTGAACACCTTGGTTTTTCCAGCCAAATTCAAAATAAATCTTCTTAAGAAATTAATTTGGCGGAGGAAGCACTAAAGTTCCTTCTTATTTCCATGTGGATGGACTTTTATGATGGCTTTAGTCTTTCATTGGTTGATCTCAATGCCCCTTTTTGTTGATTATAAACCTAAGGAAATTTATGGCCAAAACACCAAAAGTACACTTTTGTGGATTCATCTTCAACTTGTGAAGACTCATCCAGTCTAGTGTCTTCTTTAGATCAACTAAGTGATTGGTAGCTCTAACAAACTTCACTATAATGTCATCGATATATACTTCCATAATAGTATTGATCAAATCATGAAAGATAACATTCATAGCCCTTCGATAGGTTGCCCTGACATTCTTCAGCTTGAAGGGCATAACTACCTATTTAAATAATCCTATCGCGTTGGGGCATCATAAAGTAGCTTTATGGACATCTTCTTTGGCTATGAAGATTTGATTTTACTCTAGTGCCCATCCATGAATGACAAGAGTTCATGCCTGACTTCTCCGTCAACCAGTAAATCAACCACCAATATAGGATATTCATGCTTAGCGGTTGCCATATTCAAGTTTCAGAAGTCTATATGTATCCTCAACTTACCATTCTTTCTTACGACAGGTATGATGTTGGATATCCACTCCGAATACCTTGAAATTTGGATGAAGCTGTCTTTATGTAGCCATTCCACCTTCTCCTTCACTTTCAAGGTTACCTCGATAGACATCCACCGAGTTGGATGCTTGAAAGGTTTATACCTGGTGTTGTTCGAAAATTGATGCTTAACCAATTAGCCTAGGATGTACAGATTAGAGACTAAGGAAAATTTGGCATCTTATTCAGTTATGGATTCTTTGTTTTAGAATAGAGTTGAGCCATGTTTATAGAGAAAGTAACTTTGTTGCAGATTCTTTAGCTAATATTGGTAGTGATGTTCATAGGTTTTTATTATTATAGAGAGTTTGATCTTCCTCATTCGTTTATGCTATACCTTTAGAATAATAGGCATGGTCATCTTCATTTGAGATTGCAATTCTTTATCTCTCTTAATCTTCTGCCTTTGGGCCCTTTAATTTAAAAAAAAAAAAAAAATTAATTTTATTTGGGAAGGACGGTTTTTGAAAATTTATCTTTAGTTTTCTTTTTTGAGAAAGGGTAGAGTATTTTCATAGGCTTGGAGTTACCAAGAAGTATATGGGTTTGCTTCTCATTCAACTATAGAGATTTCCAAGAAATTCATAATCCTCTCTTCTAGATTTGTCAGTTTTCTTGTTTAATGTATGTGAAAAATTTTCCAATAAATAATTACGAACTCAGGGAAGTGTTATTTGAATGTGATTGGTGGTTAGAGTTCTTGGAGAATATGTTGTAATTTCAATGATCTATAGTTTTCAGCCCAAGATTTCAAAACAAATTCATATGAAGGCTAATTCTAAATTTGGATATCAATGTGATGATTCTTAATTTTTCATGTGCTTTCTAGTTTTTGCCTACACATGATATGCATAAATTACCATAATAATAAAAATGTAATAAATAGAAATGCAGCCAACAAACGTAACCATTAAGCTCTTATGTGATTTTATGGATTTTCTTTCTTCTCTATTTCTAGACTTCTAATTTAAATATTGTTTTTTTTTTCAAAAATTACTTTTCTCTGTATTTTTCTATGGTAAAATACCTCATTGATCAAAAAAATATCTTGCCTCGAGAAATCGATGTAAATGGAGATAGGAAGTAACATTTTTATTCAATCACATTGATACTTCATTTCAATCAGATCTGAGCTTGACTTCTCTTTAAGAGTATTATAAATACCTATATTAAGGGATGGCATAAACAATGATTACATTTTCCTCCTTGCCAAATTTTAGAGTGGGAGAAAAGAGAGCATTTTCCCTTTCCTTTTCCTCGATCTTCTCTATTCATGCATTCAATCTTGAAATAGAAATCAACTTAGTATAATAGAAAGTATGGATTATGATTAAAGGGTGAACACATAAAAAGAAAATTGTTTTAATGGTATCAAAGCCTAGGTTGTACTGTAAGCAAGGAAAATTGTTTTAATTTGATGTTCTTGATTTGTTTTGTTTAGGAACATTCTTGAGTGTTTACAGGGCAAGTAGATTGTTTTCAGGGCAATCCTTAGAGATTTTTGTTTAATTTCTGTAGGCAGTACAACATCATGACCATATACTAAAGAGTACGACATAGTAGATGTACCGATTTTATGTGTCATTCTACAAGCCCATATGATTGGTCCCCGGAGGTCGTGCCATGATCTTGGATTCGCATTAATCTTGATGAGACTGATCACCACCTTATTAGTTGCCTCAGTTTGGAAAATAGTTTAAGCATAGTAAGGTGTTGAAGTGACTAATTTAAAGTTGTGTCTTTCCACAAATTCAACCATTAGGCCACCAAAGAAAACATTGGCATTATCATTAGTAAAGGTCTCCAGGAACTCGAATCGATAAAAAATCATTTCCTTTAAGAACTCGATGACCTCTAGCTGGGTTAATCTCTTCAGTGGTAAGACTTTTACCCACTTGGTAAAGTAATTCATTATGACAAGGATCTATGTATGATTCTAACTCGAATCAGGATCTATCAAACCGATCACATCAATATCCCAACCTCTAAATGGCCAAAGTATTATGATCGATTACATTTTCAGAGCTTGCTATTTTTGGATTGGTTCATATCTCTACCAACTCCTATATCCCTTGGTTAATGTTTTTGATGTAGTTCTTCAAGATGGTCAACTAAGAAAAGTCGAGCCGCCTAATCAGCCAACTCATTTTTCATCCTGCCTAATGGGATTAGCAGATTCCATTAAAGACCTCCCTCATGATCTCAATGTCTCATGCCCTCGCCAAAACATCTTGCCCCTATTAAAGTATAATTGAGAGCTAGTTGGTGGAGTTTAACAAGGTAAATCCCATTTGGATTTTGAAGGCAATGGATGAGACATGAATGCCAATAGCTTGCCTCAAAATTTTCTACATTGAAAATTAAGAATTCGACCTACCTAGAAGCAATAATCGAGTTATTCCGCTTATAGACAATCATTGTCCTAGAAAATCCCTCTAGAATACCTTAGCCGGATGTTAATTGTTCCATACCAATTTCATTGGTGTTGAAAGATTAGGAGACATGGGCACCCATTCTTCAAACTCTTCTTAGAACTGAATGTATAAATGGTGAAATATCATGTTAATCCATGGTTTAGTACACTTATAATCTTCTGATATCTATGCTTACCAATCGAGAGTCGCCAAAGATTGCTATGCAGGAGGCACTGAATTCTAGCAGAATTTCCAAGGCTATATTCAAGGCTTCGTACTTAACCTGATTATTCTTGCAAGGGAAATTAAGTGTGAAGGACCTAGTACTATGTACACCTTCTGGGGACTTAATATAGATTACGGTTCCTGCTATTTGTTTGGTACTAGACACATTGAAGTGTAATTTCTAGATGGATCATTCAACAGTAGTACCTTAAATACATCATTGCAGTCATTCGACAAATGCTCAAAAGGGTGATCGGCCAAGAAATAGGCAAGTGTTTGTCCTTTGATCGATTTTGGGGGTAAATATTGTAGGTTGAACTCATTTACCTAAGTGTCCTTTAAGAATTGGTTGAGATAATAAATATTTGACATGATCGGTCTGGGCAATCACCAGAACTTGAGTGCTCAACAAGTAGTGCGTCAGTTTCATAACAACAAAATACAAAGCTAGACACAACTTCTCAATATAATTATATTGTATGTTGGAATGAGTCAACACCCTAGGGGGGTAGTAAATGGACTACTCATACTTCGCATCATTCTCCTAAGCCAAGAGGTGCCCGACCGATTTGGCAGTTACCGAAACATATAACAGCATTGGTCGGCCTCTGACGAATAGGGAGAGCATAGGTAAGCTAGCGAGATATCCATAATTCCTAATTGTAGGGTATCCAGATGAACTCATCTTCCTTCTTTAAATTCATTAGGGAACTGAACACCTTGGTTTTTCCAGCCAAATTCAAAATAAATCTTCTTAAGAAATTAATTGGCGGAGGAAGCACTAAAGTTCCTTCTTATTTCCATGTGGATGGACTTTTATGATGGCTTTAGTCTTTCATTGGTTGATCTCAATGCCCCTTTTTGTTGATTATAAACCTAAGGAAATTTATGGCCAAAACACCAAAAGTACACTTTTGTGGATTCATCTTCAACTTGTGAAGACTCATCCAGTCTAGTGTCTTCTTTAGATCAACTAAGTGATTGGTAGCTCTAACAAACTTCACTATAATGTCATCGATATATACTTCCATAATAGTATTGATCAAATCATGAAAGATAACATTCATAGCCCTTCGATAGGTTGCCCTGACATTCTTCAGCTTGAAGGGCATAACTACCTATTTAAATAATCCTATCGCGTTGGGGCATCATAAAGTAGCTTTATGGACATCTTCTTTGGCTATGAAGATTTGATTTTACTCTAGTGCCCATCCATGAATGACAAGAGTTCATGCCTGACTTCTCCGTCAACCAGTAAATCAACCACCAATATAGGATATTCATGCTTAGCGGTTGCCATATTCAAGTTTCAGAAGTCTATATGTATCCTCAACTTACCATTCTTTCTTACGACAGGTATGATGTTGGATATCCACTCCGAATACCTTGAAATTTGGATGAAGCTGTCTTTATGTAGCCATTCCACCTTCTCCTTCACTTTCAAGGTTACCTCGATAGACATCCACCGAGTTGGATGCTTGAAAGGTTTATACCTGGTGTTGTTCGAAAATTGATGCTTAACCAATTAGCCTAGGATGTACAGATTAGAGACTAAGGAAAATTTGGCATCTTATTCAGTTATGGATTCTTTGTTTTAGAATAGAGTTGAGCCATGTTTATAGAGAAAGTAACTTTGTTGCAGATTCTTTAGCTAATATTGGTAGTGATGTTCATAGGTTTTTATTATTATAGAGAGTTTGATCTTCCTCATTCGTTTATGCTATACCTTTAGAATAATAGGCATGGTCATCTTCATTTGAGATTGCAATTCTTTATCTCTCTTAATCTTCTGCCTTTGGGCCCTTTAATTTAAAAAAAAAAAAAAAAATTAATTTTATTTGGGAAGGACGGTTTTTGAAAATTTATCTTTAGTTTTCTTTTTTGAGAAAGGGTAGAGTATTTTCATAGGCTTGGAGTTACCAAGAAGTATATGGGTTTGCTTCTCATTCAACTATAGAGATTTCCAAGAAATTCATAATCCTCTCTTCTAGATTTGTCAGTTTTCTTGTTTAATGTATGTGAAAAATTTTCCAATAAATAATTACGAACTCAGGGAAGTGTTATTTGAATGTGATTGGTGGTTAGAGTTCTTGGAGAATATGTTGTAATTTCAATGATCTATAGTTTTCAGCCCAAGATTTCAAAACAAATTCATATGAAGGCTAATTCTAAATTTGGATATCAATGTGATGATTCTTAATTTTTCATGTGCTTTCTAGTTTTTGCCTACACATGATATGCATAAATTACCATAATAATAAAAATGTAATAAATAGAAATGCAGCCAACAAACGTAACCATTAAGCTCTTATGTGATTTTATGGATTTTCTTTCTTCTCTATTTCTAGACTTCTAATTTAAATATTGTTTTTTTTTTCAAAAATTACTTTTCTCTGTATTTTTCTATGGTAAAATACCTCATTGATCAAAAAAATATCTTGCCTCGAGAAATCGATGTAAATGGAGATAGGAAGTAACATTTTTATTCAATCACATTGATACTTCATTTCAATCAGATCTGAGCTTGACTTCTCTTTAAGAGTATTATAAATACCTATATTAAGGGATGGCATAAACAATGATTACATTTTCCTCCTTGCCAAATTTTAGAGTGGGAGAAAAGAGAGCATTTTCCCTTTCCTTTTCCTCGATCTTCTCTATTCATGCATTCAATCTTGAAATAGAAATCAACTTAGTATAATAGAAAGTATGGATTATGATTAAAGGGTGAACACATAAAAAGAAAATTGTTTTAATGGTATCAAAGCCTAGGTTGTACTGTAAGCAAGGAAAATTGTTTTAATTTGATGTTCTTGATTTGTTTTGTTTAGGAACATTCTTGAGTGTTTACAGGGCAAGTAGATTGTTTTCAGGGCAATCCTTAGAGATTTTTGTTTAATTTCTGTAGGCAGTACAACATCATGACCATATACTAAAGAGTACGACATAGTAGATGTACCGATTTTATGTGTCATTCTACAAGCCCATATGATTGGTCCCCGGAGGTCGTGCCATGATCTTGGATTCGCATTAATCTTGATGAGACTGATCACCACCTTATTAGTTGCCTCAGTTTGGAAAATAGTTTAAGCATAGTAAGGTGTTGAAGTGACTAATTTAAAGTTGTGTCTTTCCACAAATTCAACCATTAGGCCACCAAAGAAAACATTGGCATTATCATTAGTAAAGGTCTCCAGGAACTCGAATCGATAAAAAATCATTTCCTTTAAGAACTCGATGACCTCTAGCTGGGTTAATCTCTTCAGTGGTAAGACTTTTACCCACTTGGTAAAGTAATTCATTATGACAAGGATCTATGTATGATTCTAACTCGAATCAGGATCTATCAAACCGATCACATCAATATCCCAACCTCTAAATGGCCAAAGTATTATGATCGATTACATTTTCAGAGCTTGCTATTTTTGGATTGGTTCATATCTCTACCAACTCCTATATCCCTTGGTTAATGTTTTTGATGTAGTTCTTCAAGATGGTCAACTAAGAAAAGTCGAGCCGCCTAATCAGCCAACTCATTTTTCATCCTGCCTAATGGGATTAGCAGATTCCATTAAAGACCTCCCTCATGATCTCAATGTCTCATGCCCTCGCCAAAACATCTTGCCCCTATTAAAGTATAATTGAGAGCTAGTTGGTGGAGTTTAACAAGGTAAATCCCATTTGGATTTTGAAGGCAATGGATGAGACATGAATGCCAATAGCTTGCCTCAAAATTTTCTACATTGAAAATTAAGAATTCGACCTACCTAGAAGCAATAATCGAGTTATTCCGCTTATAGACAATCATTGTCCTAGAAAATCCCTCTAGAATACCTTAGCCGGATGTTAATTGTTCCATACCATTTTCATTGGTGTTGAAAGATTAGGAGACATGGGCACCCATTCTTCAAACTCTTCTTAGAACTGAATGTATAAATGGTGAAATATCATGTTAATCCATGGTTTAGTACACTTATAATCTTCTGATATCTATGCTTACCAATCGAGAGTCGCCAAAGATTGCTATGCAGGAGGCACTGAATTCTAGCAGAATTTCCAAGGCTATATTCAAGGCTTCGTACTTAACCTGATTATTCTTGCAAGGGAAATTAAGTGTGAAGGACCTAGTACTATGTACACCTTCTGGGGACTTAATATAGATTACGGTTCCTGCTATTTGTTTGGTACTAGACACATTGAAGTGTAATTTCTAGATGGATCATTCAACAGTAGTACCTTAAATACATCATTGCAGTCATTCGACAAATGCTCAAAAGGGTGATCGGCCAAGAAATAGGCAAGTGTTTGTCCTTTGATCGATTTTGGGGGTAAATATTGTAGGTTGAACTCATTTACCTAAGTGTCCTTTAAGAATTGGTTGAGATAATAAATATTTGACATGATCGGTCTGGGCAATCACCAGAACTTGAGTGCTCAACAAGTAGTGCGTCAGTTTCATAACAACAAAATACAAAGCTAGACACAACTTCTCAATATAATTATATTGTATGTTGGAATGAGTCAACACCCTAGGGGGGTAGTAAATGGACTACTCATACTTCGCATCATTCTCCTAAGCCAAGAGGTGCCCGACCGATTTGGCAGTTACCGAAACATATAACAGCATTGGTCGGCCTCTGACGAATAGGGAGAGCATAGGTAAGCTAGCGAGATATCCATAATTCCTAATTGTAGGGTATCCAGATGAACTCATCTTCCTTCTTTAAATTCATTAGGGAACTGAACACCTTGGTTTTTCCAGCCAAATTCAAAATAAATCTTCTTAAGAAATTAATTTGGCGGAGGAAGCACTAAAGTTCCTTCTTATTTCCATGTGGATGGACTTTTATGATGGCTTTAGTCTTTCATTGGTTGATCTCAATGCCCCTTTTTGTTGATTATAAACCTAAGGAAATTTATGGCCAAAACACCAAAAGTACACTTTTGTGGATTCATCTTCAACTTGTGAAGACTCATCCAGTCTAGTGTCTTCTTTAGATCAACTAAGTGATTGGTAGCTCTAACAAACTTCACTATAATGTCATCGATATATACTTCCATAATAGTATTGATCAAATCATGAAAGATAACATTCATAGCCCTTCGATAGGTTGCCCTGACATTCTTCAGCTTGAAGGGCATAACTACCTATTTAAATAATCCTATCGCGTTGGGGCATCATAAAGTAGCTTTATGGACATCTTCTTTGGCTATGAAGATTTGATTTTACTCTAGTGCCCATCCATGAATGACAAGAGTTCATGCCTGACTTCTCCGTCAACCAGTAAATCAACCACCAATATAGGATATTCATGCTTAGCGGTTGCCATATTCAAGTTTCAGAAGTCTATATGTATCCTCAACTTACCATTCTTTCTTACGACAGGTATGATGTTGGATATCCACTCCGAATACCTTGAAATTTGGATGAAGCTGTCTTTATGTAGCCATTCCACCTTCTCCTTCACTTTCAAGGTTACCTCGATAGACATCCACCGAGTTGGATGCTTGAAAGGTTTATACCTGGTGTTGTTCGAAAATTGATGCTTAACCAATTAGCCTAGGATGTACAGATTAGAGACTAAGGAAAATTTGGCATCTTATTCAGTTATGGATTCTTTGTTTTAGAATAGAGTTGAGCCATGTTTATAGAGAAAGTAACTTTGTTGCAGATTCTTTAGCTAATATTGGTAGTGATGTTCATAGGTTTTTATTATTATAGAGAATTTGATCTTCCTCATTCGTTTATGCTATACCTTTAGAATAATAGGCATGGTCATCTTCATTTGAGATTGCAATTCTTTATCTCTCTTAATCTTCTGCCTTTGGGCCCTTTAATTTAAAAAAAAAAAAAAAAATTAATTTTATTTGGGAAGGACGGTTTTTGAAAATTTATCTTTAGTTTTCTTTTTTGAGAAAGGGTAGAGTATTTTCATAGGCTTGGAGTTACCAAGAAGTATATGGGTTTGCTTCTCATTCAACTATAGAGATTTCCAAGAAATTCATAATCCTCTCTTCTAGATTTGTCAGTTTTCTTGTTTAATGTATGTGAAAAATTTTCCAATAAATAATTACGAACTCAGGGAAGTGTTATTTGAATGTGATTGGTGGTTAGAGTTCTTGGAGAATATGTTGTAATTTCAATGATCTATAGTTTTCAGCCCAAGATTTCAAAACAAATTCATATGAAGGCTAATTCTAAATTTGGATATCAATGTGATGATTCTTAATTTTTCATGTGCTTTCTAGTTTTTGCCTACACATGATATGCATAAATTACCATAATAATAAAAATGTAATAAATAGAAATGCAGCCAACAAACGTAACCATTAAGCTCTTATGTGATTTTATGGATTTTCTTTCTTCTCTATTTCTAGACTTCTAATTTAAATATTGTTTTTTTTTTCAAAAATTACTTTTCTCTGTATTTTTCTATGGTAAAATACCTCATTGATCAAAAAAATATCTTGCCTCGAGAAATCGATGTAAATGGAGATAGGAAGTAACATTTTTATTCAATCACATTGATACTTCATTTCAATCAGATCTGAGCTTGACTTCTCTTTAAGAGTATTATAAATACCTATATTAAGGGATGGCATAAACAATGATTACATTTTCCTCCTTGCCAAATTTTAGAGTGGGAGAAAAGAGAGCATTTTCCCTTTCCTTTTCCTCGATCTTCTCTATTCATGCATTCAATCTTGAAATAGAAATCAACTTAGTATAATAGAAAGTATGGATTATGATTAAAGGGTGAACACATAAAAAGAAAATTGTTTTAATGGTATCAAAGCCTAGGTTGTACTGTAAGCAAGGAAAATTGTTTTAATTTGATGTTCTTGATTTGTTTTGTTTAGGAACATTCTTGAGTGTTTACTATTCTTTGTGCTAGGAAACCAAATGGAGAAAACCCTAAAAATTCGCACAATTAGATAAGCTAATCGCCGCTAAAACTGGCAAAGGATATTCAACCGCTGCCACTCTATAGAGCAGCGCCGCCATTGTGCTGGGCAATGGCTGCGTGATTGCCACATGTCACCATGGTACCGTGGTTGTCAAGCGGTGGCAACACCGGCCATAAGATGTGTATATTCATATATCGATGGGCAAAAGGACATCATTGCCCCATATCAGTATATGGAGATATCTAGCTTATGTCAAAAGCAAGATGTAGAAAGGTTAGAGGCAAGATTTGACATATGTTATTTTATGTAACATCTTAAGAAGACATTAGGATTTTGATTTCTATAATATCATCGAGCTCAAAATGTTTGTGGCCAAACATGCTATCTTCTTAGAAAGAGTGTTACTTTTTAAAAGTATAACTGGAGTAAGAAATTGCTTTAAGAAATTTAAGATCCACAAGTTAATAATCAGATTGAGACTTCTAGTTCGATAATACCCACCACTGAGGAATCTTCAAAAGAAGGAATTGTGATTCCTTAGTGTACACCACCACTCCCTAAATCTGGGAGAGTACCTAGTGAATCTGAACAGTATAGATTTCCTATAAATCCTAATAATCGTTCTGTCATAGACGATGACCCTACAAGTTATTCCAAGGTCATGCAGGGGCTAGATTCTGAGAGGCGGCTTATTGTCATGAAATTTGAAATGGATTCCATATACAACATATCACGTTGATGAGATCTAGTAACATATGTGAGAACCGCTTCCTTCAATGGATATTAGGAAGAAGAGGTGTATGTGATGAAGCCTGGAGGTTACAAATAAAGTGGACAAAGGAGTTATGTAAGCTGCGTAGATAAATCTTTAGATTAAAGCATGCTTCTCAGAATTGACATATCAGTTTTGACCAAATGATCAAATTGTTTGATTTCATTGAGAATGAGGATGACATGTGTGTACATGGAGGTTAGTGGGAGTAAGACTACATTCAATGTCTAATACATTGATGACATACTACTTATTGAAAATGAAGTAGGTATCTTACAAATTGTCTAGTCTTGGATATGAAAAACTTCTTATAATTTATATGGGTAAAGCATCTTTTGAATTAGACATAAAAATCTATAAAGATAGATCCAAAATTTCTCGACTTAACCCATTCAACATACATGAGCAAAAGCTAGAATAGTTTAGTATGGGAAGAAGAGATGAACATTTTTAATATGTCATGGAATCTCACTCTTCAAAGAATGTCGCCTGAGATGCAAGTGGAGAGAGAATACATAAATTGAATAGCCTATGCTTACCTATAGGCTCTATTATGATGTACGAAGCCGAATGTTGCCTGTGCTCTAAGTGGTATGAGCAGGAATTAAGGTAATTCAAATGAAAAAAATGAAAGTGTATTCCCATCAAGCTGCTTCGATATATTCGATCGAGTCATATGTTTTATGGGATTCAATCTTTAATGTAAAACAATATCAATGTTGTTCAATACTTTGTATTAATTGAACACTTATAGATATCATTTGTTTATTTTAATGTTACATATAATTGTTCATATTTATTTATACAAACAACCAAAATAGTAATTTAAAATTTTAAAATCTAATCCTAATTACAGCATAAATCCACATCAAGAACGGTCATACAACAATCATGTATGACATATATAACAATTTTATAGGATTAGAAAAGGGTTATTTATCTTGACGAGTAAAGCGATGCTAGTAAACAAATTTAATTTCCTCTTGCAATCAAAATTGAAGGAAGAATAGACGTCCACATGTTCGACCTCTAATAATTTTCTACACCATCTAGTTCACTCAGTTTATTTTCTACCTAAGGATTCAACTCATGAATCAAAAGGCATGGAGAAAAGGGATGGGAAAAGACTGGCTCTCTCACACTAAGTTGTCATCAAAAGAAGGAGGAGAGGACTTCTTGATTTTTGGCCAGTTCTAATGGAATATTTATAATGATCCATTTGTTTATAAGTTTCCTAAAAATCAACCTATTACTTTGACATGATTACCTGCTAAACGAGAAAAAGATTTCCTTAACCCGATTAAAAAAACAATAACCCATTTAATTGATCACTTGCTTAATTTGGCCTATGAAAATCCAATTAACAAACTGGTCCTTTTATTGTCCAATTGTTAAATATGGATCTTATGACCTTTTTATAATTAAATAAATGTTCCTATGTAAATTATTAATAGCAGAGTAGAGCAATATGGTATTAGATATAATAAATCAATAATTACCATTATGCCCTTATAGTCAAACTATAAGTCAAAATACCATTTTACCCTTAAAATGAAAATGATTTGTTTTTCCTTTCTTCTGATGAATCTAAAGTAATTTACTATTGAACCTTATATGTATGACCGATTAGATTTAGACATCACGCTGGTAGGAGGGTTTCATAATACTTTATGATTTCATTTTAATTCACAATTAAATTCATTTAATTTAAAACACCTTTTAAATTAAACAATTAATTTGATCATCTCATGATTAAATAACCTAAACCTCCAAATCAACACTGACATCCAACAAAGTGTCAAGACTACTTGGGAGACGAGGAGTTATTATCTTACAAAAGAACCTCCTGTGACTATAATATATTTACAATAAACGATTCCTCCATCTTGCTAATATCCTAATTTATCCTAAGGATAGTTTGAATGTTAAACAATAATAGACAAATCATATGAACCATTATATATTTAATAAACATTGATAATGGAATGATGTCCGACTTTGCAAAAATACCTTGTTCAATAAAGTATAATTTATAGGATCTATTTTCAAATACAAAAGTGATAGATTCAATCTTGATCACTAATATCCTTCATGTACAACATTTTATACCTAACATTTCATCCCATTTTCACCCTTCACTTAGGCTTATTAGAATGATATCAAAGCATAAAATCTGGAGCAAAAGATATCACAATAATCTCAGGTTTAAGGACCATATGTAATATAGTTACTAGATTATTTTCATTAACATTTAGTATTTTTATCATTGCGAATTATCTCATTGTCACATTCAGTACCCAAAGTCTCTACTAAGCACCCAAATAATCATCATGATGTTCTTATTATTGAAAATCGACGGTTTGCAACCACGCAGTGGAAGGGAACCATCGGTCCTAGTGTATAACAAAATTTTTCTAAAAACATTTTTGCGATCCTTTATATACATATAAATTAATCTACATCTATATGAAGAGGTCATACCTTTGCCTAACGCAAATGGATTGTCGAGACTCACATCACGATCTTCCAAGTCGATCCTCAACATAATAGAACGTGTGTGGGCACGTATAGATGACAAGGTTTTCTTTCTATTTTTCTCTCAGAAAAATCTCTACCGGAAAAAATCTCTTGAAAAAACAGAAGGTCTTTTATTTAATTAGAATGAGATGTATTTATAGAACTCCATTAAGAGTTTTGATTAACTTAAACTCTTTAAATTAATTGAATTAATAATTCAAAGATGATATCAAATGATATCTTGGATATGATTAAATCTTTTGAAATCCTATTTAAAATAGAGTTTTAATCTATTTTAAAACATATCATCTTTTGATGATATGTTTGATTTAGTCAAACCTATTTAAATCTTATTTAAAATAGAATCTCATCTATTTTAAATCTTACTTCAATTTTAAATTAGTTTCTTAAACTAATCTAAATTTGACTTTCCTTAATTTTAATATTAAATCAATATCTCATATCAATTTAATATTATACATAACATATTCAATTAAAATAAAATATATTAATATTTGATTTATTAATTCCAAATTCACATTTACATACATCTTTTAATTAATCAATTCTTAATTAATTAATTAATATCAATTATCTCATAATTACAAATTTGCACCAGAAAACTATTTTCTTGCAAATAAGTCATTTTCAACCTTTGTCATTCTTACCCTATATAGTGTTTTATAGAGGTGACATCGGGATCATGGACCTATAATTACAAGCTCCAATAAATTATATTATTGATCAAACTCCTTAATCTAATAAATCTAATTTATTAATCCCAATATTATTCTACTAAAAAATGTGATTGCACTCTTGCAATTATAGAACATATTTACTAAGTAATTTGTAGTAGTCTATTGATATACTCATTTCATGCATTCAATACTCCAAAAATTGATTCATAATTAGAACTAATCAAAATTACCATTTTATCCCTCTAATTATCTCTTTATCGTTAAGTACCATTAATTCACTAGTAAACGGTCAATTTATAATTTGATTATAAATTTGAGCTCAAAACCATTCAGTTCTAGAATTAACCCTTAAGGGAACCAATATACAATCTTCTATGAGGAAGGTTTGGATTCCATGTCTATAAAACATGTCCCTAGCCACTTATCCCAATGAATCTCCAAAACAAAAGTCTTTAGCCTGATTATCCAAACAAACTATGATGAGTGAATCAAAATATCCAGTTGACATAAATAGAAGTTCATAACAACTCAAGATTCAGGTTTGATCTGCATATGATCATCGTTTGATATAAATTTAATTTTTTTTAATGGTAAACAGTATTTTAATAAAGAATGAATTCATATTGAGTCATGTCCTATATAATCCGATTATATAAAGCACCTCCACTAAGATGTCTATCTACATCAGTGATCCGGATCTAGATCAAATATATTCATAATGCTAGTGGACCGTACTAGCAACCACGATATTAAAGATTCCATACTTTAATATGTTGTAGAAAATTTAATTCATTATCTATAAGCTGAATCCTCTCATACCAATACAAGATTATAGTTACATAAATGAATTTGAAATTTTCTGATATTTATTCGTATTATTCGATACTAATACATTCATAACAATTATATAGAAAAATGTATTTTTTATTATTTTATTAAAACAATACTTATTACATGCCTTTAGGGCACCATGTCCAACAAACTCCCACTTGACCTTAAAGCAAGCGAGGAATCTCCCTTATCCCTAAATTGTGTACATGATCCTCAAAAGATTTTGCTAGAAGTGTCTTGGTGAATGGATCTGCAAGGTTCTGTTCCGACACTATATTCCTAATTGTCACATCACCTCGACGTACTCTCTCTAATGAGATGAATTTTCCTCTCTATGTGGTTGCCCCTCATATGACTCGATTTTTTTGAATTAGCCATTGCTCCACTGTTGTCACAGAAGAGGACTAGTGGCTTATCCATATCTAGAACAACGTCCAGATTTGTATAGAACTTTCTGAGCCAAACCATCTCTTTCACAACTTCATAAGCCGCTATTTATTCGGCTTCCATAGTAGAATCTGCAATACTGTATTGTTTGATACTTCTCTAGACTGCAGGTCCTTCACCAAATGTGAACACTGATCTAAAAGTCAACTTTCAACTATCTCTATCTGATTGAAAATTAGAATCAGTGTATCTAGTGGGGTTCAGGTCTCCACTTGAATAAACAAGCATAAAGTCTCTCCTTCTTCGAAGATACTTGAGAATATGCTTTAGCGCGATCCAGTGTTCTAAACTTGGATTTGATTGATAATGACTAACTGCATAACAAATGTCAGGTCTTGTACATAGCATGGCGTACATAAGACTGTCTATAGCTGAGGCATAAGGAATCCATCTCATCTCTTTTTCTTCCTAAGGTGTCTTTGAACACTATTCCTTAGAAAGAACAACTACACTACTTTTGAGAATCGAGCCATCACCTTATCTATATTAAATGTTTAAGACAGATCCAAAAGCTTGTTCTTACTATCCCTTAGGATTTGGATTCCTAGAACATAACTTGCTTCTCCCAAATCTTTCATTTGGAATTGCTCGACTAACCATTTCTTTACATTAGACAATATTTCTACATCATTCCCAATGAGTAAAATATCGTCAACATAAACAACTAAGAAGACCACCTTCTTATCTTTAATGTGTTTATAGAGACATGGTTTGTCAACATTTTGCTCGAACCTATGTGTCTTAATAGTCTCATCAAACTTTAAGTTTTATGACATAGAGGCTTGCTTCAATCCATAAATGGATCTAAGCAGCTTGTAAACTTTTTGCTCTTGGCTTTTTTGCACGTAACCTTTTGGTTGCATCATGTAAATGCTCCCTTCAAGATATCCATTCAGAAAAGTTGTCTTGACATCCATTTTCCATATCTCGTAGTCTAAACTAGCGGCTATGGATAACAGAATGCGTATCGACTTTAGCATGGCAATGAGAGAGAAAGTCTCTTCATAATTGACTCATTCCCTTTGGGTATAACCCTTTGCTACAAGTTGTGCCTTAAAAGTCTCCACTTTCCCATCTACGCCTCGTTTCTTCTTGTAGATCCATTTACATCCAATGGGCGTGACTTCTTTAGGTGGATCCATAAGTTCCTAGATAGAATTGGAATACATGGATTCTATTTCTTGGTTCATTGCATCTTGCCATTCATCCTTGTCAGTATCATCCATTGCTTCCTTAAAGGTCAATGGATCATCCTGGTTAGTATTTGGCACTAGAACCTATGCCTCGTGCTCATAGCGAATGGATTGTCTCACAATCCTCCCACTACGACA
Organism: Coriaria nepalensis; assembly: GCA_027186245.1. Taxonomy (NCBI): domain Eukaryota; kingdom Viridiplantae; phylum Streptophyta; class Magnoliopsida; order Cucurbitales; family Coriariaceae; genus Coriaria; species Coriaria nepalensis. The sequence goes on from CP114483.1 coordinate 28,208,587, forward strand.
ACCTACTAGTGTATTCTGACTAGGATCGGTGGTCTCTTGATGTTTTCATTCATTAGATGGTAATTGAGATGGTCAAATATGATCATAATTCAATTCCTCTAGTACTACCTTACTACGAGGTTTATAGTTTGTCATATAGTCATGTTTGAGAAAGGTTGCATTTTTCAACAAAAACACCTTTTTCTCACTATGACTATAAAAGTAACCTCCTCTTGTGTTGGGAGGATAGCCAATGAATATGCAAATTTCATATTATGAGTCCAACTTCCTAGTCTTGGATTTCAGCACATGTGTTGGACACCCGCATATGCGAAAATGGCGTAAACTAGGTTTAGTTCCATTCCACAACTCTAAAGGTGTCTTTTGTATAGACTTAGATGGAACTACATTCAAAATATATGTCACGGTTTGAAGTGCATATCCCCAAAATGTGAGTGGTAGTGATAAGTAGCTTAACATCGACCTAACCATATCCAATAAGGTTCTGTTTCTCCTTTCTGCGACACCATTTTGCTGTGATATTCCATGTTCTGTGAGTTGGGATAGAATTCTATACTTCAATAAATAATCCTTGAATTCAAAATTAAGGTATTCACCTCCTTGAGCAGATCAAAGCGTTTTAAGTGATCTGCCTAATTACTTTTCAGCTTATGCTCGGAATTCTTTAAACTATGAAAAAGTTTCAGATTTTTTTTGCATTAGGTATACATATCCATATCTAGAATAGTCATCAATGAAGGTGATGAAATATTCATAACCCCCTCTTGCTTGTACATTTATAGGACCACATACGTCACTATTTACTAACTCAAGAGGTTCTTTGGCTCTTTGGCCCTTTGCAGAGAAAGGTCTTTTTGTCATCTTTCCTTCTAGATAGGATTCACAAATAGGAAGAGTGCCAACAGTTAGCTCTCTTAAAGGACCATCCTTTACTAACCTATTTATCCTATCAAAATTTATATGTCCTAACCGAAGATGCCAAAGATACGTATCATCACTTTGAAAAACATTTTGTCGTTTGTTACATTTAGGATTTGCTATTTTAAATTATTCTAAATTATTTAACTTTCTTTCATTTGGCGTAAGCAAATAGAGTCCATTAGTATGTTTTTCTTGACAAATATCGAAGCCTTTCTTTAAAATTATAATATCATTATTACTAAAAGAAATATCAAAATTATGTTCATGCAACATAGATAAAGAAATCAAATTTCTACAAAATTTAGAAATAAAATAAACATTGTTCAAAACAAGATAATTATTACTAAAAACTAAATGGACTACTACCACGGCTTTAGCCGAAACGATCACACCACTGCTAACTCTCATCGTCACCTCCCTAACAGCAAGCTCCCTTGAAGAACTAAGCATCTGTAAAAAAGAACAAACATGATTAGTGGCTCCCGAATCTAATATCCAAGATGACAAATCATCTTCCACTAAATAAGCTTCTAAAACAAGTAAATCATATTTGCCTTTCTTTTTCTCCTTTCGCACGGAGAGATACTTGTTACAGTTTCTCTTCCAATGACCATCAGCTCCACAATGGAAACATTTACCCTTGGGTTCCTTTTTGTTGGAGTTGTCTTTCTTTTTGTTCTCCTTGCCTTTAGGTGACTTTTTGGCTTTCTCTCCCTTCTTGTCCTTTCCATCGATGTTCTTTCTCTCATTGTTCCTAATAGAAGAGGAAGATGGCTTTTGTTTAGCAACATCTGCTTCACCCTCTTTGGACCTCGCCTTATTAAGGGTCTCAAAGGTTTGCAGTTCATTCAACAGTTGAGTCATGTTGTATTGTAACTTGTTCATAACATAGTTGGTAGTGAATGCAGCAAAAGCCGGTGAGAGTGACTCAAGTATGATGCTAACTTGAGTGCGCTCATCAATAGTAGCCTCATGTGTTTCTGCCTCATGCATCGTGTTGATCATGTTCAAAACATGATCTATAACATAAACTTCTTTCTTCATTTTGGCATTCATGTAGGTTCTAGTAACCTCATGACGACTTTAGTCAGATTACTATCCAAACAAGGCCTGGAGAGACTCTAATATCTCATATGCAGTCTCCAGATTTTCATGTTTCCTAAGAACATCACTCATGCTCATCAATATGTAGCATTTTGCCTTGTTGTTGGATTGGATCCAATGGTCATACTTTTCTCGTACATTACGAGAAGCATTGGCAGCAGGCTCTTCAAAACATTCCTTGGTCAAGACAAACTTATGGTTTTCACATAATAAAACCATGTTTAAGTTTGATTTCCATCTCATAAAGTTATCACTCGTTAATTTGTATTCATTTAGTAACGCGGTAACGGGATTATTGATCGAAGACATGTTGATTTCTGAAATTAAATAAAACATACATCATTCATAGTAATTGAAATAAATATCAATGTTTCAGAAGAGTAAATATTATGTGTGAATGCATTAGTTAAAACACATAAAATTACTAAACCACGATAAATCAATTCAACAATTAATATACCACCGTAAGGTCAGTTATATTAATTTCAAATTAACTTTGAGACATTCTCAAACCTATGAGTCAAACCTAAAATATCTCATCTTTTCCATTTTGCTCATAAGCTACCGTTAATTTGGTCAAAACATAATTAATCGGTAAAAGCTTAATTATGTCTTTGTGAGTTTAACCCATTTTTTCGGAGTCCATGACTTAACTCGAAAAATGTCGCCGTAGGGTCAGTCAAGTTCAAAAAACAGCACTTTTTCCTATCTTCTTAAGAAGCCAACCTTGATACAATATGGTCTAAAACATTCGTTAGGGAGACAAAAACAAAGTCGTCTCAAGGCCTTTCCATATCTCAAAGTGTTGTACTAATAATAGAGATCATAGGTTATTTTGTCAAATCAACCTTCTCCCACTCACTATTTTGGAGTATGTGTTTTCATAAAACATCTAATGTTTTCATAAAACATCTAATGTTTTCATATTAATTAATTCTAAATTAATTACTAGTGAACCAATGAATATAATCCTATTAGTTATAAATTCCAATCTTATTGAACATAGGTTCAATTAAACTCTTTTAATCCATATCTAGTTATGATCCTAATCTCATTAGGTGAACCTCATTTATAACTTATGATATTCATAAAATTTCATTAAATCACATTTTAAAAATTGGTTACTAAAGTCCTAACTCAAATATTCGACTTATATGATGTGATTACTAAGTTTAAATCCTTAAACTCAATCCATTTATGCAATTAATTTCACTAAATAAATCACATAAATCAACTAGGACAATCCTAATTTATATCACGTTTGTACTTATGAGATGCATGATTTACAATAAAACTGTGTGGGTATTCATGTATGGCATGTAATCGACTAATGCATGAATATGTCATCAATCAAATCAACCAACATATAAAACAAAATATAATGGACCGGGTAATTTTGGATATTTCTAAAATTTACAACCCTTGCATTAAAATACAAATAAATAAAATTTAAAAATAACAAAGGGGCTTCAAGCATTACATTCTTCTCTATGCTTGCTCCATCTTGACTTTCAGGCCCAATCGGTAATTTTCTAAGATTAAACCCAATTCCCTAATCCCTAGAAAAACAAATTTTTGAACCCTAATTTTTTCTTAATTTAATTATTTCTAATCGAGCTTAAACTCTTTTGGGCCAATCGGAGTTATTTTTGGGTCAAACCCAATAAGCCTTTTTGTTTTCAAAAAATCCAAGAATTAAGTTAATGGGCTCCAAAATACCATATTTTTGGCCCACAAAAATTTAATGGGTCAAACCCATTTTCCTAGCGGGTCACAAGTCGAACTCGTAGCCTGAACCGTTTTGGTTTCATGGGTCAAACCCATGAAACCCTAGGGTTTCCAACAAGTGGCAGCGGCTTGGAATAGCCTTATCCGACGGCTGGGTTACAGGACAGTCCCGTGGCCTGGGTCGCCGCCGCAGGATAATCCCGCAGCTGGGTCGCATCGCGGGACGGTCCCGTGGCCTTGGGCTGCGCTGCGGGAAGTTCCCATGGCCAGATCTGGCGCTGCGGGATAGTCCCCATTGGGCTATCACCGGGGGACCTTCCCGTTGCTGTAGTAGCTGCACCGTACCTATGTCGTTCGTCACCCATTTTGTTTGTCTCGTGTTTTCTTCTTCCTCTTGTCGTGCGGAATTAAAAACAAAAAAACAAAAAAAATAAAAAAATTGTACACAAATTCCTACACCATAAATCGGCATACAAAATCTAGAGAAAGAAAAACGAACAATTTTTTGTCCCAAATCTATTTAAATCTTATTTAAAATAGAATCTCATCTATTTCAAATCTTATTTAAATTTTAAATTAGTTTCTTAAACTAATCTAAATTTAACTTTTCTTAATTTTAATATTAAATCAATATCTCATATCAATTTAATATTATATATAACATAATTCAAAATCATAAATATTAATATTTAATTCATTATTTCCGAATTTCACATTTAAATACATCTTTTAATTAATTAGTTATCAATTAATTAATTAATATGAATTATATCATAATTATGAATTTGCCTCAGAAAACCATTTTCTTGTAAATAAGTCATTTTCAACCTTTGTCATTCTTATCCTATATAGTGTTTTATATAGGCCACTTGGGGGCCATGGACCTATAATTGCAAGCTCCAATAAATTAGATTATGATCAAACTCTTTAATATAATAAATCTAATTTATTAATCTCAATATTTTTTACTAAAAAAATGTGATTGCACTCTTGCGATTATAGAACATATTTACTGAGTAATCTCTAGTGGTTCGTTGATACAATCATTTCATGTATTCAATCCTCCAAAAATTGATTCATAATTAGAATTGGTCAAAATTACCATTTTACCCTTCTAATTATCTCTTTATCCTTAAGTACTATTAATTCACTATTGAATCGTCAATTTATAACTTGATTAAAATTTGAGCTCAAACCATTCAGTTCAAAAATTAACCCTTAAGGGAACCAATATACAATCTTCTATGAAGAAGGTTTGGATTACATATCTGTAAATCATGTTCTGAACCACTTATCCCAATGAATTTTAAAAACAAAGGTCTTTAGCCTGATTATCCAAACAAACCGTGATGAGTGAATTAAAAGATCCGGTTGACATAAATAGGAGTTCATGACTACTCAGAATTCAGATTGATCTGCAAATGATCATTGTTTGATATGAATTTAATTCTTTATGGTAAACGGTATTTTAATAAAGAATTAATTCATATCGAACATGTCCTATATAATCCAATTATATAAAGCACCTTCACTAAGATGTCTATCTACATCAGTGATCCGGATCTAGATCACATGCATTCATAATGCTAGTGGACTGTACTAGCAAGCACTATATTAAAGATTCCACAATTTAATATGTTGCGAAAAATGTAATTCATTATCTATGATCTTAATCCTCTCGTACTAATACAAGATTATAGTCACATAAATGAATTTGGAATTTTCTGATATTTATTCGTATTATTCGATAATAATACATTCATAACAATTATATAGAAAAATGTCACTTTTGTTAATTTCATTAAAACAATATTTATTACATGCTTTCAGGGCACCATGCCCAACACCTATAACACCAATGGTCATGAGAACGGCCATCCTAAACATCTTAGGTTCTAAACTATGCGATCATCTTATGGATTATCAATGTATGTTCTTGATGATCCTATGACAACAAAGAATTCATATCTTAAGCTTTAAGCCACTTGAGTCGCAATTAACATAATCTCTAGCATGGCTTCAAGTGCATAATTTAAGACACTAGACTTTATCATGATATGCATTTATATAACCTAAGATATTAATTCCAAAAATATTAATAAATATGATAAATAATAACTGACTTTCATTATGACAATTGCTAATAATATTTATTATCTTGCTAATATCTGCATAAAGAGAGTATCACGTAAACATAATTGCCCCATCAGCTAAAACCCAGATTGGCTTAACTGGTATATACTTTCAATCTACCACTTGCACTAAAGCCAATCATTTCTGAATCTATTTCTCATATTGTCAAGATGGCAATCAAACTTTTGTCTTGAAAGTGCCTTAGTGCATGGATCTACAGTGTTGTCATCTGTGTCGACTCTTTCCATATTGACGTCTCATTTTCCAACTACCCATTCAGGAAGGCTGCCTTCACGTCTATTTTCAAGATTTCATAATCATGGTATGCGGCGGTAATGGCAAGTAATCTCTGAATGGATTTTGTTATTACAACGGGTGAGAAGGTTTCTCCATAGTCAATCCTTTCTATTTGGCTATACCCTTTTGCAACTAATCTAACGTTATGGTTCAACCTTTCCATCTGTCCCAGTTTTCCTCTTGAAAATCTATTTGCATCCTATAGGAATTATTCCTTGAAGTGCGTACTTGGTTGGCATACTTGGAATAATATTTGCCTAAGAATAAGTTGTAGGATTATCATCTATGATCAGTCCATTACTAAGATTTTCTACTAAAAGTATGTAATACTCTAGCCCAGTAGATACTCTACTAAATCTATGAATCTATTGCGTACTCTGAGGTTTCGCTGTATCCTCTTTTTGAGGTACCTTAGTCGAAAGTTATGAGGTAACATGATTTTTTGGGCTGACTATTATTTTTTGAGTTTTGAAATTAAATAATTTCAATCTTACTCCCACTATTCCTTTCAGAAGGGAATTCCTTCTCTAAGAAGACAGCGTGCTTCACAATAAACACTAATCAGTAGGATGATAGAAGTAGTATCTTAAGGTTTCCTTTAGATACCCCGTAAAATAAATTTTTTTGGACCTTACCTCCAGCCCTTACTACCGCGGGACTTGGGACTGTCCCACGGTTGTTCCAACTCACTGTTGCTTGCTGCTAACCCTATGGTTTCAAGGGTTTGACCCGTGACCCCCCCCCCCCCCCCCAATAGTAAATGGGTTTGACCCATTTGATTTTGTGGCCCAAAAATATTGTATTTTGAAGCCCATTAACTTAATATTCTGATTTTTTTTTTTGAAAAACCAAATGACTTACTGGGTTTAACCCGAAAATAAGTTCGATTAGCCTAAGAAGAGTTTAGGCCCAATTGAAAATAATTAAGTTAAGAAAAATTGAGGTTTTGAAATATTATTTTTCAAGGGATTATGAAATTGGGTTTAATTTTAGAAAATTACCAGTTTCTCCGAAATTCAAGATGGAGCAAGTTTAGGGGAGAATCTAACACTTGAAGCCCTTATGTAATTTTTTATTTATTATTTATTTTTTTTTGCAAGTGTTGTAAATTTTAGAAATACCCAAAATTACTTGGTCCATTATATTTTCTATTTATGTTGATTGATTTGATTGATAAGATAATCATGCATTAGTCAATTACATGTCACACATGAATACCCACATAATTTTATTTTAAATAATGCATCTCATAAGTAGAAACGTGATTTAATTAGGATTGTCCTAAGTGATTTATGTGATTTATTTAGTGAAATTAATTACATAAATGGATTGAGGTTTAAGGAGTTAAACTTAGTAATCACACCTTATAAAGTTGAACATTTAAGTTAGGACTTTAGTAATCACACCTTATAATAAGTTATAAATTAGGTTCAGCTAATGAGATTAGAATCATAACTGGATATGTGTTAAAAGAGTTTAATTAAACCTAGGTCCAATAGGATTGGCATTTATAAGTAAGTGGATTATATTCATTAGTTAACAAGTAATTAATTAATAGAAAACATATGATGTTTTATGAAAACACATATTTCAAAATAGTGAGTGGGAAAGGTTGATTTGAAAAAATAACCTATGGTCTCCATTATTAGTACAACACTGTTAGATATGGAAGGGCTTCAAAATGGCTTTGTTTTCATACCCCTAAAGAAGGTTTCAGAACATATCAATATCAAGGTTAGCTTCTTAAGAAGATAGGAAAAAATGATGTATTATGAACTTGACTGACCCTACGACGACAATTTTCAAGTTAAGTCATGGACTCAGAAATAATTGGTTATACTCATAAAAACATAATTAAGCTTCGAGCAATTAATTGTGTCTTCACCAAATAAATGCTAACTTATAAGGAAAAGAGAAAATATGAGATATTTTGAGTTTTACTTGTAAGTTTGGGAATGTCTCAAAATTAATTTCAAATTAATATTACCGGCGCTAAGGTGGCATATTTAATTGTTGAGTTAATTTATTATGGTTTAGTAATAAATAATATAATGTGTTTTATCTGTTGGATTAATGTATCATTTTTACTATTTCAGAACACTAATATTTATTTCAATAATAATGATTTATGTATGTTTTATAAATTTCAGTAATCAACATGTCTTTGATCATATTTACTAGAACCTAGATGAATGCCAAAATGAAGAAAGGAGTTTCTATCAGAGATCATGTTTGGAACATGATCAACAATATGCATGAGGCGGAAATACATGGGGCTACTATTGATGAGCGTGCGCACTCAAGGCACTCAAGGCACTCAAGTTACCATCATACTTGAGTCACTCTCATCGACTTTTGCTGCATTCACTACCAACTATGTTATAAACAAGTTACTATACAACATGACTGTTGAATGAACTATAGACCTTTGAGACCCTTAATAAGGTGAGGTCCAAAGAGGGTGAAGCAAATATTGCTGAACAAAAGCCTCCTTCCTCTTATGTTAAGAACAATAAGAGAAGGAACATCAATGGAAAAGATAACAAAGGAAAGAAAGCCAAAAAGTCAGCTAAAGGCAAGGAGAACAAAAAGAACGATAACTCCAAGAAAAAGGAACACAAGGGAGAGTGTTTCCACTGTGGAGTTGATGGCCATTGGAAGAGAAACTGTGACAAGTATCTCTCCAAGCTAAAAGAGAAAATGTAAATTTGATTTACTTATTTTAGAAGTCTGTTTAATGGAAGATGATTTGTCATCTTGGATAATAGATTCGGGAGCAACTAATCATGTTTTTTCTTCTTTACCGATGCTTAATTCTTCGAGGTAGCTTGCTATTGGTTAGGTTACGATGAGAGTTGGCAGTGATGCAATTGTTTCAACTAAAGCAGTGGGAGTAGTTCATTTAGTTTTTAGCAATAGTTATCTTGTTTTGAACAATATTTATTTTATTCCAGGATTTTGGGAAAAATTGATTTCTTTATCTATGTTGCATGAAAAAAATTTGATATTTCTTTTAGTAATAATGAGATTATTATTTCAAAGAAAGGTTTCGATATTTTTCATGCAAAATAAACTAATGGACTCTATCTACTTAGACCAAATAAAAGATCATTAAATAATTCAAAATTATTTAAAGTAGAAAATCCTAAATCTAACAAATGACAAAAGGTTTCTCAAAGTGATGATACATATCTTTAGCATCTTAGGTTAGGACATATCAATCTTGATAGGATAAAAAGGTTAGTAAAGGATGATCCTTTAACAGAGCTAATTGTTGGCACTCTTCCTATTTGTGAAACTTGTCTAGAAGAGAAGATGACTAAGAGACCTTTCTTTGCAAAGGGCCAAAGAGCCAAAGAACCTCTTAAGTTAGCATATAGTGACGTCTGTGGTTTTATAAATGTACAAGCAAGAGGTAGTTATGAATGTTTCATCACCTTCATTGATGATTATTCTAGATATGGATACGTATACCTAATACAAAGGAAATCTAAACTTTTAGAAAGTTTAAAGAATTCTGAGCAAAAGCTAAAAAGTAATTAGGCAGATCACTTAAAATGCTTTGACCAGATCGAGGAGGTGAATACTTTGATTTTGAGTTCAAGGATTATTTGTAGGAGCATAAAATTCTATCCCAACCCACAGCACCTGCAACACAATAGCAGAATGGTATAGTAAAGAGGAGAAACAAAACCTTATTGGATATGGTTAGGTTAATGTTAAGCTACTCATCACTACCACTCACATTTTGGGGATATGTACTTTAAACTGCGACATATATTTTGAATGTCGTTCCATCTAACTCTGTAAAAAAGACACCTTTAGAATTGTGGAATGGAACCAAACCTTGTTTACGCCATTTTTGCATATAGGGGTATGTAGCACACGTGCTGAAATAAAAGAGTAGGAATCCAGATCCTAAGGGATAGGAAGAAAAAGCTTTTGGCATTGTCTCAAGCCTCTTATATAGATAAGGTGATGGCTCGATTCTTAATGCAAAATTCTAAAAAGGGTCAATTACCGACCAGACATGGAGTAGTTCTTTCTAAAAACACCTCAGGAAGTATAACAGATGAGACAGATTCCATATGCCTCAACTGTAGGCAGTCTTATATACGACATACTGTGTACAAGACCTGACATTTGTTATGCAGTAGGGATAGTTAGTCATTATCAATCAAATCCAGGTTTAGAACACTGGATAGCGGTAAAGCATATTCTTAAGTATCTTCGGAGAATGAGAGACTATATGCTTGTTTATTCAGGTGGAGACCTGAACCCCACTAGATACATTGATTCTTATTTTCAATCTGTTAGAGATAGTCAAAAGTCGACTTCTAGATCAGTGTTCACATTTGGTTGAGGAGCTCTAGTCAAGAGAAGTATCAAATAATCCAGTATTGTAGATTCTTCCATGGAAGCCGAATATATAGTGGGTTGTGAAGCTTTAAAAGAAGTGGTTTTGCTCAAAAAGTTCTATATTGATTTAGAAGTTGTTCTAGAGATGGATAAGCCACTAGTCATGTACTATGACAACAGTGGATCAATGGCTAATTAAAAAGAACCGAGGAGTCATAAGAGGGGCAAGCACATAGAGAGGAAATATAATCTCATCAGAGAGATAATACGCCGAGGTGATGTGACAGTTATGACGATAGCATCGGAACAGAACCTTACCGATCCATTCACAAAGACACTTCTAGCAAAGTCTTTTGAGGATCATGTATGCAATTTAGGGATAAGAGAGATGCCTCACTTCCTTTAAGGTCAAGTGAGAATTTGTTGGGCATAGTGCCCTGAAAGCATGTAATTAGTATTGTTTTAATGAAATTATTTGACATTTTTCTATATATAATTATTGTGAATGTATTATTATCGAGTAATATGAATAAATATCAGAAAATTCCAAATTTATTAATGTGACTACAATTTTGTATTAGTATGAAAGGAGTAAGATTAAAGATAATGAATTAAATTTTCCGCCACATATTAAAGTATGGAATCTTTAATATAGTGGTTGCTAGTACAGTCCACTAGCATTATGAATGCATGTGATCTAGATCAGAATCACTGATGTAGATATACATCTTAGTGGAGGTGCTTTATATAATTGTATTATATAGGACATGACTGATATGAATTAATTCTTTTTTAAAATTCCGTTTAGCATAAAAAATTAAATTCATATCAATCGATGGTCATATGCATATCAATCTGAATCCTAAGTAGTCATGAACTCATTTTTATGTCAACTAGATCTTTTGATTCACTCGTCACAATTTGTGTGTATATTAGACTAAAGACTTTTGTTTTAGAGATTCATTGAGATAGTTGGGAACATGATTTACAGATATGGAATCCAAACTTTCTTCATAGAAGATTGTATATTCGTTCTCTTAAGGGTTAATTCTAGAACTAAATAGTTTTGAGTTCAAATTTATAATCAAGTTATAAAATAATCATTCACTAGTGAAGTAATGGTACTTAAGGATAAAAAAATAATTAGAGGGGTAAAATGGTAAATTTCACTAGTTCTAATTATGAATCAATTTTTGGAGGATTGAATGCTGAAATGATTATATTAATGGACTATTAGAGATTGCTCAGTAAATATGCTATATAATTGTAAGAGTGCAATCTCATATTTTTCGTGGAACAATATTGAGAATAATAAATTAAAATTTATTATATAAAAGAGTTTAATTAATGATCTAATTTATTGAAGCTTGAAATTATAGGTTCATGGTCTCCAGGTCGTCTCTATAAAACACTGCATAGGATAAGAATGACAAATATTGAAAAATGACTTAGTTGTAAGAAAATAGTTCTATAGAGCGAATTCATAATTATAAGATAATTAGTATTAATTAATTAATTTAGGAATTAATTAAAAAATGTATTTAAATGGTGAAATTCGGAATTATTTAATTAAATAATAATATATTTGATTTTGAATTGAATATATTATATAATATTAAATTGATATGAGATATTAATTTAATATTAAGATTAAGTAAGTCAAATTTAGATTAGTTTGAGAAACTAATTTAAAATTTAAATAAGATATGCTTTTGATTTAAAATATATGAGATTATATTTTAAATAATATTTAAATAGGTTTGACTAACTCAAATGTTTCATCAAAAATATGATATAGTTTAAAATAACTAAGATTTTATTTCATAATATTTGAAACAATTTGACCTTATCAAATATATCATTAAACGAATGATGTGATTTAAAATAGATAAAACTCAATTTTAAATAAGATTTGAAAAAATTTAATCATATAAAAAATATCATATGATGATCATTTTATCATGATTAAATTACCAGTTCAATTAATTTAAAGAGTTTAAATTAATCAAAATACCTAATGAAGTTCTATAAATACATCTCATTATAAATATTTAGTAGAGGTTTTTTGATCTAGAGATTTTTCTGAGAGAAAAAGAAAAAGAAAACCTTGTCATCTCTACTTGCCCACACACATCCTATTGTGTTGAGGATCGACCTAGAAGATCGTGGTGTGAGTCTTGACGATCGATTCGTGTAGGCAAAGGTATGACCTCTTCGTATAGTTATAGGATTAATTTATATGTATATAAAGGATCGCTAAAATATTTTTTTTAAAAAGTTTTGTTATACACTAGGACCGATTGTTTGCTCCGCTACGTGGTTTTGAACCGCCTTTTCTAACATAAGTTCGTAGAACTAAAGCATTAACTTTTGCTCAATTTCTAACTCGTAGGTTGACTTCTCTTTTCTTCAAGATTCATCTAATTTTTAGGTTATGCACATTATTGCTAGAATATCCCATTTAATTAGTTCTTATAGTTAGATAATGTTTGTAGCCTAAACATTATAAGGGATGTAATAGACTAATATTTAAGTAAGACTTACAAGTATAAGGTAAAAAGTCCCTTATGGCTAGGGCCAATTTTCGAGCAGGTTTGTGAAAAGGATTGAAAGAAAATCCTAAGAAATTAGTCTTAAAGTTATTAGACTAATAATAATAATAATATAATTAGAATAATAATAAAATAGTAAAGGGAAAAGCTCACTCGTCCCTCTGTCATAGTATGTGATAAGAAGGAATATAGAAATTATATATATACAGATATAGATATATATGTATATTGGTTATCAAGAGAAAGCAAACACGTAGCAGGTCTTAACTACGAAGTTAACACCTTCAGCTACAACTTCGTACATCACCTACAAATTTCATTTAGCTTTGGTGGTCAAAATATTTCTCATCTCTCCCTAGCCAAAGCAAAATTTCAAGCATAACTCAAGGATTATTTCCTTCTTCTATCATCTGGAATAATTGGAAGTGAAAGTAAGGATTCTCACGTAAGGGACCTACCACCTAAAGCTCACAGGCTGCGATTCTAATCTCATTAGTTTGAAGCAGATTATACCAGTTAAGAGTTACCTCTGGTAAGAATCGCCACTACTATTATAGTCAAGATCTTTAGTTCTTTTATAATAGATCAAGAATGAGAGTAGAATTTATAAAGTATAAGATATCAATATGAGATCAAGGTTTATACGTCTTAAGTAGTTAGCAAGGTTTCGAATATGTCAAAGTTTAAATGCAAGGTCGATGGGTTGATGGTGTCGATATACTCAACGCCTTAATAAAATATGAAGTACTCGACGGGTTGACGACTCAATGCCTCGAAGCACCCGATGGCTCGACGCCTTCAAATAAGCGAAGTACTCGATGTTGGGCATGGTGCCCTGAAAGCATGTGACGAATGTATTAATAAAAGTGACATTTTTCCTATATAACTATTGTGAATGTATTATTATTAAATAATATGTATAAATATCAAACAATTCCAAATTTATTTATGTGACTATAATTTTGTATTGGTACGAGAGGATTAAGATTATAGATAATGAATTAAATTGTCTGCAACATATTAAAGTATGAATTATTTAATTTATGGTTGCTAGTATGGTCCGCTAGCATTATGAATGCAAGTGATCTAGATCCGGATCACTGATGTAGATAGACATCTTAGTAGAGGTACTTTATATAATTAGATTATATAGGACATGATCCAATATAAATAAATTCTTTATTAAAATACCATTTGCCAAAAAGAATTCTATTCATATCAATAGATGAACATATGCAGATCAATATGAATCCTTGTCACGGTTTATTTGTAAAATGAATCTTTTGATTCATTCGTCATGGTTTGTTTGTAAAACAGGCTAAAGACTTTTGTTTTTGAGATTCATTGAGATAAGTGGCTGGAAATATGATTTACAGATATAGAATCCAAACCTTCTTCATAGAAGATTGTATATTGGTTTTCTTGAGGGTTAATTCTGGAACTGAATGGTTTTCATATATCAAATTTGTAATTAAGTTATAAATTGACCGTTCACTAGTGAATTAATGGTACTTAAGGATAAATAGATAATTAGAGGGCTAAAATGGTAATTTTGACTAGCTCTAATTATGAATCAATTATTAGAGGATTAGATTGCATGTAATGATAATATCAATCGACTATTAGAGATTGCTCTATAATATGTTCTATAATTGCAAAAGTGCAATCCCATATTTTTAGCTGAACAATATTGGGATTAATAAACTATATTTATTAAGTTAAAGAGTTTAATTGATAATCTAATTTATTGGAGCTTAGAATTAAAGGTTCATGGTCCCTAGTTCACCTCTATAAAATACTGTATAGAGTAAAAATGACAAAGGTTGAAAAAATGACTTATTTGCAAGAAAATAGTTTTATGGGGCAAAATTGTAATTATGAGATAATTAGTGTTAATTAATTAATTAAATTAAAAGATGTATTTTAAATGATGAATGTCGAAATTCATATATTAAATAAAAATATATTTGATTTTGAATTAAATATGTTATATATAATATTAAATTGATATGAGATATTAATTTAATATTAAGATTAAGAAAGTCAAATTTAAATTGGTTTGAGAAACTAATTTAAAATTCAAATAAGATATGATTTGATTTAAAATAGATGAGATTATATTTTAAATAAGATTTGAAAAGGTTTGACTAAATTAAATATATCATTAAAAAATATAATATGATTTGAAATATATAATATTCTATTTTAAAACAGATTTAAAAAGATTTGACTATATCAAAGATATCATCTAATGATTTTCTTGTCATTTAATATTATAATTGAGTCAGCAATTCAATTAATTTAATATGTTTAAATTAAATTGAAAAACCTTATGGAACTCTATTAATACATCATGTTCTAATTATTTCATGATGCGAAAAATAAAGAGGCTTTTTCACAAAAAGAAAAAGAGAGAAAACCTTGTTATCTCTATATGCTCACACACGTCTTAGTATGTTGAGGATCGACCTCCAAGATTATGTTATGAGTCTCGTCGAACAATTCGCTCAGGCTAAGGTACAATCTCCTCATATAGTTATAAGATTAATTTATATATATATATATATATCTAAGGGATCTCTAAATATTTTTTTTTTAATTTTTGTTATACACTAGGATCAAATTACTTGCTTCCGTTGCAAAATTTTAAACCCATTTTCCAACACTCGATGGCTCGACATACTCAATGGGTTGATGTCTTGACGGGTCAATGCACTCGATGCTTCAAGTATGCGAAGTACTCGCTGGGTTGACATGTTGATGGGTCAACGCCTACTGTAATAGCAACAAAGTTTCAACACCTTAAGTTAATTATGTGTTTTAAATAGAATTGATAATCAAGTGCATACTAAGATAAACAAATGTTTGGATAGGTTAGAAACTGGCCTAAACGTATAGGATCTGCAGTAAGCTCTTACCAATATAGGACATATGATGGGTAAGTAAAGTCACACCTACAATACAAGTATTTTCATTGTTTATTTAGGTTGAGATTTATGATATTGATATGAATGCAACATAGCATACTAAACATTAAGTTGATTGTGTGGTGCTGCATTTTTATAAAACATGTTGGAATTGAGTTTATATTATTTGAATATACATCTTTTCCAAAAAGTATTGAATGCATAATCGGTTTCTATGCCAAAACAGCAAAGATAAAAGTTATGCTTTTAAATCGATTAGTGTGATGCTCGACGTGACATAAGCTTAACATTATAGCGAGGCGCTACCTGGTCAGGGCGGACTGAGCGGAGTTACTGATCTTAGAGATTTGACTCGATCTGGGCTGACTAAGAGAGGTCATTGATTCAAGATGTGATCTAATTAGGTTGGAATAAGCGGGGTCGCTGATCTCATATATTTTTAGTCATAGAGGACCATGGATCATAGTAGTGCTGGGGGTAGTATCCTTAGGGCCCATAGTAGAAGAAAGGGCATCCCACTTGCTTAAAAAGATTTATAAGGATTTGCAAAACTATTCAAACGAGTTATTTCAAAATGTATTTGAATATGCTTTATGCATGTGAGATAAATTATTTGCTTATTGAGCTTTTTAGCTCATAGTAGTTGCTTGTGTTTGTAGGTGAGTAGAAAAAAGGAAAGTCAGTAGCTTGGTGACCAGGTGAATGAAGTGTGATCAAGCTGGTGTGGAGTACATATGGGACCGCCTTGTGGGAGACAAGAAAGTTTGAAAATGTAATTTTGGAAACGCCTTCTTTTAATGCATTTTGAGAAATTTTTAAAAGCAATACTTTGTTTTATTAACATATATAAATATTATCATATATTATGTAAGGCGTGCCTGGGGTACGCATATATTATGTAAGACATGCCTGGGTATGCATCTATAGAAAATAGTATAAGACGAGCCCGAGGTACACATCTATAGAAAATAGTGTAAGACATGCTCGAGGTACGCATCTATAAATAATACTGTAAGACATGTTAGGAGTATGCATCTGTAGATAACAGTGTAAGACATGCCATGGGTACGCATCTGTAAAAAATAGTATAAAATATGCCTGATGTACGCATCTGTAGAAAATAGTGTA
Source organism: Coriaria nepalensis (assembly GCA_027186245.1). Lineage (NCBI taxonomy): Eukaryota > Viridiplantae > Streptophyta > Magnoliopsida > Cucurbitales > Coriariaceae > Coriaria > Coriaria nepalensis. The sequence continues at coordinate 28,225,736 of CP114483.1, forward strand.
AGATGTACCTGGGGTATGCATCTATAGAAACTACTGTAAGACATGCCAGAGGGCATGCACATGAGCGCATCGATAATCACACAAAGCCCAGTTTTGTATTATAATAAAAATATTATTATTTTATTCATCGGTAATCGCATAGGGCCTAATTTTGTATTGTAGTAAAAGTATTATTATATTTAAAAACAAAATTACTATTTTTCGCAAAGGTATTTCAAAAAGCAATGTAGCTAGTAGGAAGGTCGTTACAATTGCAAATATGAGAATTACATAAAATATCTAATACTTAAGTAGAATAGTCATTGTACGAAAAATTAACCTCAATCACGAACATACCTGAAGCAGCATCACCGTACTTTTTTAGATTTGCAAGGTAATCCTTGCAATTCCTCTTCCAATGTCCATATTCTCCATGATGGAAACACTTTCCCTCTTTGTCTTTTTGTCTTTCCATCATCATTCCTTGCGTTAAGAACCTTTTTCTTGTCTTCCTTCCTAAGCTTAGCCTTCTTCTTCCTTTCGAAAGAACTTCCCCTAAGAAACATAGGTTTTTCTTTCTTGATGGATTTTTGGTCGTTTGTAGCATCTTATGAAAATCACATAGCTCTAGCCTTATTGTATTCATATGGAATTCGAGCACAAACGAAGCAAATGAATCAGGAAGTGATTGCAACACCGAGTTATTTATCAACTTGGAATCTATTACCAAACCTAGATTCTCAAGTTGTTCAATATAAGCAGTCACTTTAAGCACATGGTCACTAACAGAGGCGCCTTTAGTCATCTTTATGCAAAATATAACCTTAGATATCTCGTAGCTTTTGTTGTGAGTATCTTCACCATAAATGGCTTTAAGGTTATCGATAATCTCAACAGCATGAAATCAATAAAATAGGGTTTAACAATAAATAGCTTTAAGCAGCAACACCATTATTTCTACATTTGATCCCTCAAGTGGGACCTGCATGACCGACTAATTAACAATATTAGACAAACATTCATATCTGAGAACAATTCTTAGATTTCTATACTAGTCTCTAAAGTTGGTTTCAACCATCCTATTTTGCTCAAGTATCAATTTTAGTTTTCAGATATTGCATACTACAAAACACATAAAAACAAAACACAACAACATAAGAAAATATGCACAAAATATTAGCTACTAAAAATTTTAAAAGTCACAAAATTTTCGGTATCACCCACTATTTTATTACGAAATTATCTTCATCTTCTTAATACAACACAAGAAAAATTAGTTTTCTTAGTGGGAAAGGATCAAACGGTCAGATATTATAATTTCACATATCTTTAGCCAATTATAATAAACATGGAAGGTAGTAAACTCTTTTGCAATTACATCTCATGTAATTCCTTTATTTTACCTCTAAGAAAACATAATCCCATGTGACCATATCTAATTATGTTATCTTAGTTGAGCTTAACCCAAACTTTCTTGTGAAATGTAATGTGTTAAACTAGTATGTGCATGTGTCCATATCCATGCCTAGAATAATAGCATTACTCAGTCATGCATCTCATGCAAAATAATAAATACGCATACTTATACTACATATAAGTCCCATGTATCTGTATCCAACTTACAGTTAATGCAAATATATATTATAATATTTGAAAGGTAAGCCACAAAACAATTTCATGACAAATTTTAGCTCAATATAATCATAGGAAGGATTCGAATTTTGGTCTCATCACAAACAATCACATGTACATATTATGCATGTTTAATCTCATAGTCTTTAAATAGGATGTGATAACCTATTCAACCAAGCATATATATACATCTCATGATGCATTCACATTTAAAAAATTAAATCACATACATCTAATGCATGAACATGTTAGAACAATTTTAATCATTCATGCATTTTTGTTGTTTTATCTATTGGTGCATGATAATGTTATGTTCATGGAAATCAAACAAATCTTTAGATCTAATCTATTCTTGTTAACTTCATTGAGTATATTTTAATCATTTCAAGCACAACAAACAATAAAAATCATCTTCCTTTATTCTTGAAGGATACTTGCCATTTCCAAAACAAAAGATACTATTTTGGAAAATTTCCTATTTAATAGTCACTTCTAGAATTAGGAAACATGCCAAAATAAGACATTTAATCCCACCTGATATATTATTAAAATCTATCAAATATTAATTCAATTATCACTTTCATAATCAAAATCATATTTTAATTATTCTAAATAAAAAATCAGATTTTATTTGATTTGAGGAAAGTATCCCAAGAACCTAATCGAATTAGGGTTTCAATGCGATGACGATGTCGCCACCGCTGCTTAGAGCAGAAGCCCGGTTGCTGCCACAATTTGCTTGCATGCACTAGGCAATAGTGCGCACTCCCGCCTAGCAGCAGTAGCACTGCCGTTGCTCCAAGTAGCGGTGGCAGTTATCCTTAGCAGTAGCCTGCCTCCTTGCCTAGCAAGGTGACAATGCCTATTTCGCTCTTTCCTTTTCCGATCAAGATTTTGACAAAACATTATTCATGGAATTCAAGAACATCCAAGAAAAAGATCAATACATCAGATTAAAAAAACTTTACACGCATTTTTCAATCTAACCTGGCTCAGATACCATTGTTATGATTTATTTGTACAAGTAGGGAATGTAATTTAAAATTTTCAGATCTAATCCTAGTTACAGTATAAATCCACACCAAGAAACATCGTACAAAAGTTATATATCATATATATAATGATTTTACAAAAAGCACAGTAAATCCAATCAAATTAAATTTCAAGATTAGAAAAGGGTTACCAATCTTAACGACCAAAGCAATGTTGGCGACCAGAAAAGGGTTACCAATCTTAACGACCAAAGCAATGTTGGCGCCCAACTTCAATTTGCTCTTGCAATCAAAATGGAAGGAATAATAAACGCCTATGTGTTCATCCTCTAATCATTATTGACATAATCTGGTTCACTTAGTTTATTTTCTACCTAAGGATTCAACTTATGAATCAAAATGTTTGGGGTAAGGGAATGGTAAAACACTAGCTCCCTCACACTTGGGTTTTGCCTAAAGAAGTAGTAGAAGACTTCTTGATTTTTTGCTAGCCCTGATGAGGTATTTAGAATGTTTCATTAGGTTAAAGGTTTCCTAAAGTCAACCTGTTACTTTGACATGATTACCAGCTAACCTGGTCAAGGGTTTTCTTAACCCAATTAAGGAAACATTGGGTTAAAGCGCACTCATATGGCTGGATATTTCATGGGTCATAAGCCCCTATATTTTACTCAATAATTTGATTAATTTGGTTTATTAAAATCCAATTAATAAATTGGACAACTAACATTTTAATGTTCAATTATTAAATATGGACCTTAAGACTTTTTTTAATTAAATAAAAGTTCTATGTAATTTCTTAATTTCTAATTAAATTAATGTCACACTTAGTTGTTCTAGCAAAGTTAAATGAAATGAAATTTTATAAATTAATAATTACCATTATGCCCTTATAGTTAAACTATAAGTCACTACTATTTTACCCTTAAAATGGAAATGGTTTATTTTCCTTTCCTCCTATTAATCTAAAATGAGTTACCATCGAACCTTATGTGTGTGACCGATTATGTTCTACATCACGCTAATAAGAGGGTTTCATGACACATTATGATTTTATTTAATTCCCTGTTAAATTCATTTATTTTAAAATACCTTTTAGATTAAATAGTTAATTTTATCAAGATTGACTTTTAGCAAAGTGTCAAACTACATAGAAGATGAGAAGTTATTATCTTCCAAAAGAACCTCCTATGACTATAATATATACTTACAATAAATTATTATTTCAACTTATCAATATCCTAATTCGTCGGAGGGCATAGTTTAACTGTTAAATTCTAATGGCTCATTTAGTTCAATTCTAATCGCACTCCGTATTTCCTTAATATTCTCATCTTCTCATCTACTTGAAGGAGGCTTTTCTTCCATTTATTGTGAATGTCTCTCGAGTGGTAATGAATCAAGAGGTAAAGTGTAGGCAACCACTAAGTACTTTTATTAATAACAATTATTGTATGCTAATATTTGTAATAAGATTGTATCACACTATAATTGCGTCCTACATGGTCAAAACTCGATTGGAATAACATACATACACTTTCATGACCTACCACTTAAAGGGGAATAAGCCCAATTATTACTTTTAACTAGATTAAGAAAATATTTAACTAAGTTAATAGTTGACTAAGTCAAAGTTCTAGGTTTATTCACAACAGAAATCAATTGAGTGAATTGAACTATGTTTGGCCAAAATTTATAGAGAGAAAAGCATGTCTTTTTCCTTCCTCGTCCTCGAGCTTTTTGATTCATGAATTGAAACTCAAAATAGAAATCAATTGAGTGAATTGAACTATGTTGATCATGATTAGATGATGAACACTTGGGCACCTTGACATCTTCTACACATGGAGCAATTAGAGCTGCAGTTCGGTTAAGTATTAATATCTGTAAGTTTTCTTATATCTTAATCATTTTATGTTTTCAGGGACGTTTCTGCACTTTCTCTAAAGAATATGTGTTATGTTAATCGTATAATTGATCTTGGACATGTTTATTAGTTTAATCCGCTAATCATATTAGATCTAAAAGAGATTTTAAATTTATCGTTTCCACTACGTGGATTAATCGTAGACTAGAGAGAGGGAGATAAATTTCCTAATTCTTCATCGATTCTATCTTACCATACATTCCCTTTTTGTATTCAAATTCCATTACAATAATTGAATTAACAAAATAATTGTTTTACAGCTTTGATGGGTTTATTCATCTTATAATCTTTCCACCATTTTTGGTTATGCAGACCCTCTTTTCAGACATGTCATGTGCACTACTTCCCATCTTGTCGTCTGTTATTTGAATTCATGTATCATTCCATCCTTGAAAAGTTATAACAAGTGTTTTGGAATGAAAAATGCTAAGCTACTAGTACTTGGCTTGAAGACCATTTTCAACTTCTAGGTTCTTTATCACCACAGTCATTAAGAGGAGACCGAATGTCAATTCTTCCGTTTCTCATGAAAGGAATGTGCCACTGATTCCATTCCTTAAGTGAGAATGAAATTAAAATGCTTATGATTCTTTTATTTAGATTCTACCCAAAATGGAGAACATTAAGATTCCTCAGACCCCTAGAATAGGAAATCAGTCATTCCCTTTAAAATAGATGTCTTCCAAATATAATAAAATAATCTATTCATTTATATGATATTATTTTCATAATATTTATATTATTATGGATATATTGCGTAATTTTTGAAACACTAATTTAGAAAGACCTAAAACATGATAAAGAATCATTAAAATGTGGAATTAAAATCATTCTATATTATCCATTCCCTATACAACCAAACAAACAATAAGGAATTGATTATTCGATTCCACTTTTTGGAAAGTATCGGTTATTTCAATCCCTCTTATTCTCATTCTCATTCCCATTAGAAAATCAAAACAATCTCCCCATTAGAGTCTACAATTTTCTTGTCTATGATAGAGGTGGAGTATGTGGCAACAATGAGACAGTAAAGGAAGTGATTAGGTTGAAAGGTCTAGTTGATGGTATTATTTTTGTTATCCTTTATGATTGAGATACTTTCATTCAATATTACAGAAATTTTAACGTTTCACAAGAGAATCAAACATATAGATGTAAGATATTACTTCATTAGGGAGAGTGTATCTCAAGGTTCTAGTCGCAGAAAATCTAGTTGACATGACCTAGAAGTCATTAACTATGTCCAAGTTCAAGAATTACTTAGACTTGATTGGTAGTTATAGTAAGTAGTCCCTACAAAACTAATAGCAGAGGTGATTGAAAAATGGGGATTTTAGTTAAATAATCTTAATACAAAAAAAAATGTAAAATAGTCAACTCTTATAAAATTTTGTTAAGTTTGTAGCCCTCTTTTATTAATTATTTAAACAAATACCCTCACTCTATCATCCTTTTTGGCCAAACAAAAAAATAAAACAAAACTTCATTAACATTAATACAAACTTTGTGTTGTTGATCCGCGACGACAATAACCCATCTGTTTTTTGTAGATCATCGATCATTACTCGATATTTTGGTCAGATTTATACATTTTCTGGTTTTCTAGGCTTTCTTGGTAAGTTTTCTTTTCTTTACATGCTTTTCTACATTTTCACATCTCTCTTACATTTCTTTCTCTTCTTTTCTTTTCCTTTCTTTTCTTTCAACATTTTGACTGATTATAAGAAATTATGGGTCTACATTCTACATTTCTTTCAAATTTTTTCAAATCACTGAACTGGACCGAGATCTAAGTCCATAATTCAGTGGACCTATATAAGTCTGACCTATATAGGTCCACTTATTTTTGGACTGAGAACTCGGTCCAATGAATTCTGGACCGAGAACTTGATCTAATATTTTCAGTCCAATTATTTCTGGACCAATATTTTGGTCTAATATTATCAATCCATTAAATTATGGACTGAATCTAGGTCCAGAATTCACCGGACCTATATAGGTCCAATTATTTCTGGACCGAGAACTTCACAAATGAATTTTGGACCAAGAATTCGGTCCAATATTCTTGGTTTCGTTATTTCTAGACTGAGATTTTGGTCCAATATTTTTAGTAAATTGAATTATTGACCGAGTTCTCAGCCCAATAAATTTAGTGCTGTCATTTTTGGACCAATCTTAGACCAGTTACTTAAGAATTGTTGTTATATTTTTTTTCTTTCTATTTAATAGATATTGATTTTAAATTATTTATTTTCCAGTAATGAAGTCATTTGTGTACATAGCTATATGTTTCAATGGAGAATGGAAGTAGGATGAGACCTCAAAGCTGTCAAAATACTAGCTTCTGAAAGACTCATAAGGATGGATGAGTATTGTAGTTGAAACTAGTGTCAAATCTAGTGAGTTGTTAGAGATCGTCTAGAATACTATCAACATTAATCATACTGAATTTGGCTTGAAATTATCATACAAGCCAACATCCTCGTTGATCACACATCCGATGTTTATAGAAAAGGATGCATATATGAAGTTATTTTTAGTGTACTTATGTTCGAGAGAGGCAGATAATGTAAACCCCCTCAAACTCAAACAACCAATAGTTGATGGGCAAATAAATTATAGAAACAGTATCATCCTCTAAAAAAAAAAGGGTATATATATATATATATATATACAAATACAATAAATTCCACAAGTATCTAATGTATTTTTATATATGAACTCAGTCATGTTTATGTCCTTCTAGACCAAGAATTTGGTCTGGATCAGAAACTTAGACCGAGATAAATTATATTAGGTCTCGGTCTGGGAAGGAAGAAATACTCCTTGGTCTAGATCGGGAACTCAGACCGAGAGACATTATATTAGATCTCGATCTAGGAAGGAAAAAAAAAGTCCTCGGTCTAGATCATGATTTTAGATTGAGAGACATTATATTAGGTCTTGGTCTGGGTGGGAAAAAAAAGGTCTTGATCTTACATACTCTAGGAAAAGTACTCGATCTGAGGTGCTTTGGACATGTTACGCAAATATATATATATACATACATCTATATATATGGGTACACGTATACAGATTAGTAAAATATCAAATAAGGATTGGACATGCATTAAATGATCACTTAACTGGTAAGACACCTCTTGCTTGAGATAAGCATTCAATCAAATAAGAGTGCCACATTTTAAAGCTAAAACAATATCATGGTTAATAACCATTTTGAATTCGGTCAAGTAATAAGACCTGTTACGTAAAGGCCAACCTTTTACAACAACAAAATAAGCTTCCTCTTCTCGTTCTCTGCTCTCCTTTAGAAACGAATTGGGTGATTAAGCTAGATTATAATCAAGGCAGAAGTGTGACAAGCCAATTAAGAACTAAGTAAGAATCTTAACCTCTACCTCCTTAAGTTCTAGACATGATTTACTTACATCATGTATTAGCGTACACTATAATGACTACTAAGAAATTTCCTAGTAGTAGAATGTTAATAAATATATGAAGCTAATAAGTAGAATATTCAGGTTGAGTATGATTAATGGAGGTTGATGGGTTTAAGTTGTAATCTAAGAAGGAAAGTTAATGAAATAGAAAATCTAAAAAGGAAGAAAGAGAACTCGGTCTGGACCGAGAACTCATACCGAGAGATATTATATTAGGTCTCGGTCTGGGAAGGAAGAAAAAGTCATCAGTCTTGATCAGGAACTCAGACCGAGAGACGTTATATTAGGTCTCGGTTTGGGAAGGAAGAAAAAGTCATCGGTCTTGATCAAGAACTCAGACCGAGAGATGTTATATTAGGTCTCGGTCTGGGAAGCAAGAAAAAGTCCTTGGTTTGGATTAGGAACTTAGACCGAGATGTTATATTAGGTCTCGGTCTAGGAAGGAAGAAAAGAGTTGAAACTAAATTCCTAAAAATAAATGAGAAATTATTGGTGAGACAAATCAATTAAATAGAAAAGCTTCTAGAAAGTTAAGCTTTTATTTAACTAAGTTAATTTCTTAATTGTATAGGCAAACAACGAACTCAATGTTCGTGAACTACACAATCCCTAAAGGAAAGCTTGGAATCCAAGTTCAAATCTCACTTACAACATGGAAGTTGTTTTTGAAAGACAATGAGTTATGTTTTAATGATTACATGGTTGCTCATATATGAATTGATTGATCGTCATGAAATGATTAATTTTGATGAGTGCTAAGGTTGTTATAGTCGTTGTTATAGAAATTCTTGAACAACATATGCACTCATAAACATAATGCCAATTTATGTCACATTTCATGTTGAGAAATTAAGAGGTGTATAAGATAGAAAGAAATGAGATAAAGTAAGATGTGTCGTATCGACCCTCGAAAGAAGGGCATGAGGCCCAATGAAGTGGGGATTATGATGATGCATGCACGAGGCATGAAAAATGAAAAGACCATGCTTAAGTTCAGATTGGATCACTCCCCCGACTTTCCCTTGGTCGAGCACTCAACAGGTACATGATGAGTGCTCAATAAAAGGAATAAGTAAGAAAATGTTAGAAAGATTAATAAAGGAGCATGTGATGAGCCTTACGAAGAGTATAAATCTAAGAATGCTATATATTACTTATCTCATACATCATATGCATTCATAATTATTTTGTGAATCATGTTTGTACTTGTTGAGTGAAAGCTCACATCCTACATTCCATGTTGTAAGTACGAAGGGTAAGCAACTGAGTATTTTACCCTAACAACCTTACCGGGGGAGTGTAATGATGACGAACGAGGTAGTGATACCAGGACGAAAGTTACCATGTAACTTCCACTTTAAAATTGTAAATAGTACGCGTAGAAATAGATTGGTGCATCGTGAAGATGGGGGCAATATCTTGAGGATAGTTGTATAAATGTTTTGAATCCTCCTAGTCAACATGTGCCCTATAAATAGTAGTATGATAGCACTTTTTTTTCCTAATTATAATGAATTTTGTGATGATGCGAGAACCACTCTTATAAAAAGGTTTTAAAGGATTTTAAAAAAAAATCCAACAAAAAAAAAAGAAAAAAAATTTATATCTAATATTTACACTCGGATTTTATAAGTAAAAGCAGTGTAACGGTTCGAATAGCGCAGATCACTACATTGATATTCATGTAGATCAACAATGTCGTTATTTCGCGAGTTTGCAATCGGCCTATACAGTAGCATCATTTAAGGCTTCCAGACCACTAGTGCATCATGGCATGGGGAGTAGGATCAAGATATAATAAGGATATGTGGATAGCATTAGCTTTACGGCAACTGTATGGTGAAGCAATGGATTGGTCGGAGGAGTTGCAATGTGACCCGTGGCATTACCCATGGGATGACTTATGTATTGATATCAAGCGCGGGTTTGTAGAATGATGGAAGTAGACTCTGACAAGGACCCGAAGGAAGATCTAGAAGAAGACTCGCAGGAAGCCCCAAAGAAGGATCCCCAATAGGATCATGACAAAGACTAGTGGATATAAATTATAGAGCTGCATATTTAGGTTGTGGTGCGTTAGTTAGGGTTAAAAACTAGTGCATGGCATGACTTTGGTATGATGTTTGCATGGTCTTTTACGAACCCTTGCTTTGTGTATCGAAATGCTATGGCGTGAACTGATGGCATATATATGTATATATGGATACATATTTTAGAGTATGTTAACTACTGAAATGACCTATATTTTCCTTTATAAACTATAGGGTTATGAACTTTAAAACGATTAAAGACAACTAGAAATGTAGAATTATGGAAACCCCATCTAACCGAAGTTTGGAAGAACAAAATAGAGAAGCGAAATTGGTAGCACTAATTTCTAATCTTCAATAACGCCTAGAAGCACAATAATTAGTAATCCAAAATTTACAAAGTCAAATGGCATGGTGACACCCTGGTGAAGGAGGACTTACGGTGAGAGGGCAGGAGCCGGAGGTGCTACCGGAGGATATACTACCTAGAGTACAGGCTCGCGGTAATCAGGGGATACAAGATATCAGACAAGAGCCACTCTACCAGCGGTTCCACCTGAAACCTTCAGAGTATGAGGGTTCAACGGATCCATTAGTGGATGAGGAGTGGTTGTAGTCCATTCAAACGATTTTGAATTTCATGGACCTTACAGAGAGAGAGAAGGTTATGTGTGTAAGTTATATGTTCAAGAAGAATGCCCGCTATTGGTGGAAGATAGTTAAGATGAGACGGGATACGACAAAAATGACATGGGAAGACTTCACCGTGGAGTTCAATAAGAAATATTTTAATAGGGACGCTATAGCAGCTTAACAGACGGGGTTCATTAACCTCTCAAACAAGGGAATATGTCGGTGACTGAGGCAGTTCAGAAATTTGATCAATTAGCCCGACTATGCCCTTTCTTAGTACCCACAGAGGTGGAACGGGTTAGGAGAATGATGAAGATGTTTCACCCGGAACTGGCAGTGATCATTGATAGTGGTGATAATCCCCTGACTACTGTAGCTGAATGTGTCGGAAGAGCTCTTCGGGCAAAGTATCGCCTTGCTCGAGCTAAGGAGGAAAGAAGGAAGTTCTTTGAGGCACGAAAGAGCTCAAGAAGACAATTTAAACCGGGGAATGATAATTTCCATAAGGGTTAAGGATTTCAGCTCCAAGAATCAAGTAATTAAGCTTAGATGTATATGAACAATAAGAGGAAAGGAAATTTTGGTGATCGACAATAACAAAGAGGGAAAGCAAACAATGCTAATAGGACTGTCTTCCCTAACTGTCCAAAATGCGGGAAGAAACATAGAGGAGAATGTAGATGGGGCTCAAGTATCTATTACAATTATGGAAAGGAAGACCACTATGCTCAGAGCTACCATAACCGAGCAAATGAGAGGATAAAAAGCCCAATCCACCAAGGGCTTAAGGGCCCCAACTCAATGTGATGCAACCCCAGATCGGAGGCCCTACCATCAGCCAATGTAGATTAGAAGCACCAAAGATGAATGCCCGAATATTCATGTTCTCCATGATTGAAGTGGAGGCAGGAACCTCGAGCATGATGACAGGTCAACTTACTGTTTCCAACTTAGATGCTTATGTGTGTTTAATTTAGGTGCCACCCATTCCTTTACATCATCTACTTTTGCTAGTAGACATGATAGAGATAAAGATAGATTGGGACAAATCTTTAGAACCACCCTCCCCTCAGAAGAAGTCCTAATATCTAGCTGCTAGTTTCGTGCAGTACTAGTTCTTATTTCTAGAAAAGAACTATACGCCGATCTGGTGATCATCGATATAAGCGATTATGACGTTATCCTAGGAATGGATTTCCTTGTAAAATACAATGTATCTATTGGATGTAGAGATTGCAAAGTCACGTTTAACCTGGATGGCGGTGAAGGATTTGAGTATGAAGGGGACTTTAGAAGACAACCTAAAAGGATGATCTCAGTCCTGAGGGCGAAGAAATTGCTAGGTAGTGGTTGGGTTAGTTAGCTAGCTAGTGTTGTGGACCAAACGATGGAAATGAAGATTGGTCTTGAAGATGTACCGATGGTAAAGGATTTTAATGAAGTGTTCCGCGCAGAATTACCAAGTCTACCACTAGACCGAGTCATCGCCTTTGAAATTGAACTAGTACTAGGGAAAATGCCTATATCTAAGGCACCGTATCAAATTAAACCAGCAGAACTCAAGGAGTTATAGACTCAGCTACAAGAGTTATTGGAGAAAGGATTAATACGGCCTAGTCACTCAGGAAGCACCGGTCGTTTTTGTGAAGAAGAAGGATGGAACAATGAGGCTATATATCAACTATTGGGAGATTAATAAAGTCACACTGAAGAACAAATATCCCCTACTAAGGATTGATGATTTGTTCAATCAGCTAAAAGGGGCAACGACCTTCTCTAAGATCGATTTGCAATCACAATATCACTAGCTAAGAGTTAAGAAAGAATATGTCCTAAAAATGGCTTTTAGGACTTGGTATGGACATTATGAGTTCTTAGTAATGTCATTTGGGTTGACCAAAGCCCCTGCAACATTTATGGATTTGATGAATTGAGTGTTCAAGGCCTTTCTCGATAAATCTGTAATAGTATTTATCGATGATAGACTTGTATATTCCAAATCCAAAAAGGAGCATGAACATCATCTAGAAGCCGTGTTGCGGATATTGAAAAAGCAGCAACTCTATGCGAAGTTTTCAAAATGCGAGTTTTCGCTGGACGAAGTGAAATTCCTCGGGCATGTAGTGTCTCGGGGATGAATATAAGTGGACCCTGCAAAGATTGAAGCCATAATGAGATAGCCAACTCTTACCACAGTCACTGAAATTTAAAGTTTTCTTAGTTTAGCGGGGTACTACAAACGATTCATTGAAGGATTTTCTAGTCTCACTGCACCACTCACAACTATCACTACAAAAGAAAAGAAGCATGAGTGGATAGAAAAGTGTAAATAGAGCTTCCAATAAAAAAAGAGTTGACTTACTAGTGCACCTATTCTCATCATACCTACCAAGGAAGCATAATTTATGATATATAGTGACGCATCAAAGATTGGCCTAGGGGCAGTGCTGATGCAAGATGGAAAAGTAGTAACCTACGAATCAAGACAACTACAAAATCATGAGAGGAACTATTCGACTCATGATTTGGAATTGGTAGCGGTTGTGTTTTCCTTTAAAATATGAAGATAGTATCTCTATAGGGCCCGTTGTAAGATATTTATGGATCATAAGAGTCTCAAGTATATCTTTACTTAGAAGGAACTCAATATGAGACAAAAGAGATGGAGGAATTGGTAAAGGATTATGACTATGAGATTCTTTATCACCCCGGAAAGGCGAACGAAGTTTATGTTGCATTAAGTCGGAATATTCTGGGAACATTGATGGTAATTAATACCTTGCGTCGAGAACTGCAAAACGAAACCAGGAGTTAAGATTAGAGATAATTATAGGAGAAATGTTAGCATTAACCCTACAGCCAACCATTTTCGATAGAATGAACGATTCTCAAGCAGCTGACCCAAGCTTATGGAGAAGTAAAAAAGAAGTCAAAGAGGGAAAAAATCAGAAGTTTAGTCTCTCTCCTGATAGATTTTGAAACAAATTCCAAAAAAAAAAAAGAAAAAAAAATTATAACAAATACTTACACTCAAATTTTATAAGTAAAAGTAGTAGTGTAACAGTCCAAATAGTGTGGGTCACTATAGATAAATCTCCACCTAACATGACGTTTATTTCGAGAGGGGCAAGTGATATACATGTTCGAGAGAAACATTAATTACCCATTCTTAGTAATGATGATAATGAGAATTTTATAAATTAGGATGATGATAGTGACAAATATCTATATGAAAGGATGAATATAGAGGTGGAAGAGGATGCATCAGAGGATGAGGTTGAAGTTATGGCCAAGGTTGAGAATATGGATGACGGAGGTGAAAGAATGGAGGAAGAATGTGATAATCGTTAGAACAACGAAATTAATCTTGATACAATTTTATATGATGATGACTACTTTCTGGGAGTAGTACTTACCTCTCATCATATTCATGATGCTTTATCGACTACAGATAATCTAAGTATAACGCTTCCTACTCACGAGTTGTTGGTACTATTTCTATCACAACATGAAAATGAAATTGAAGAAGAGGGGCTATAATCAATTCATAAAATGAAGCATCTTGAACTTGATTCTTGTCTAGGCTGTAGGAAAAGATACCCATCGCCATTGATTTGGTATTCATATCTGACCGTTCACAAAGTATTAAAAATGTTTTGCAAAGTGTTTACCCTAATTCAAAACACGATGCATATATTTGGCACATCGTGCAAAACATCAAGTTGAGATTCAGGGGTAGTGGAATCGACTATCTATTTAAGACTGCAGCAAAAGCATGCAAAGTTGAAGAGTTCAAGTTATACTTCAATGAGATTAGAGCATTGCATCTTAATGTAGCAATGTACCTGGAGGAAATTGAACTTGAATAATGGTCAAGAGTTCATTTTAGTGGTCTTAGATACGATATTATGACTAATAATAATTCTAAATCACATAACATTACATTGAAAGATACACGTAAATATCCAATTGTAGCCTTGCTTGATAGTATCAAGAAAATGATGATGACTTGGTTCAGTGCTAAAAGAAACGCAACCAATTGGCATACCCACCGACGCACTCCTGAGGTAGAGAAACTTCAGGAACAAGACATGATGAATCATCAACAATGATGGTTGACATTGTGGAGCTGTTTTTGTATGAGGATACTGGTGGTTCTACTAATGCCCTTGTCAACTCAGGTGCAATGACTTGTACATGTAAGGAGTTTGACTTCGATAAGATACCGTGCTCTCATGTTGTAGCAGCAGTGATGTCAAATAATGTGGATGTTTATACATTATGTTCGTTATTTTACTTGACTGAGAATTGGAGGAACGCATGTGAAGACTTAATTTTCCTTGTACCACTAACCAACGAGTGGGAGTTTCCAGAAAGGATCTAGTTGATGAAGGTTTTACCACCCATCATGTGTCAACAGAGTAGAAGACCCAAAAACATACGTATTCCTTCAACCCGGGAACAAACATAGAGGAGAAGAAAATGTGGCAACTGCAGCAAATTTGGACACAATAGGAAGACATGTCAGAACCCAACTCCACCACCATCTATTGTATTATTTTTGTATAGTGACTCTTCATGTATATGACTTACTATTATGTTGGTTATAATATACTAAAAACACTTTTGTCTCAACATTACTTTTAAGAAACCATGTTTCTGACCTTATAGACCAAGCCCTCGATCTCTAAACTAAGACCGATTTCTCAGTCTAGAAGAATAGAAACATGGGTTACATACAGTAGCGTCCACCCTACTAGATATATTGCTTACCAAAATACTTGTGGAAAACGATTATCTCTAAAACGTAACTAGCAGAAGTGTTATAGATCTCAACTTGAAATCCTTTTTTTTTTCTAGTAAAATATAAAATATTTGATCTTTCTGAAAACTTAATTTAAATCATTCTCACGGTCAACAACCAAGTAAGAAAACACAATTACATCATAAAAACATCATCATATTCACAACCTTTTGTCAAAATGAAGCAATATTTTCAGAAACTTCTCAAAAGCAATTAAGGCCTCTTACAAAACAAAAACTTGGTTTTAAACTTCCTTATCTCTCCACAGGTCGGGCCCATATGTATTCCACACTAAGTTGATCAGACTTCATTCACCCGATCAAGAAACTACCGACTTTCTCTTTGCTTACCTATAATACAAGCAACTACTAAAAGCTAAAAGATCAATAAGTAAAGATTCTATCACAAATGCACATAACATATTTCAAATACATTTTAAAACAACTCGATTGAATAGTTCTGCAAATTCTTTTAAATATTTCTATGCAAATGTGATGATTTTTCTTATTCTACTACTATGGGCTCTGAGAATGTTGCCACCGATACTCCTATGATCTATGGTCCTCTATGACCAATAATATCTTAGATCAACGACTCCACTCAGTCTGCCCTCATCAGATCACATATAGGATCAATGACCTCTCCCAATCAGACCTGATTAAATAAAAATTTTAGAAGTAAGCGTCTCCGCATAGTCTGTCCTGACCATACAATAGCTCACTATAATGTTATTCTTATGTCATATCAAGCATCACACTTATTAATTAAAAGCATAAAATTTCAATTAGCTGTCTTTGCATGAAAACTAATAGTGCATTCAATATTTTTGGAAAAGGTATATATTCAAGTAATATAAACTCAATTCCAGCATGCTATATAAAATCTCAGCACCATGCAATATTTTTTATGAACTCAATGTTTAGCATGCTACATTGCATTCAAATCAATATCATCAATCTCAAGCTTAACAGACAACAAACAATTAACATACTTGTGTTGTAGGTGAGACTTTATTTACCTAATTTCCGGACAATTTTGTCAGATTTCTTGAAATCCTTTAGATTCTAGACCCTCTACTAATCTAATTGAACATGAATATAAACTTTAATTTCGTAAGAATTTTCTGAATAAACTTGCTATTTATTAACTAATCTAATCATCTAACGTTGTTCTAGTATCTTTACTTGAAACATTTTTGTTGCGAAAGATCTAACTTATGTTACAAGTATTGTTCTCTTTTAAACTCATGTAAACCCTTATTAAGTTTCATAACTACTTATCATAAAATTTGCAACTCTAGATTATCAGTTTTCCATATGGATTAATGCTCATTATTATACTCCTTCAAAGTTGATTTTAGAGTCGCTTAGTTTATTTGATGTTTAATCTAGGTTCAATTAATTGTATCTTCTAAATCATAATTCTAATTGATTTCAAATTATGTACTCTATTAGTATATCTATTATAGACCTTCTATAAAAATTAGAGCTCAAATTTCAATAGTTAAACGTCTCTTTTAATTTATTCATCATAGTTATACAATTAACTATTTAATCTATTTTCAGATGTCCGGCTTTAGGATTTATTTCTAACACCTGGTGTCATATAAAATTTTGAAATTTTGGACATATCACTATCAACATCTTATGAAGCTAATTTTTGTTCAATATTCCTATATTTTCCCTATCAAAGGTCAGTGTCCTTCTATCTGAGAATAAGATAGAGTCAAACATGTCTCATTCTTGGACCAATATCTTTAAATTGGCTCTTCTAAAAGTTCCAAATCTAATTTTATTGCAAATCTAACTTCCCGGGCTTTCATTTGGTATATTTTTTTCTCCATTAGGTTCTGTACAATGAAAATTATGAGTTTTCAAACTTCCTGATTCGTCTTTAGACTTTTCTGTAAGCATGTTAACTAAGATTAATCATGAAATTACAGAACTCTTCGCTTCAGTGTTGGAAAATCTTGAGCCTTATATGGATTTGAAGGTCAAGATCTCTAGTTTCTTTCTGAAAAATCTCATAATTTTCTATCTACATTTTCATGGTCAAAAATGTATGAGACTACCTAGTGCTCTCTTTTCTAAATTCAGTTTTTCCATTATGGTACAAATCTGTTTAGGGTGTTCTTGGAGTCCCTTAAAAACTAAGAGAGTCTGATTTCATAATATAATTTTTATAAGATTTAAGGGCGTATAGAAAATCTCATATTTTAATTACTAAGACCTAGTATAAAACTGTTCAAGATTCTAAATTTATGCATCTAGGCGACTAACTCTTTATAACTATACATATCTTATTTCAACTAAGTGAATTAAGAGATAGTTTTTCCATCAGTTAGTTATTCAACCCTCTTTAATTCATATAAACATAGAGAAAGGGAAGAAGATGAGAAACTCACCTAGTTGGACGTTCTCTTTCTTTTCCTTCACTAATGAAGCATATGATATCAATTTATAAGATTTTAACTAGGAAAGTATATGGCTGGAATTTATCTATTGTGATATCAATTTATAATGGTTTGTGTAGAGAAAGAAAGTTAGTAGCCTATGCACCAGGTGAATGCTTATAAAAGAAATAGGCTATTGATTAGGATTTTGGTCATACTTATCATCAATACTATTATTATAAAGAATTCATTATTTTGCCTACTATATTTGAAGATACTTATCTTTATTTTATCAATATTTTACGATTTTATTTATTTTATTTTATTGTTATTATTATTCTTATTATTACAATTATTATTATTCTTAATACGTTGTTGTTATAATCTAATAAATCAAAATTATAAATTCTAGGTTTATGTTTAACCATTTTCACAAACATGCTCGGAAACTAGCCCTAGCCATAAAGGGTTTTTAACTTATAGATATATATATATATGACTTTTATTCTAACCTTTATAGTTTATAAATATTAAGCTAAACCTCTATAATATTTTGGCTACAAAAGTAACACAACTCTAGGAATTAGATAAATGGGATAGAATATTCTACTCAATGTGACATTTTACTAAATGTGATCACACTTTGATTGGGAAATAGGACCGTCCTCGGTCGAAGCCACAAACTCGGTCTCTATACCGGAACTAAGATAGAGTTCTCAATCTAGAAGAACAGAAATCATAGTTTCTAACTTTCTAGACTGAGACATCAGTCTCTCGATCGGGAACAGGGACCGAATTCTCAGTCTAGCAAGACAAACCATTGTTTCTATCTTTCTAAATTGAGAATTCAGTCTGGACTGAGAATCGGGACCGAGTTCTCAGTCTAGAAGCACAAAAATCATAGTTTCTAACTTTCTAGACTAAGAACTTAGTCTCTTAATCGGGAATTGGGACTGATTTCACGGTCTAGTAGGTCTGAAACCATGGTTTTTGACCTACTAGACTGCTATGGATCGAGAAATTAGACCAAGTTCTTAATCTTAAATGTCATGATCGATAACTTGGTCTGATTTCCCGTTCTATTGACTAATATTCGGTCTGTAAGAAAAAAACCATTTTCTCCAATTCTCCTTCCAATCCTTAAACCCTAAAACCTAAACCCTAAACCCTAGACCCTCAATCCTAAAACCTTTACCCTAAACTCTAAACCTTACACTAATCATTAAATCCTAAGCACTAGACATAAGATCTTAAATAATAAACACACTACTGTTAGATTATGAATTAAAATATAAGCCTTAGACCTATAGTATTATATTCTAGATTATGAATTATTTTATTTAATTATATAGAATGTGTAGAAATGGACAAGACATCATATTACATTATTTAATTATATAGAACGTGTAAGAAGTTTGTAACTATAAGTCTCATATATGTCTATAAATGTCTATAATCATCTTACACCTATAGAACTTTATGCGATCATTGTTTACATTATCTAATGTAACATCTCATCATATGAAACTCTATGCACTTGATAGTCCATAACCCACAATCTCCGGTCTTGCGACTTTGTGGTACCTCGAGTCTCTCTAATTAGAATGGATGCTTCAGGTTATGGTGATACTTCCTCCTCCACTTATGGCTATACTCCATGACTCGAGGTAATTGTAAGCACATCTCATGAGTAGTGAGATCATCTACCTCTAATAGATCTTTCTTGGAATCCATAAGATATATAGTCTAAGAAGGTAGGTTCAAAGCATGGCAACCCAGTGCACCTCTCTAATATTGAGAAGAAAGTACACGGTGTGCACTTTCTCCTCAGTGACACTTTCCCCCCCTCCCCCCCTCCTCATGTCCCGTGATGTACTTAAGACAAAGTAACATATTGTATTAAATTAGAATGAGTTTGCTAGCAAAACCATAAGATTCGATTTCAATATACACCATAAGAATAATTTGTTACTCGGACCCCACGCTTCCTTTCTCATTCCACAGAATGTAGCATTGAACAGGTCATCTAAAATTGCTACCGGCTTTTTCCCAAGATGAGGGTATAGTTGAGGGAACTTTCTGTGTCCCCTCCAATCAGTTTAAAGTGAATAAACAAATTTAAATATAAAAAATAAAAATAAAAACTTTAATTGAATAATAGAAATGAAAATACTTACTTTGCTCCACAACCAATCTCTCATGGTCTTTACTATCTTAAATTATCAACCTTCTCTTTAGTTAAAAATTTGACGTCCATATCATTTGTTTTAGTGGCCCATTTCTTGATAGCTTTGTTTGTGGCTTCATCGGATTCATAGAATGGATCTAGCGTGTCAACACATCATGCTTGCTGTATTTCCAAATCTGTTCTGGATTCAAATAAGGAGATTCGAGATACCGATTCCTCTTCCTCTTTCTCTTCCTCGGTGATCCAGGCTTGCTATCTAGCATCGCATAGCTAGGGCTGCTCTCTATATCGTGATGATTATCATATCGACCTATATACCAAAAAGCATGAGTAATTAAATTTCAAATATTAAATGATTAAAAAATTAATTATTATGAAGTAATATGAAAATAATTACAAAAATAATAACAAAAATAATTACAAAAAAAATTACTTACTGGGTCGAGCTACTAGAACATCATCCACTATTGCATTTTGCAAGACCTTCATGTCTAATGGGGGGGTCGACACCTACATACCAAAAAATATGAATAATTAATTTAAAAATATTAAGTGATTAAAAAATTAATTAATATGAAGAATAAAATACAAAAATAAATACATAATTAATTACTTACTGGGTCCAGCTACTAGGACAACATCCGCTGTGCATTTTCCAAGACTTCCATGTCTAGTTAGGACGCATCGACACCTATATACCCAAAAAAATTAATAATTAATTTAAAAATATTATATAGTTAAAAAATATAAACAATATTAAGAAGAGAATTTTAAAAATAATAAGCAATTACTTATCGAGGCTATCCATGGGGACATCGATAGCTACAGCTACCGAGCCCATATCGAAAATATGATCTTCATGCTCATCAAACATATCATGCCCAATTGAGCCTTGCTAAGAAGAAGCCTCATCGTTTCCACTAAAGAGTCGGTAGACCACACAATCTAATTTTTCACTAATCGCCTCGACGACATGCTCCAGCCCCTTCAGTCCCTTGCTAATGGTGTGCTCTAGGCCCCCAAACCTATGCTCGAGTTCCTCCACTCTTTGACCGAGATCATCTAGCTTACCTTCTAATTTGCACATGAAATCTAGCAGCTCATCACTTAAGAGTTTGTCGCTACTTCATCTTCTTAATGACGGTGGAGAATATTATCGCTCATCCTCTCCCTCATACTCCTCCTCAACCTCCCGAACATCCTCTTCCCTACCCTCTTCTTCCACCTCGTCTCAAAATATATTATCTTCTTAAATCTCTTCCGCTTGCTCCCCCATTTCATCTAGTGCGGCCCTCAGACGATCGATATTTACATCCTCCTCCTCATCATTGAACGAGTCAATGCTGATATAAGACTCAAATTCATCTTCTGTTGAAAGTTGTAAGATCCCATGCATTATAACTTGTATATTTAATGTTAGATTTGGTCAAGGTCTGTTAATTTAGTAAATAGAGTAAAAAGAAAAAAAGAAAAAAACCATAAAAGATGACCTTTGCTTTATCCAAAGTCTCTATGATCTTCTTGGACGATGGCATAAACATATTTGCATACCCCGTTTTTTTTGTACCCTAGTTAAGGATTTGTGGCCTATCGATTTTTTTCCAAATGAATCCCAAATTCCTCTCCAAAGCTGGGAATAGCTTCCAAAGCCCATACCTATAAAATATTTAAAAAGTATTATCAAAGACCAAACTAAAATATTAGAAACATACTATTTAATTAAAGTCTAATTTAGAGTAATAATTACCTGGAAAGCATACGAAAAACCGTATAAATCCATGTCTTCCTTACCATATCTTCTTCCAGCAGCTATCCTAGCCTTCTTCTTGAGGTCATCCCTATTTATGTATTTGATGGTTCTCTTGTATACTAATTTACCCTAAGGATAACTACTGAAAAATTCTAAGTCAGAGACCATATACAGGTAACTATCCTCAAAGTTAGTCTTCTTATTGTACTTAAGACGGTTGACACCGAGAAGTAAACAGGGGCCATTTCACCTTCTCTTCTTCAATTGTCACCCTTTCAATAGGATCTTCATTCCTTTTACTTCTCTTGGGAGTTTGTTGAACATATCCATGAAGTCACTACATTTAAATTTAATTTTCTCCCCTAAATATTTATCCATCAGTTCTGTATTATTCAGTATTTTACGAGGTACAGGTAGTGGGTCATGACACTTCAGTCCGACTACTAGAGCGAACTCATATTGCGAGTATCAAAGAGGACAACCATTTAGGGAGAACCATGCCTCATAATTCCTTGGGGTCCGAACTAGATGAAGTATCAAGGATAAGGCTAACTGACCAAAGAAAAATAGTCCTGGATCCACATCCAAGAAATGCCTAAAGCATGATGCCCTAAACATTTCCAACTCTTTCACATTCAACTTCTCCTTAATCTTCTTAATCACCTTGTGCAGCCTCGATCGTAAAGTAATCGTGTAACCAAGATCAGTTTTTGTTGAGTTAACTCCCGTCCCTAAAAATAAACATAAACTAATAATGAATTACATAGTAAATTAAGTAATTACAGTAAATAATTTGGTTCAGGACGAGATCTAAGATCCCAAACTGAGTTCTCGGTCTAGGATCACAAATCATGATTTCAGTGATCCCAGATCGAGATCTTGGATATGGGTTCTCGGTCTAGGATCACTGAAACTAGTGAATTCAGACCGAGAACTCGATCTACATTCTTAGTCTTAGATCACCGAAACTAGTGAATCCATACCGAGAACTCAGACTATCACCGAAACATGACCCCAAATCAAGTTATGGGTCTAGGATCACCGAAACATGATCTAAGACAGAGAATCCAGACTGAGAACCTGTTCGGCATGGTGCCCTGAAAACATGTAATGAGTATTGTTTTAATGAAATTAATAAAAGTGACATTTTTCTATATATGTTTTGAATGTATTATTATCGAATAATATGAATAAATGTCAAAAAAATTCCAAATTCATTAATGCGACTATAATCTTGTATTAGTACGAGAGGAATAAGATAATAAATAATGAATTAAATTATCCGCAACATATTAAAGCATGAAATCTTGAATATAGTGGTTGTTAGTACAGTCCACTAGCATTATGAATGTATGTGATCTAGATCCGGATCACTGATGTAGATAGACATCTTAATGGAGGTGTTTTATATAATTCGATTATAAACGACAAGACTCGATATCAAATAATTCTTTATTAAATTAATGTTTACCATAAAGCATTAAATTCATATCAATCGATAATCATATGCAGATCAATCTGAATCCTGAGTAATCAAAAACTCCTAGTCAAGAATTATACTGACCGTTCACTAGTGAATTAATTGTACTTAAGGATAAAGAGATAATTAGAAGGGTAAAATGGTAAATTTGACCAGTTCTAATTATGAATCAATTTTTGAAGGATTGAATGCATGAAATGATTATATTAATGGAATACTAGAGATTTCTCAGTAAATATGTTCTGTAATTGCAAGAGTGTAATCCCATATTTTTAGTGAAATAATATTGGGATTAATAAATTAAGATTTATTAGATCAAAGAGTTTGATTAATAATCAAATTTATTGAAGCTTGGAATTATAGGTCCATGGTCTCCAAGTTACCTCTATAAAACACTGCATAGGATAAGAATGAAAAATGTTGAAAAATGAATTATTTGCAAGAAAATAGTTTTCTCGGGCAAATTCATAATTATGAGATAATTAGTGTTAATTAATTAATTAAAAGATGTATTTAAATTACGAAATTCGGAATAATTTAATTAAATAATAATATATTTGATTTTGAATTGAATATATTATATATAATCTTAATTTAGATTAGTATGAGAAACTAATTTAAAATTCAAATAAGATATGCTTTTGATTTAAAATAAATGAGATTCAATTTTAAATAATATTTGAATAGGTTTGACTAAATCAAATGTATCATCAAAAGGATGATATAGTTTAAAATAAATAAGATTTTATTTTATAAGATTTGAAAAGATTTGATCTTATCAAATATATCATTAAACTAATGATGTAATTTAAAATAGATAAAATTCTATTTTAAATAAGATTTGAAAAGATTTAATCATATTAAAGATATCATCTGATGATCATCTTATCATGATTGAATTATCAGATCAATTAATTTAAAGAGTTTAAATTAATCAACATACCTAATGGAGTTCTATTAATACATCTCATTCTAATTAATTTGGAGAAGTTTTTTTTTTTTTGTAGAGATTTTTCTGAGAGAAAAAGAAAAAGAAAAACTTTGTCATCTCTACGAGCCTATTGTGTTGAGGATCGACCTAGAAGATCATGTTGTGAGTCTCAACGATCGATTCGCGTAGGCAAATGTATGACCTCTTCGAATCACCTTTTCCAATAGAACCCAAACCGACTTCTCGGTCTGGGATCACTAAAACATGATCTAAGATCAAGAATCGAGACCAAGTTCTCAGTCTGAGATCACCGAAACATGATCACAAACTATGAACCCAGACTGATTTCTCGGTCTGGGATGATTGAGTTCTTAATCTTGGATGACCGAGTTCTCGATCTGGGATGATCAAATTCTCGATCTGGGATGACCGAGTTTTGCGATCTAGGATGACTGAGAACATAATCCTCAACCGAGAACCCAAACCAATTTCTGGGTCTCGGATTTTCGAGCCATGATCCTAGACCAAGAATTCAGACCTAGTTCTCTCGGTCGAGGATCACTGAAACATGATCCCAGATCCAGTTCTCGATTTAGGATCATGTTTCTCTAGAATCACCGAGTTATGATCCTAGACTGAGAACCCACATCAAGTTCTTAGTTTGGGATCACCGAGAACAAAATTGGTGATTCCATACCAATAATTTAGACTGATTTTTTGGTCTAGGATCACCAAAACATGATCCCACACTGAGAATCCAAATTGAGTTCTCGGTCTGGGATCACCAAGAACGTGGTTGGTGATCCCAGACCGAGTTCAAGATCACCCAAACCTGTATTTTGGGTCCCAAACCTTGAACTCCTCATCAACATATTCACAACACTATCACCTAACTAATCTTTATCAATGTCATTCTATTCATAAGAATAAATTAAGTTTAAGACTCTCTTAGGAATTTCATTGAACGCCTTATGTGCATAACTAATATCTTCAATATTCAACCTCACTTTTACATGTTGTCACCAACAACTTAATCCAAAGATTACTAAAGTTCCACATACCTCCTCTGGGTTTACTTCCGGTTCGTGAGACTTTGAGAAAGCATTCTTCGACATCAGGTGGGGCACTAGAGAAAGGAGGAGGCCTCAAAAATTAGGGGGGAGGGGGGAGATTGGGATTGTCTAGACCGAGTTGGGGCGTCGGGTTAGAGAGATCAGGATCATTTAGACCAAGATTGGTTTGAGATTAACCAGTTGAAGTTTCAACTTTCAAGTAATCGTATTTTAGTCTTTCAAAAAATTTGATTTTTAAACTTGTTCTAATATATTTTCTTCAAGCATTTTAACAAAAAAAATGAACTTGGGCCTAGTTAACAAAAGATATATCATAAGGCAATTTTCTTCAATTTCTATTAAAAAATTTTGTTTTGGAGATCTTGGTACAATTCAAGCCAAGGTAGAGAGTTGTGACAAAGTTTGTTGGAATTGGGTGAGGCCCAATTAGAAGGTAAGGAATAATATGAATTAATGGCCCATCAACCATTGAGCTAAACTGAACGCAACAGACTTTTCCGGGTCATAACTTAACCCGGAAGTATATATATTCCTTACCCAATTTTGGTTAACAAGCGGACGCTCATTTTTGTTCTTCTCGGGTTTCTGAAGTTTACGCGTGCTCTCTCTCCTCTCCCTCTTTCTCTCTCTCTTGCGATTAGGGTTTGTCAATTGGGTATGATTCTAACTTGATCTCTAGTTTGAACTCTTGCTTCGGTTTGTGTAAAAGGTTTATGGTTCATTTCTTGAAGATACATGGTTGATTTTCTATTTGAGGTGTTAAAGGTCTGAGATCTGTGTTATTGTTGAATCATTGTTGTAACTTGTAAACTTGTATTGAAACTCTGATTATAGTGCTATTGGCTTTTCGATGATCCTTCCGGAGCCTGTGGATTAGGTTTTATACCGAACCACGTAAAATCATCGTATTCTTTATATTCTGTTATTTTTGAGATTTTGGTTGATTAAATTTGATGAGAAGAAAAGGAAGAATAGGAACAATATGCATATATGCTTTTATGAGAAAGAAATTAATAAAAAGATATAAAGTAAATTCCTAATAGTGGTATCAGAGCTAGAATTAGTAAAGTCTAAACCTGATTCTGGTGATTCTCTTGATAATATATTGTATGTGTGATTAAACTTGTGATTGAGCAGATCTATGTGTTAGAAGCATCTACAATCTTGTTCTATGTTTCTTGAATTAAAGATTCTGTGAAAAGCATCTATGATTTGTGTTTATTGGTTCAATATATAACTGGTTTATTAAACTGAGGATTGAAATTGTTTTTTGGAATTTATTGACTCTGAAAAAACAATTTATGAAAGCCTACAGATGCATTCAATAAGTAAATATTTGAATAATATCTTTTCTTTGAAATCATTACTGAAATCTATTGGTTTGTTCATCTCTGTCAAACTATTTGTTTGAATACTCTCTGCATTATATATTCTCTATTATAATATATACTAATCGCAAGAGAGAGATGACAACCACACGCATAGATATTCCCATATTTGATGGGAAGATCGACTTCAGAACATGGAGGAAAAAGATTTCACTTTTGTCACATAATAAAGTCTTTATAGCACTTGAAGCAGACACTAATAAGTGGTCTGCAGCTCAGTTGGAGGACAAGGTCAACATAGACAAAGAGGCTTACAATCTGTTAATATTGAATCTGTTAGAAAATGTTCTGAGGATTGTAGATGATGAGGAAACTACAATTGCTCTATGGGGTAAGTTGGTCTCTACCTATTCTATAAGATGTACACCTGATTTAGCTTATGTCAAGGGATCTTTGTTTTCTTGGAAAATGGATCATTATAAATCACTAGATGATAATTTAGATGAATTTCTAAAATTAACTCTAATTCTTAAAGGAACAGATCAAGCTATTGATGACACTTCACAGGCTATGATATTGTTACAATCATTGAATGATGAATATATAGTAGTCGAAAACTCTCTTAAGTATACTGGAGTGGTGCCTATGTTAGACCTAGTAATAGCTAGTCTTAAGGCTAGAGAATTAGAAATAAACGCATCTAAAAAGAATAACAATAACATGTTCATGAAGGGTAAAGCAGATAAGAGAAACAACTCAAATGCATCGAATAAGACATTTGGAAAGAAAAAGTTTGTTGATAAGAAAAAGAACAAAGATGAATTTAGGAAGTGTTATTTCTGCAATAAACCTGGACATATTAGAAAAGACTGCTACGCGTTTAATGCTAGAAAACAGGCTCAACCAAATCTAGTAGCCAATGGGAGTAATACAAACTGTGAAGTTTTAAATATATTTAAAATGTGTCACAATAAATGAATGGATCTTATATTCAGGTTGTACGTTCCATTTGTGTCCTAACAGAGAATGGTTTCAAGATTTTATTGATAGTGAATCTGGTACTGTATTTATGGGTGATAATCATATTTGTAACATTTTAGATATTGGAAATATATCATTGAAACTACATCATGGTAGATTATACTGTTAACAAATGTGAGATATATCCTTGATCTAAAAAGAAATTTAATATCACTTGGTACTCTTGATGATTTTGGTTGTTCTTATATTGCTGAGAATGGTTGTATGACTATCTATAGAAATATGAAACATGTGTTAAAGGGCATTAAGAAAAATGGATTTTATGTGTTGTGTGGGTTTTATTTTTACTCAAGAATAGATACTGCCTTGATCTCATCTAACCCTATTAAGACAGATACTTGGCACTTAAGATTAGGCCATATGAGTGGAAAAAGTATATATGTTTTGTGTAAAAAAGGATTACTTGGAAATGTTTCAACTAGTACATTATCATTCTGTGAAACATGCATTCTAGGTAAGCACGATAGGCAAAGTTTTTCAAAGGCATGCATCTGTCTAAAAATTTTCTAGAGTATATTCATTCTAATTTATGAGGACTTGAAAAGGTCACTTCACATGATGGGAATAGATTTTTCTTGTCAATAAGTGAATGATTTTTCTAGAATGATCTGGGTATATCTACTTAAGTCTAAGGATCAAACTTTAGAAAAAATTAAGACTTAAAAAAATCTAGTAGAAAATCAAATAGACAAAAAGGTTAAGACTCTTAGGACTGACAATGGTGTAGAGTTTTGCAATACTATTTTTGATTACTACTGTAATGAAGAAGGCATAGGATAGTCATGAAGACACCTCAATAAAATGGGGTGGCCGAGAGAATGAATAAAACTTTGTTAGAAAAAGTTAGATGTTTACTGTTCACTTCTGGTCTACCAAAAATCTTTTGGGGAGAAGCTGTTAAGACAGGTACTTATTTAGTAAATAGGAGTCAATCTAATGTAATTAACCTAGAGTGTTCTATAGGAAAATAGAATAACAGAACACCAAATTTGAGTCACTTAAGGGTGTTTAGGTGTCTAGTATATGCATATAAATCTGATGGGAAACTGAACCGTAGGTCTCAAAAATGTATTTTTCTTGGTTATGAAGAAGAGACCAAGGGTTATAGGCTATGGGATGAAGAGGTTGTAGGGGTCAGAATAATAATAAGTAAGGATGTAGTATTTAAAGAATGTGATTTTCCATGTAAGACTACTAACAACTCTACACGTACATCCAGTGATGTTTCTACATCACATACAACAAATGAGGATGCTCAAATTGAGGTGGAGCATGCAACTGTTGCAAGTTCATTGAGGCAGCAATAGGAGGGCAGCCCCCTCAATCCTCCTGAACCCTATGAGGATGTGCAAAACACAACTGAGGGCCAAGGAGGGGAATCTGATGCAACTCAGGTTTTAGAGCCCTCTAACCATGATAATATAGTTGATTATCAATTGGTCAGAGATAGAGGAGAAAGACAGGTTATTCCTAATTCGAGATACTCATATGCTAATTTAATATAGACTACTTTAATTGCTTGTTTAGATGTGCAGGGAATTGAACTTGCATATTATGAATCTACTATAACATCAAAGGACAGTAAACAGTGGCTTTTAGCCATGAAAGAAGAGATGTCTTCTCTTTGGACAAACAACACTTGGACTTTAGTTCCAAAGCCTCCAAACCGTAAGTTGATTGATTGTAAATGGATTTATATATCGAAAGAAAGAATTGCATCCATTGAACCGGTTAGATTTAAAGCTAGGTTAGTGGCAAAGGGTCTTGCACAAAGAGAGGGAATTGACTATCAGGAAATTTTCTTTCCAGTTGTAAAATTCAAAACGATAAGAATGATGCTATCAATTGTTGCATATTTTGATATAGAATTAGAACAATTAGATGTAAAAACTGCTTTCTTGCATGGTGAGCTAGAAGAAATCATTTATATGAAACAACCCATAGGATTTTTAGATAAGAAAAATCATGATTATGTATGTTTACAGAATAAATCTCTTTATGGTCTGAAACAGTCACCTAGACAATGGAATAAGAGATTTGATGTATATATAATAAAAGTTGGTTTTATTAGAAGTAAGTTTGATACATGTTTTAACTTTTCTTTGCATGAAACTTATCCTGTTTATCTTCTTTTGTATGTAGATGATATGTTACTGTCAAGTAAATCTAAACAAAAAATAAAAGACTTAAGAGAAAAACTGAGTTTAGAATTTGATATGAAGGAATTAGGAGAAGCAAAGAAAATATTAGGAATGGAAATTCTTAGAGATAGATCTAAGAATTTGCTTAAACTACATTAAACTACTTACTTGAAAAAGGTTGCATCTAGATTCGGTATGACAAATAGCAAACCAGTAAGTCTTCCTCTAGCAAGTCATTTTGTTTTGAGTATACTACAATGTCCTAAAAATTAAACTGAAAGTTTGAAAATGGAAGAGATACCCTACTGTAATGTCATTGGTTCTGTGATGTACTATATGATAAGTACTCGCCCAGATTTATCTTATGTAATATCTTTATTAAGCAGGTTCATGTCAAACCCTAGTATTGATCATTGGGTAGCTTGAAAATGGTTACTCAGATATCTGAACTGTACTATTAATATTGGTTTAACTTTTATGAAGTTGGAAATATCAGTTACAGCCATTAGTGGCTCTCTCATCCACAGAGGCAGAATATATTGCCTTAACTGATGCCTTTAAGGAGGTTGTTTGGTTACAAGGTATTCTAAAGGAAATTGGGATACTTGAATAGTCTTATACTATATATTCCAATAGTCAAAGTGCAATACATTTGAGAAAGAATCCTGTTCAACATGAACGAACAAAGCATGTGCATGTGAAATTTCATTTCGTAAGAGATCTTATTGCCAACGATATTGTGAAGGTTTCTAAGGTTCCTACCAAAGAAAATCCAGCATATATGGGCACTGCGATTGTTACAGTTAGCAAGTTCAATAACTGTTTGGACTTATTACATCTAGAGTAATTTGATGATTACTCAAAAACTTAGCTATGAGGAACTAATCATATGATGGAGGCCTTAGCACTATGAAAAGTAGTACGGTAGATTGTGCCTCAAGGTGGAGTTTGTTAGAATTGGGTGAGGCCCAATCAGAAGGTAAGGCATAATATGAATTACTGGCCCATCAACTATTGGGCTGAACCGAACCCAACAGACTTTGCCAAGTCATAACTTAACACGGAAGTATATATATTCTTTACCCGGTTTTGATTAACAAGCGGACGCTCATTTTTGTTCCTCTCGGGTTTTTGAAATTTACGCGTGCTCTCTCTCTCTCTTGTGATTAGGGTTTGTCGATTGGGTATGATTCCGACTTGATATTTGGTTTGATCTTTTTGCTTCTGTTTGTGTGAAAGATTTATGGTTCCTTTCTTGAAGATCTAAGGTTGATTTTCTGTTTGAGGTGTTGAAGGTCTGAGATTTGTGTTATTGTTGAATTGTTGTTGTAACTTGTAAATTTATACTGAAACTCTAATTATAATGCTATTAGCTTTTCGGTGATTCTTTCGGAGCCCGTAAAGTAAGTTTTATATCGAACCATGTAAAATCATCGTATTTTTTATATTCTATTATTTTTTAGATTTTGGTTGATTAACTTTGACGAGAAGAAAAGGAAGAATAAGAATAGGAACAATATGCCTATAGGCTTTTATGAGAAAGAAATTGAAAAATATATATATAGTAAATTCCTAACAAAGTAGTATTGGAAGGATAGTCCTGTCACTGTTATTCTCGTTCTCTGTTTTCTACAAATTATTGGTCTGACTTTCCATTAGTTGAAAACATTTCCTTTGAGCATAACGAAACTATTCGTCGTTCTGTGTTTACGTTAAACCATCACGTTTGCTTTGTTCTCTTCCATTAGATTTGCATTACCACCAAATACAATAAATGAGCCTCTTTCCAAGCTTGTATAAGGGCTATTGCCCATACATGTTAGTACGGAACCATTAAACGGTTTCTCCGAGGCTGACGACTTTTCTTGCATCAAAATTGTCGGGGTCAGTAAAGAATCTATAACCGGAATATGACAACCACATAGCAATGCGTTGACAATATTGCCTGCTAAAATGTAAAATACACTAATGTAATTGAAGTCTCAGCGAGCTGCTTCGGCCACGCATAATATACAACAAAATAATACACCACAATCCAATACCTCTCAGCTCTTGCAGATCCCTTCTTTCTCTGCCTACAAATTCTAATCACCTGCCAACATTCTCTTCAACCTGGCCGCCTTCAATAAACCCAAGGTTTCTAGCTTTCTCAATGTTCTCACTACATTCCACAAGTTCACTATACATCTTCTGAGAAGCCTTAGCAAATTCTGTTAATGACTCAAACACACCTGAAAACCCAGTCTGAAACCCGTTCAATATAATTCTCTGCGTTTCTTCCATACAGTTCAGGTGTTTGTCCTTTTCCGCCTCCAGTTTCCTTCTAAACATGTCCAACTCATCTTTCTTCTCTGCCAGGTACTCACTTCTACACTCTGCCTGCGGCTCTGATTCGTTTTCCATGAGCTTTGATTCAAAGAACCTATTCTCTATTTTCTGAAATCCAAGGGTTCTTCTGTCAAGTTCTTTTGCTAGATTATCAACTCTCCTCTTTTGCTGTTGCTCTTCCCCTTGCTGAACCCATAATGTCCTCACATCCTTAGCAAAGCTTTTCAAAGCAAAAGCCACTGCTTTATCTGGCAACTTGTCCATTGAAGCTAGCCAATCATGGCAAATTACAAGTAATGACGGTCCGCTAAGCCTATACAGTGCAGATGAAGAAGTACTACCTCTAGAGTAGAATTCAACTTCCGGGACAAGAAACTTGGTTAGCCAACCATGGAGAGCATCGACATAAACCTTTTGAGCCGTGACGTACTTTGTAAAGCAGGCACACCAATTCTGAAGCTCGGCCATAAGCTGAAGTGTTGCTAGTCTATGAGATTCATTGCAGAACTTTCCATAGGAAGGGCACGAAAAATTCTTTACTTTGACAAGAATTTGTTTCTGGGTTTCATGTGATTGCAACATGATTTTCCATGTTTGTGTTAAACTGCACGAGTCATAAAAAGTTATTTAATAAAAAAAAAAGTAAAAGAAAGTTTCTACTTTCTCAATGGGTCAATGATTTGCAATTCCTTTTTTACCCTTTCAATAGCTCAACGACTTGAGGCTGCAATTCTTCATCTCTAAGTTTCTCAACTCTCTTGGAAATGGACTCCGCACTGCGAATAGCAACTAATATCCTGGCATATAAGTCTTTAATGGTTGCTCTTGTTTTGTCCAAAGTGAGTTCATCATCTCCTTTGACATCTATATCTTTTAGTCGTGAACATCGTTTCTCATAAATCTTTCGAGTGCCATCTCCGGTCTATGAGGAAATATAACATAAGAAAATTAGTACAAAAATAAATTAAAAAATTACTATTGAAAGACCACATTCTCACTATCTAACATTTACAAGGAAAACTAAATTTTCTGACCTTAACTTCTTCATAAAGTTTCTTCTCCCAAGCATATAATCTTTCTAGAGTGGATGAATGGCTTCCGGAATCCATTCCTCCATAATCGTCAAAGAGGCCATTGTTAAATTCTGTCCATGCCGAAGAACTTTTCGAACTAGATGATGCCACAAGACTCTTACACGATGAAGGCTTAGCTGAAGAGGATCTGGGCCAAGTAATCGCTTGGATGAGTTTTGTTGAGTTTTCTGCATCACAAATGGAATTAATTTGGGTGAGTCTTCTAACGAGGGTTCTTAAACAGGGTTGGATTATTGGAGTTAAATAGGAAAAACAAAAGAACCCAACGATGAAAATGTCCATATGAACCGATCCACTGCTGCTAAGTGACAGTAAGAGATAAACATCAAGAAAGAAATAAAATAAGAACTGGATGTTCTGTCTCATTATGTTCCATAATATTACATGATGCATCTTTCAACAGAGAGAGTACAAGTTTTATTTAATAAGAGTAATAAATGAACAAGCTCATACATGATGCATCTTCCAAAGATGCCACAACCGGAATATAATAGAAAGGGGGCATGAAAAAAGAAAAAGCAGAGGATTAACAAAAACTTTAAAATAAAAAATAAAAATCCCACGTGCAAACATAGTAATAATGCAAAGGCATTATTAGAAGATTTATAGAGAAATCAACGAAAACAATAGGCTTTGTTTGTCAACAAATTTCATTTCTTATATTTTAAAAATTAATTTTCGTAATGATAACAAAAAGCCAATGTTAGGGGATAAGAAATCAGTTTTTGAAAATTAAGCCCCGTTTAATAGTATAAATACAAAATTCGTTTTCTGAACTATAGAATACTACTAAATGTGGTCTAGTCATTTCAATTTTCCTGACCCATATTTTGTCCTTTTGCAAAACCGATTTTGAGAAATTATAACACTAAAA
Source organism: Coriaria nepalensis (assembly GCA_027186245.1). Classification (NCBI taxonomy): domain Eukaryota; kingdom Viridiplantae; phylum Streptophyta; class Magnoliopsida; order Cucurbitales; family Coriariaceae; genus Coriaria; species Coriaria nepalensis. The sequence continues at coordinate 28,259,796 of CP114483.1, forward strand.
ATCAATGCCAACTAAATGTATCACCTCTCCAAAACCAAATTTTATCTCAAAATACAAAAAACGTTTTGCAAAAGCTTACCAAACAAAGCCGTAGTAATTGGCCAAAAAAAAGAAAAAAAAAACGAAAAAAGTAGTAATCTTTTATTACCAGAGAACCGGATAAGCTCTCCCATAATATCAGGAGTGTTATGGAAAAGACAAAAGGTAAAAGAAGCCTCAAGTGAAGGCTACAAACATATGTCAAAAAGACTTGCAAATTACTACCGATTTTCTCTTCTTAATTTTTTTTTTTAATATATATTTTGCGAAAAAGAAAGTAACACAAATTTGCTTGCCTCCCTATATCACCTCAAATCAAACATTAACAGAGGTAAAATGAATAATAAATAAATAAATGATAATATCAGCCAAAAAGAAAAGAAAATAGTGAAATTTGGAACAGATTAATGGATGCCCACCTTTGATTTCATCCAAACCAGACAGCATTTGGATTCTATTAGCTTCAAGCATCTTTGACACAACCTGTCCAGAATCATAAGCCCTAACAAAATTATCTTCTATATCCTTCAGTACCTCCAACAGCTCCCTCCCTTCCTCGGGCGTATCAATAATAACACTAACCCCCTTCTCCTTTGACGCCTCATCATTTCCCTCAACCGCCTCCTCTACCACCCTCTGATCTTCTTTTGCTTCTTCTTCTTCTTCTTCTTTTTCTTCTTCTTCTCTCTGATCTCCCTCCTCTTCAAGCTCTGGAATACCCTCCTCTCTCCTAACCACACTCAAATGATCATCGAAGCTCCAGAAATAACCGGAAACCGTCTCCGGCCGCATGGTCTCAAAAGGGTTAAAGAAGTCCCATCCAAAATCTCTCGCTGGCGACGGAACCGGTTGCCTCATTTGCATGTAAGAGTAGTCGGAGAAGACGGCCTGCTCTTCGCGTGCTTTTCCTTCTTCTTCTCCTTCTTCTACAGAAGATGTTGAAGATGAACAAGAGTGACAAGCGGATACTGTTTTATGGGTCGGTTGAGACAGCGTTTGCTGAAGGAAGAGTGGGTTCATGATGACTCTGTTTTCTTTAGACGGAGAAGGAGGATGACATGGTGGGGGGAAGGTGATGAGGAAAGGTGAAGGAGGAGAAGAATGGCGAGTGACAAAGAGGTTTATGGCTGCTGAAACAGCGTACAGAGCTTGACAATACCTGTAATGTGCTTCGGCAAGATCATGTCTTCTCTCCACTGCTAACTTCAGCTGCCGCGTTCTCTCTCTACAGATGGACACTACTTGTTCCTCTTCCTCTAGCTTCGAGGTGACACAACCCATCTTGTCTCTTGCTCAGCTTGAAGAAGAAGAAGAAGACGCCGTAAAGTGTTGTTGGGAAAGGTGTGTGTTTTCCTGATAGCAAGGGTAGTGGGGCTTTTTTGCCCAGATGCAGGTTCTAGAAAAATAAAGTAGAAGACGTGGTTTTATGGGAAGTAGCAGAGTAACACATCTCATCTTCCTGAAAGAAAAAGGTGGTTTTTTTGGTTATGAAAATGGTCCAAGTTTTGTAGAGTGATCCCATTTAATCTTTTCTTTAAGCTTCTCTGGGTGTTAATGGAAGTATAAGGTTTATTGCCAAGAAGCTTAACAATGTGCAAGAGAAAGTATGAGCGTAATGCTTTATCTCCAGAGAACAGAGGGTTATAAGAAGGTAGGGGCTCGAGAAAGAGAGAGAACTGAGAAGAGAAGAGGTAGTGTCATGTGTACTTGAATAGTTGGGCGTATTAACCATAACATCACTCTTTCTTGATTCCCCTCCAGCTCTCGTGTGTGTTTGGTCAATTTGACTCATTTCTGTTTCCGGTTTCATTCGACCTGGATTGCGTCAAGTGGGTTACGAGTACCGTCTCATGTGTGAATTTTTCTGTTGACTAGGCACGACCAAGCAGTCCAAAATGCACGACTTCCTATATACAGGCTCACAATTCGGAGCATGAGTCGGTCGCATAAGTGTACTTACCGATAGAGCCGATAAAATTGGCCGATTTTTTTGATTCAGTCTATAGTCTGATTAAAAAATGCGATCTGAAGCGTAGCTTAAACAAAGAGGTCATGTTTGGATATATTTTCAAACTAATCGAGCTCGGCTAGGTCGGATCTAGCTCGGTCTATAGCCTAATAAAAAAAATTGGCTTAAAACCTAGCTTAATTAAGAAGATTGAGAGGTATTTTTGATGGAACCATAATATTTGAAATATAATTATTTAATTATTTATATACTATTTAATAATATGTAATGAAATATTTATTTGATAAAAATTTTATTTATTTATTTATTTGTTTATTATTATTAGGGGTACGGTGTGCGGAGTCTCACAATATGAATTCTTTTTTAAAGAATATATAACTTCTTTTTTAAAGAATATATGAATTTTGTATATTTTGATGATACGATTTGATAATTTGTATTATTCTTAGTTATTTTGTTATAAATTTTGATTATACAATTTGATAATTTTGTTTAGATTGTTATTGGTTTCTTACTTTTAAGATTATTTTTTACTAGTTTATTCTACGGGTTGAAAGCTCCATCGAGCGACATGTGAGATACACAGACCGACATGTGAGATCTCGGTTGATGGGGCTTTCGACTCCTAGAATTAGCAGTTATTAGTCTTGTGACTTATAAGTATGCTAGCAGTTATGAGTAGAAGAGTCGAAGGACATCTCACATAAATTTTAGTCGAAGGGTGGAAGGATCGAAGGCATTGAGGCTCTGAGATGCACGGACCGACTTCTCAAATGTCGGTTTGTGGTAAAAGGATTGAATGACCAAAGGCCTTGAGGCCTTGAGATGTACTGACCGATGTCTCACATGTCGGTCTGTGGTTGAAGGGTCGAGGGTCTCGAGACTCTAAGATGCATAGACCGACATCTCACATGTCGATCTGTGGTCGAAGGGTCGAAGGCCTCGAGGCCTTGAGATGTACAGACTAACATCTCACATGTTGTATTGTGGTTGAAAGGTTGAAAGGTCGAGGGTCTCAAGGCCTTGAGATGCATAGACCGACATTTCACATGTCGGTCTATGGTCGAAGGGTCAAGGGATCAAAAGCCACGAGGCTCTATGATGCACATACTGACATCTCACATATCGGTATGTGGTCGAAAGGTCGAAGACCTCGAGGCCATGAGATGCACATACCGACATCTCAAATGTCGGTCTATGGTCGAAGGGTTGAAAGCCTCAAGGCCCTAAGATGCACATACCGATGTCTCACATATCGGTATGTGGTAAATGATCAAAGGGTCGGAGGGTCGAAGAGTCGAAAGGCCTCGAAGCCTTGAGATGCACATATCAACGTCTCGCATGTCGGTCTGTGGTCGAAGGGTTGAAAGCCTCAAGGCCCTAAGATGCACAGATCAACATCTCACATGTCGGTCTGTGGTCGAAGGGTCGAAAGGTCGAAGAGTCAAAAGGTCAAAGGGTCGAAGGGTCAGACGGTCGAAGGGTCGAAGGGTCGAAGGATCGAAGGATGGAAGGGTCGAAGGGTCGAAGGGTCGAAGGGTCGAAGGGTCGAAGGGTCGAAGGGTCGAAGGGTCGAAGGGTCGAAGGGTCGAAGGGTCGAAGGGTCGAAGGGTCGAAGGGTCGAAGGGTCGAAGGGTCGAAGGGTCGAAGGGTCGAAGGGTCGAAGGGTCGAAGGGTCGAAGGGTCGAAGGGTCGAAGGGTCGAAGGGTCGAAGGGTCGAAGGGTTGAAGGATCGAAGGGTCGAAGGGTCGAAGGATCGAAGGGTCGAAGGGTCGAAGGATCGAAGGGCATCTCACATTTGGTTATTATATACATGTTTAATATTTAGGTCAAATAATGAATGGTTCAACCTTTATGGTTCTAAGTCCAATGTTTAATCATTAAATTTATAGGTTATGATAGAAAAGTTCGACTCTTAGGTCGTATTAAGTCATGATAGAAAAGCTAGACTTTTAGGTCGAATGATAAAAATGTCAACTTTTAGGGTTCAAAATCTAATGTTTAAACAGTAGGTCATAAAAAAAAAGTTCGATCTTTAAGTCGAATAATGAAAAGGTTAACCTTCATGGTTTTAAGTCTAAAGTTTAAACCTTCATGAACCATTATGGTTCTAAGTCTAATGTTTAAATATTATGTAATGATAAAAGTGTTTAACCTTTAGGTCCAATTATAAAATGTCCAATTATGGCTATAAGTCTAATATTTACATATTAACTTGTGATAGAAAGGTTCGAGTTTTAAGATTGAATAAAGTTAATTACTTTACAAAGGTTTAAACATTAGTTTTAGAAAGGCTCGAGTTTTAGGATTTAAATATTAGTTATTTTACTAGTTTACTTTAATAATAATTTATTAATTGAACCCAGCTTGTTTTAGACCTGTCTGGGCCCGGAATAAACTCAAGGGCTTCCCGAGCCTGGTCTAAACATATATTTTGAAAATTGATCTAATCCGATCTAACCCAATAAGAGTTGGGCCGAGCCAGGCCAGTTGGGCTGGGTGGCCCATTTTGATACCTTTACGTACAAATTATGTAACAATAAATATTTTATACAATTTTATCGAATTTGTGGTTAGTACTCACCACATAACAAAAAAAGATGGTCAATAACAATTTTTTTTTTTCTAATGTTACAAGATTTTAATTATAAATTATGAAGAAAATTTGTATAAAATTTCTCTCCCAATTATTTATTTTATGATATGACAAGATTTTGATTATAAATTATATCAATTATGAAGAAGAAAATTATATGAAAATTTTTCTCATAGACTCGCTAAAAGAGTAATTCAGCTCAGTATTTCTGTATTCTCAATAAATTTAAATTTAAGCACGACGATTCGATAAATTTTAGCTAATTTAGCCATTTTATTAAGGGATCAAGGGATCAAGGACAGTAGGACACCATCCAGTACACTAAATGTTTAAATAACAAAACAAACTGCTTCTTTGATTCCTTAAATGTTATAGATACTTTAAAAAAAGTATTGATCATGCTTATTCCCGGTACTCATAATAAAAATAAGGGTAAGTTACGTAAAAAGTCTTAAATGGAAATTTTTTATAATCACTAATCTAATAAAAATGCTGAAATTATTAAAATACCATCATTTCCTTTCCCACCATTAAGTAAATCTCGTTCAAAGAAGATACCAAAATTATTGGTAAAAATCAAGTTTTCAAAGAAACCCCTAAAAGTATGTCTAAAAGCTTTCATTTTTTAGAATTATTGGTAAATTAGATTTGAGCTATCTTATTTTATTCAAATTCTAGGATGTTTATGTTTATGATAAAATAAAAAAATATATATATTACGAAACTACACTCTTGTATTTTTCTAGAAAGTTCAGAAATACTTCCAATAGGAATTGTATAAATCTAAAGACAAAACTGAATCAGCACGATGTTAAAAAACGAATCTGTGAGTAGCAGGTGTTTCAACAACTCTTGGTTATAAAGATGATGATAGAGATTTTTTGAAATTTAATATCAACAAACTAGACTTCTTGATCTACAAATCCATATAAGAATTGAAATATTTGATAAGTGGAAAAATCAGTAGTGTAATTTTAAACTTGATGTAAATCTTCAAGTTTGCCTAGAACAAGGTAGTTATAGTAACGACTTTGAAAAGGTATAATTTGAATTGTACTAAACGAAATGAAGTAAACCATATCAATTATGAAAGTTTAGAATGTTAGATTAGATTTCCAACGAAATATGATTTAAAATGTTTTAGTACTTGTTAATAGGATATAGACAAAAATAGAATGTTGGTTGTAGACAAATTCATAATTGAACAATTATTGCCCAATTGAGGTTTGATAGATCAAACGTGCATATTAGGATTTGAAATATTTATAGGAGCTATAGGACTTGTGAATATAAATACCATAAAAATAAGTCTATTAGCATAACTAATGTGTGATTTAGATTTGATTTGAAATTAAATAATTAATTAGAAAATATCAAATTGACTAAAATAATTATTAAATAAAGATTTAATAAATATAAAATCAAATAATATTTTTTGGGTTAATGGAAAAGCCTATTTGAATATTTAAACATTAATGGACCAAACGGGGCCCATGTGCAAGGCCCAAAATAAAAATCCCAACTTTACCAGGTAAAGTTGAATTTATTTTAGAATTAATTATAATTTAATTTTATGAAAAATCGGAAACAAAAATAAAGAACAAAACCCGAACAAAACTTAAAAGGGTTTGGGCTTGAGAAGTCCACCTGGGCCCAAGGCCCAAGTCACATGTCCCTTCATAAGAAACATGAGGGAACCCTAGGGCTACACTTCATCTCCTTGCCGCACATAGAGAGATAGAAAAAGAGAGGAAATGAGTTTTTTTTTTTTCATCTCAACTTTTCCCTTAAGCCTTTTTTCACTTCCTTGAAGATTCAATGAACATGAGATGATGATTGAATCAAGAGAAAGCATTTGAGTTGTTGTTCGTATGGATATTGATAGAGAAGATATCGGATGACAGTTTTAGAATCAAGCAAGGAGGAAGGAGCGGTGGTGGCCAAAAGCCAAGATGGTGAAAAATCATCTAGTTTTCGGAAGACGTTTTGCTTGGTATACTTTTCCGTCCAATTTTCGGAGGACATCTAGTTCATTTACATGTTTCAATCTCGGTTTTTGAATTGGAACATTCTGGTTATCTATCAAGTATTCCATACAACTAATTATGTATGCAATTTTTATTTCCAACATAATAACATCATGACATATTATTATATGCTCTATTGAATACTATATATTTAATTAAGTTGATAACTTATACATGTTAATATTGACTTTCATAAGTATTTAATCTATCGGGTTATACTCGATTGGTATAATAAGTATTATACTTTCAATCTCTTACTTGCACTGAAGCCAATCACTTTTGAATCTTATTCTCATTTTGTCAACATGGAGATTTAAACTTCCATTGGAGAAGTTCCCTAGTGTGTGGATCTGTTATGTTATTTATTAGTGTTAATTCTCTTGTGTTTACTTTGACCCTTCCAACACTTTTTCGAATTAAGTGACATTGAGGTAATATGTGTTTAGATTTTTAATGAAACATTGGTTCTTTCGCTTTTGCTGAGCACCAATTTTAGTCGTAGTACAATACTACATCATCAATGATACTTTGAAGGTTTATAAGTTCATGAATAAACATTTTTATCCAAAACACTTCTTTTGCCTCAAAAATATCAATGCATTCATTCTTTGTTAATCGAATTATCGGTCGTTTCTTGCTTGAAACTCTTCTAACTAACCGATTCAATCAAATAGCATATGATGGAATATGATGTGGTATCATTATATATGATTGAGCATTAGAGTGTGTGAAAAATTTAATTTCAATCTAGAATTTGTTAAGATTAAGAACATATCATATGTTCTTCCCAAGAACGATATAATGCTCTTGACCGCATTTTAATGCATTCAAATCAAATTCCTTTATTCATGCTCGTAACACTAAGGGCATCAGAAACATCTGATTTCGTATATAGAATACATGGCATAACTTATAGCCTTGCAAAGGTTTTTTAATTCATGAATCATCTTTTACTTCATGTGTTTGGTGACATGCTTGGAAGAGTAAGATTCGATGACATTTCTCAAATTGTCATTTCTTTGAATCTACTGTACTAAACCTCTTAGCTTTTTATTTATGTACGTTAATGGGTTAAACCAAATAATCCCTTTTAAATCTAATACTATAGATCTCTTTAAACTTAAGTAAAAAGGTGTTTTACCCATATTTATCATGGAGGATATTTTTGATACACACACTAAGATGATTTGCAATATTAACTACTTCATTCTTAATGAGTAGTAATTTAGACAATGAACATTATATTTGCTCCCACTAACTCTTTTATATGCTTAGGTAATCCTTATTCCCAAATCAAATTATTTGATTTAATTATTAGATTAGATTTCCTAATCTCGGATGCTTGCTTCAATCCTTAGATTAAGCTTCTAACATAACTACTTTATGCCCTTTATATGAAAACCCTAGGAAAAATCTCATACACCTTTTATTTCTTATTCCGAATAAGAAAGTGGAGAATTTTTATATTATAATTAGAAAGTGATGGGATTTTCGATTGAGGAAAAGTACCTCAATGTGTAACCCACTGATCTTAGTTTATTTAAATCGAAAATTAGGAAAGTGAAATTTTAAATATCGGTTCCACTCGGGTTTGAGGACATTCAATGACTTACAATTATGACATAAGCATGTAACTCAACATGATAACTTGCATCAAGGTTGTTAACATGCTAAGTTGAAAAGGTGACCTACACAGGAAGGCCTTAGGGTAAAGACCCTATTTTTCCTCACCCCATAAAACTAATTGATCGTTGGCAGAGTATGAAATGGGTGAGTCATTTAAGTAGCCGTAATGAGAAAAAGTAGACTTGGAAAGTTATTCGACTGGGCTAAATCCTCATAGAATAAGCTGAGAGTCTGCATATTTTGAAACACATGAATGCCCGAAAGAGAAAGATAGATGAGGGAAGTCACTCAGCTAGGGTGAATCCTCTTAGAACTAGTTGATAGTCATCACATTTTGAAAGAAGTAAGTTGTTTGAGAAGCCCTAAAGAGAAAAGGTAGAGGAGGAAAGTCACTAGGCTAGGGCTAGAAGACTCGAGTTGAGTTGTCCCCACAATAAGTGTTAGAAAATAGGTTTAAGATTTCATAGCGGAAGTGATGAATTTGGTCTTAGTGTATAACAAAAATTTTCTTAAAAATGTTTAACGATAATATATAAATTAATCTTACAGCTATATAAAAAGATTGTACTTAAGCCTACACGAATCGTTTGACGAGACTCACACCACACTCTTCCAAGTCGATCATCAACACACTAGGATGTGTGTGAGCATATAAAAATGACAAGATTTTCTTTTTCTTCTTCTCTTAGAAAAATCTCTCTAAAAAAACCTCTTCAAAAGCCTCTATAAAATAATTAGAATGATATGTATTTATATGACTTAATTAGGTTTTTTCTATTAAATATTATTTTTAATTCAAACTCTTTAACTTAATGGAATTGATAATTCAGTTATAATATTAAATGATAAGATAATCATTAGATAATATTTTTGATATGATTAAATCTTTTCAAATTTGATTTAAAATAGAATCTTATTTATTTCAAATCATATTATATCTTTAACAATATATTTGACTTAATCAAACCTTTTCAAATCTTATTTAAAATAGAATCTCATCTATTTTAAATCAAATCATATCTTATTTAAATTTTAAATTACTTTCACAAATCAATTTAAATTTGACTTACCTAATCTAAATATTAAACTAATATCTCATATTAATTTAATATTATATATAAGATATTTAATTCAAAATAAAATATGTTATTATTTAGTATATGAATTTCGAAATTCATCATTTAAAATACATCTTTTAATTAATTAATAAATATTAATTATCTCATAATTATAAATTTGTCCAAAAAAACTATTTTCTTACAAATAAATCATTTTTCAACCTTTGTCATTCTTACCCTATGCAGTTTTTATAGAGGCGACCTGGGGACAATGGACCTATAAGTCCAAGCTTTAATAAATTAGATTATTAATTAAATACTTTAATATAATAAATCTAATTTATTAATCTCAACATTATTCTACTAAAAATATAGGATTGCACTCTAGCAATTATAGAACATATTACTGAGCAATCTCTAGTATTCCATTGATATTATCATTACATGCAATATAATCATCCAATAATTAATTCATAATTAGAGCTGGTCAAAATTATAATTTTACCCTTCGAATTATCTATTTATCCATTAATCCACTAGTGAACAATCAATTTGTAACTTAATTATAAATTTGAGCTCAAAACCATTCAGCTTTAAAATTAACCCTCAGGGGAACCAATATATAATATTCTATGAAGAAGGTTTGGATTTCATATATGTAAATCATGTTCTCAGGCACGTATCCAAATGAATCTCCAAAACAAAAGTCATTAGCCTATTTGACAAATAAACCGTGATGAGTGAATTAAAAGATCCATTTGACATAAACAGGAGTTCATGACTACTCAGGATTCAGATTGATCTGCATATAATCATATATTGATATAAATATAATTCTTTATTGCCAATGATATTTTAATAAAGAATTAATTCATATCGGGTCCTGTTTTATATAATCCAATTTTATAAAGCACCTCTACTAAGATGTCTATCTACATTAGTGATCCGGATCTAGATAACTTGCATTCATAATGCTAGCGGACCATACTAGAAACCATCAACTAAAGATTCTGTATTTTAATATGTTGTAGATAATTTAATTTATTATCTATAATTTTAATTTTCTCATACCAATACAAGATTATAGTCACATAAATGAATTTGGAATTTGCTGATATTTATACATATTATTCAATAATAATACATTCACAACAATTATATAGAAAAATGTCACTTCTATTAATTTAATAAAATAATACTCATCACATGCTTTCGAGGCACCATGCCCAACAAACTTCAGCTTGACCTTAAAGCAACTGAGGTATCTCCCTTATCCCTAATTTACGTACATGGTCCTCAAAAGACTTTGCTTGAAGTGTCTTGGTAAACGAATCCGTAAAGTTCTATTCCGACGATATCTTCATAACTGTCACATCACCTCGACGCACTATCTCTCTAATGAGATAATATTTCCTCTTTATGTGTTTGCCCCTCTTGTGACTCCTCGGTTCGTTTGAATTAGCCACTGCTCCATTGTTTTCATGGTATATGATTAGTGGCTTATCCATATATGGAATAACTTCAAGATCAATATAAAACTTCAAGAGCTAAACTGCCTTTTCTACTGCTTCACAAGCTGCTATGCATTCGGCTTCCACGGTATAATCTACAATACTGGATTGTTTGATACTTCTTCAGACTATAGCTCATCCACCAAGTGTGAACACTAATCTAGAAGTCGACTTTCGAGTATCTCTATCTGATTGAAAATCAGAATCAGTGTATCTAGTAGGGTTCAAGTCTCCACATGAATAAACAAACATATAGTCTCTTGTTGTCCAAAGATACTTGATAATATGCTTTACCGCTATTTAATGTTCTAAACCATGATTTGATTGATAATGATAGACTATCCCTATTGCATAACAAATGTCAGGTCTTTTACACAACATTGCATACATTAGACTGCCTACAGTTGAGGCATAGGGAATCTGTCTCATCTTTTCTTCTTCTTGAGGTGTCTTTAGACATTGCTCTTTAGAAAGAACTACTCCATGTCTGGTCGGTAATTAACCATTTTTAGAGTTTTGCATTGAGAATCGAGCCATAACCTTATCTATATAAGCAGCTTGAGACAGTGCCAAAAGCTTATTCTTTCTATTCCTTAGGACTTAGATTCCTAGAACATAGATTGCTTCTCCTAAATCTTTCATTTGGAATTGTTCGGCTAGCCATTTCTTCACATTTGACAATATTTCTACATCATTCCCAATAAGTAAAATATTGTCTAGATAAAAAACTAAGAAGACCACCTTCTTATCTTTGATCTGTCTATAGACACATGGTTCGTCAATATTTTGCTCAAAACCATATGTCTCAATAGTCTCATCAAATCTTAAGTTGTAAGACCTAGAGGCTTACTCAATCCATAAATAGATCTAAGCAACTTGCAAACTTTTTGCTCTTGGCCCTTTTGCATAAAACCTTCTAGCTGCATCATATAAATGCTTTCTTCAATATAGCCATTGAGAATAGCTATCTTGACATCCATTTGCCATTTTGTAGTCTAAACTAGCGGCTATGGATAAAAGAATGCATATAGACTTTAGCATGGCAACGAGAGAGAAAGTCTCTTCATAATTGACTCATTCCTTATGGGTATAGCCTTTTACTGCAAGTCGTACCTTGAAAGTCTCTACTTTCCCATCTACGCCTCTTTTCTTCTTGAAGATCCTTTATATCCAATGAGCCTGACATCTTCAGATGGATCTACAAGTACCCATACATAATTGGAATACATGGATTCCATATCTTAGTTCATCGCATCTTGCCATTTATCCTTATCAGAATCATCTATTGCTTCCTTAAAGGTTAATAGATCATTCTGGTTTATGTCTAACACTAGAACATGTGCCTCGTGTTTTTAGCGAATGGGTTATCTCATAATCCTCCCACTAGGACGAGCTATTAGGGTGTTCTGACTAGGATCGGTGGTCTCTTGATGTTGTCGTTCATCAGGTGGTGATTGAGATAATCTTATCTTATCAAAATTCAATTCCTCTAGTACTACCTTACTGCAAGGTTTATAGTTCGTCCTATCATCATGTTCGAGAAAGGTTACATTTTTTGATACAAACACATTTTTTTCACTATGACTATAAAAGTAACCTCCCCTTGTTCTAGGACCATAGCCAACGGATATACAAACTTCATATTGTGAGTTCAACTTCCTAGTCTTAGATTCAGCACGTGTGTTGGACACCTCCATATGTAAAAATGGCATAAACTAGGTTTAATGCCATTCCACAACTCTAAAGGTTTCTTTTGTACAGACTTAGATGGAACAACATTCAAACTGTATACCGTGGTTTGAAGTGCAATATCCCCAGAATTGGAGTGGTAGGGATGAGTAGCTTAACATTGACCTAACCATATTCAATAAGATTATATTTCTCTTTTCTATAACACCATTATGCTATGGTGTTCCAGGTGCTGTGAGTTGGGATAGAATACCATGCTCCAAAAAATGATCATTGAACTCAAAATCAAGGTATTCACCTCAGAATTCTTTGAACTTTCAAAAGGTTTTAAATTTCCTTTACACTAGGTATACGTATCAGTGTCTAGAATAATCATCAATGAAGGTGATTAAATATTCACAACCACCTCTTGCTTGTACATTTATTGGACCACAGATGTCACTATGTACTAACTCAACTGGTTTTTTGGCTCTTTGGCTCTTTACAGAAGAAGGTCTCTTAGTCATCGTTCCTTCTAGACACGATTCAAAAATAGAAAGAGTGCCAACAATTAGCTCTCTTAAAAGACCATCCTTTACTAACATGTTTATCTTATCAAGATTGACATGTTATAACCTAAGATGCCAAAATACATATCATTACGTTGAGAAATTGTTTTTCGTTTGTTACATTTAGGATTTGCTACTTTAAATAATTCGGAATTATTTAACGATTTTTCATTTGGTGTAAGCAGATGTAGTCCGTTAGTTTGTTTTGCATGAAGAATATCGAAACCTTTCTTAGAAATAATAATCTCATTATTACTAAAAGAAATATCAAAAAAACTTTCATGCAACATTAATAAAGAAATCAAATTTTTGCAAAATTCAAGAATAAAATAGACATTGTTTCAAACAAGATAATTATTGCTTAAAAATAAACAGACTGCTCCCATTGCTTTAGCTGAAATAATCGCACCACTGCCAACTCTCATCATCACCTCACCAACAGCAGCTCCCTCGAAAAACTAAGCATCTGTAAAGAAGAACAAACATGATTAGTGACTTTCGAATCTACTATCCAAGATGACAAATCATCTTCCACTAATCAGGCTTCTAAAACAAGTAAATCAAATTTACCTTTCTTTTACTCCTTTAGCTCGGAGAGATACTTGTTACAGTTTCTCTTCCAATGGCCATCAACTCTGCAGTGGAAACACTTTCCCTTGGATTCCTTTTTCTTGGAGTTGTCGTTCTTCTTGTTCTCCTTGCCTTTAAGTGACTTTTTGGCTTACTTTCCCTTCTTGTCCTTACCACTAGTGTACCTTCTCTTAATGTTCTCAGCATAAGAGGAAGGCGGCTTTTGTTCAGCAACATCTACTTCACCCTCTTTGGACCTGACCTTATTAAGGGTCTCAAAGGTCTGCAACTTATTCAACAGCTGGGTCATATTATATTTCAGCTTGTTCATAATATAGTTGGTAGTGAATGCAGCAAAAGTGGTGAGAGTGACTCAAGTATGATGCTAACTTGAGTACATTCATCAATAGTAGCCCCATGTGTTTTCTCCTCATGCATCGTGTTGATCATGTTCAAAACATGATCTCTAACAAAAACTCTTTTCTTCATTTTGGCGTTCATGTAGGTTATAGTAGCCCCATGACGACTCTGGTAGGATTAATGCCCAAACAAGGCCTAGAGAGACTCCAATATCTGATATACAGTCTCCATATTGTCATATTTCTTCTTAAGAACATCACTAATGCTTATCAACATGTAGCATTTGGCTTTGTTATTGGATTGGATCCAATTGTCATACTTTTCTCGTACATTATGGGCAGCATTAGCAGCGGGCTCTTCATGACATTCCTCAGTCAAGACAAACTTATGGTTCTCACAAATTAATACCATGTTTAAGTTTGATTTCCATCTCATAAAATTATTATCAGTTAATTTATACTCGTTGAATAAAACGGTAATGAAATTATTGTTTGAAGACATGATGATTGCTGAAATTAAATAAAACATACGTCATTCATTATAATTGAAATAAATATCAAAGTTTCGAAATAGTAAATATAATGCATGAATGCAACAAATAAAACACATAAAAAATTTTTATTACTAAACCACGATAAATTGACTCAACAATTAATATACCGCCTTAGGGTCAGTTATATTAATTTCAAATTAACTTGGAGACATTCTCAAACTTACAAGTCAAACTCAAAATATCTCATATTTTCCCTTTTGCTCATAAGTTATCGTTTATTTAGTCAAAACATAATTAACCACTTAAGCTTTATTATGTTTTTGTAAGTGTAATCCATTATTTCGGAATCCATGACTTAACTCGAAAGTTGCCGCCTTAGGGTCGGTCAGGTTCAAAATACATTATTCTTTATATCTTCTTAAGAAGCCAACCTTGGTATTGATATGGTCTGAAACCTTCCTTAGGGGGACAAAAACCAAGTCGTCTTGAGGCCTTTCGGTGTTGTACTAATAATGGAGACCATAGGTTATATTGTCATATCAACCTTCTCCCACTCACTATTTTAAAATATATGTTTTCATAAAACATCTTATGTTTTCAAATTAAAACTAATTAATTAATTATAAATTAATTACTAGTTAAGCAATGAATATAATCCTATTAATCGTAAATACCAATCCTATTGGACCTAGGTTCCATTAAACCTTTAATCCATATCTTAATATGATCCTAATCTTATTAGGTGAACCTAATTTATAACTAATAGATATAAAATTTTATTCATAAAATTTTATTAAAACTCTTTTTAACAAAATTACTTATTAAAGTCCTAACGTAAATATTTGACTTTATAAGGTGTGATTACTAAGTTTAACTCTTTAAGACTTAATCCATTTATGTGATTAATTTCACTAAATAAATCACATAAACAACTAGGACAATCCTAATTAAATCATGTTTCTACATATAAAGACCGCTCTAATACCAATTGTTAGAAAACAGATAAAAAATTTTGCAGCAGAAGCGATTAATTTGGTCCCAGTGTATAACAAAAATTTTCTAAAAAACTTTTTAGCTATCCTTTAGATATATATATAAATTAATCCTACAGCTATACAAAGAGACCGTACTTTAGCCTATGCGAATTGTTTGACGAGACTCACACCAAAATATTCCAGACCAATCGTTAATATACTAGGACATGTGTGGAGATGTAAAGATGACAAGATTTTCTTTTTCTTTTTCTCTTACAAAAATCTCTCTAGAAAAACCTCTCTTCAAAAGCATCAGTAAAATAATTAGAATGAGATATATTTATAGGATTTCATTAGGTTTTTTCTATTTAATATTATTTTTAATTTAAACTCTTTAAATTAATTGAATTAATAATTCAATTATAATATTAGATGATAAAATAATCATTAGATGATATCTTTGATATGATCAAATCTTTTCAAATCTAATTTAAAATAAAATCTTATCTATTTCAAATCATATCATATCTTTAATGATATATTTGATTTTGTCGAACCATTTCACATCTTATTTAAAATAGAATCTCATCTATTTTAAATCAAATCATATCTTATTTGAATTTGAAATTAGTTTCTTAATATATTATTAATATCTCATAACAATTTAATATTATATATAACATATTTAATTCAAAATCAAATATATTATTATTTAATATATGAATTTCGAAATTGATCATTTAAAATACATCTTTTAATTAAATAATAAATACTAATTATCTCATAATTATAAATTTTCCCTAGAAAACTATTTTCTTACAAATAAATCTCTTTTCAGCCTTTGTCATTCTTAGCCTATGCAGTTTTTATAGAGGCGACCTGGGGACAATGGACTTTTAAGTCCAAGCTCTAATAAATTAGATTATTAATTAAATACTTTAATATAATAAATCTAATTTATTAATCTCAATATTATTCAACTAAAAATATAGGATTGCACTCTAGCAATTATAGAACATATTACTGAGCAATCTCTAGTATTCCATTGATATTATCATTATATGCAATCTAATCATCCAATAATTAATTCATAATTAGCGCTGGTCAAAATTACCATTTTACCCATCTAGTTATCTATTTATCCTTAAGTACCATTAATCCATTAGTGAATAGTCAATTTATAATTTAATTATAAATTTGAGCTCAAAACCATTCAGTTTTAAAATTAACCCTCAAGGGAACCAATATACAATCTTCTATGAAGAAGGTTTGGATTTCATATTTATAAATCACGTTCTCAGGCACTTATCCAAATGAATCTCCAAAACAAAAGTCTTTAGCCTATTTTACAAATAAACCGTGACGAGTGAATCAAAAGATCCATTTGACATAAACAGGAGTTCATGACTACTCAGGATTCAGATTGATCTGCATATGATTATCTATTGATATAAATAGAATTCTTTATTGCTAACGATATTTTAATAAAGAATTAATTCATATCGGGTCATGTCCTATATAATCCAATTATATAAAGCACTTCCACTAAGATGTCTATCTACATCAGTGATCTAGATCTTGATCACTTGCATTCATAATGCTAGCGGACCGTACTAGCAACCATCATTTAAAGATTCAATACTTTAATATGTTGGAGACAACTTAATTCATTATCTATAATCTTAATATTTTCGTACCAATACAAGATTATAGTCACATAAATGAATTTGGAATTATATGATATTTATATATTTTATTCAATAATAATATATTCACAACAATTATATAGAAAATATAACTTTTATTAATTTTATAAAATAATACTCATCACATACTTTCAGGGCACCATGCCCAATAATAAGAACATAGGGTTACGAGTCCTCAGAGTCAGTAAGTAAATGTATCATTACGGCCTAGTAAAGACAAGAAACGTGCACATAATAGTAGAAAGTCATGGCCATGAATTTATATTTACATGATAATGGATTTCACGGAGATGTCTAAGCATGAGATATTGAATATGTTTTCTTGATTTGTGTATGTATTAACTGCATGTAATGGATTACTCCTAGAGAGGAGTTCTAGTGAGTTAGGCTCACTCTTATTACTGAGCGTTAAGCTAATTAGGTGTTGCCCATGCTTAGGTAAAGGTAAATGTCAAGAAATGTAAGGTGATCATGGACGAAGATCAAGACTAGGAGTGGATAGTTTGCACATGTGGTTATGACCTATCAAGTAGAGCCCGAACTCAACTAGTCCCTCAGAACTTAATTTATTTTCCATCAAGATTAAAAGTGTATGCATGTCAAGCTACTCAGATATGTCTAACCAAGTCATATATATTATGGGATTCAGTCTTTAATGTAAAATATTATCAACATTGTTGATGTTAGATATCATGTTTAAAAATTAACAGCGAAAGTGTTTGTTAGTCCCGGTATATAACAAAACTTTTCTATAAATTTTTAGCGTCCCTTTATATATATAAAAAATAATCTTATAGCTAGACGAAGAGATCATACCTTATTAATTTAAAGAGTTTAAATTAATCAAAATACCTAAAGGAGTTCTATAAATACATCTCATTCTAATTAATTTATGAAGTTTTTCCGGTAGAGATTTTTCTGAGAGAAAAAAAAAAAAAAACCTTGTCATCTCTACATGCCCACACACGTTCTATTGTGTTGAATATCAATCTGAAAGATCGTAGTGTTAGTCACGATGACCGATTCACGAAGGAAAATGAATGTTCTCTTGTATAGATATAGGATTAATTTATATGTATATAATGGATTGCTAAAACGTTTTTTAAAAAATTTTTGTCATATACTACGACCGATTTTTCGCTTCTGCTACGAGGTTTTGAACCGCGTTTTCCAACACGGCCACCCATGGGTTATTTAATCAACCCTTTGATTAATTTTGACCTATGAAAATCCAATTAATAATCCGACCCATTAACTCTTTAATGTTCGATTATTAATTACGAACCTTCAGGACCCTTTTATAATAAAATAAAAGCTCCTATGTAACTTCTCAATTTCTAATTAATTCAATTTCATACTTAGTTGTGCTAGTAGAGCTACATAAGATTAAATTAACAACTTTTTCTTTTTCTTGATAGTACAACTTTTTGATAGTCAAACTTTTTCTTGATTACATAAGATTACATAAGTACAACTTTTTCTTGATAGTCAAACATAAAATGATTTTGGTCTGGTCTGTTTCTCCTTTTTCTCCAACGAAACTTTAACTGCATTACTTTGAACCTTATGTGTATCACCAATTAGGTTCTACATCACGCTGGTAGGAGGATTTCAAAAACTCCTTTAATGATTTTATTTAATTCCAAATTAAATTCATTAAATTTAAAACGACCCCTTAAATTAAATAGTTAACTTAAATCATCTCATGATTAATTAATTTTAATCCTTCAAGTCAAGATTGACTTTTAGCAAAATATCAAAATTACCCGGGAGATGAGAAGTACCGTTTTTTGAAAGTATCTATTTGTGACCATCGTATACTTATAATAACAATCCTTCCATCTCGCCAATATCTCGATTCTTCCTATGGCATTTTAATTGTTAAATCCCAATAGACAAATCAAATGGACCATCATACCGTTATTGAACATAGACAATGGATTTATAGAAAAAAATTTCAAACCATACTACGTTGCAAAGATTCCTTGTTCAAGAAAATAAATAACCCATATAATCTTATTCCAAATACATAAGTGATGAATTCCCTCTTGACCACTCATAATCCTTCTCGCACAACACTTCATACCCAACAGTTCACCCTGTGTTCACCCATGGCTAGGGCTAATAGGAATAATGTCAATGTATGAAGTCTAGTACTAAAAGAAACCATGGTGTCTCGAGTCAGATGATCACATGTAAAATAATCACTAGAAATTCTCATTAATAGTCATTAATAAATACCATTGAGAATTATCTAAGTGTCACGTTCCACACCCTTAGTCTTTATTAAGCACCCACACAATCATTATGGTGTTCTTCTTACACCACTGGCTGTGAGATCGGCCACCCAAAAATTAGGTGATGAACTACTTGATTATCTATCTGAATTAATTGATGTCCATTCTCGAGATCCTATGACAATGAACCATATGTATCTTAAGAGCTTTAATGACTCGAGTTTCTACTTGCATGATCTCTATCATGGTCTCCACAACGCATAACTCAAGATACTGGACTTTATCATGATATGCATATATAGAACATATAATATTAATTCCTATAAAATTAGTAAACATGATAAATAGTAATTGACTTTCATTAATGGCAATAAATAATGTCTTGCTAATATCTACATAAAAATAGTATCATATAAAGTATTTTCCTCATATGGTCAAAATCGGATTGGCTTAATAGGCATACACTTTCAATTACTGTACCAAACTGACCCTTCCATCAACTGTGTTTTTAGAAAGTTCTAGGATTTTAGACTTTTTTTATGAATGTCATAAACTTCCTATGCAGTTAGATAATGGATTTACAGAGAACTCTTTCTCGAACAATACTACCTTACACAAGGATTTCTTTGTGCATAAGTTATATGATTCATAGAAACATGTCTTCTAATATAGAGGTGATAAATCCCATTTTATCATCCTACATTACCGCGCATACTCGAACACATGCCCAATGTTCACCTTATTAATGGACTTTAGTAAGACCACGTATAGTGACATCAAAGCATGATATCTTATATGTTAGTGTTGTGGTGATCTCACGTTTGAGCATCACAAGTATAGTAGTCACCGACATAATTCACTAATAGTTTAATATCATTAACATTGAATTATTTCAAGTGATCACTTCAGTGATTAGGACTCTACCAATCACCTACATGTCTATCCCATTGTTCTCCAACACTAATGAATATGAGATCATCACTCTTCTCTTTAAAGAGGATAGCACATGTAATAGTCTCTTCGGATTGTCATTATCTCTATCATGACAATCCTACGATTATGAACTATTTGAATATGAGACTATAGCCAACTTGGATCTCATCCTTCCATGATCTCTATCATGAATCCATGTGTATTTTTTAGAGCCGAGAATCTATTAAGTATGCCATCATTCATATATATATGCAAGTTATTATGTCAAACCTAATAATATCATGACATATTATATATGCTCTAATTGAAGGCTCTACAATAAATTATGTTGATAATTTATACAGTTCAATATTGATTCTCATAAGTCATGCTTGACGGGCATACACTTTCAATCTCTCACTTGGACGAAAGTTAATCGCTTTACTAATCTTATTCACATCTTGTCAGGATGGAGATATAAACTTATGTTAGGTAAGTCCCTTAGTGCGTTGATCCATTATGCAATTTATTGTTAAATTCCTTTTCCTCCACCTTTTTGGAACTGGTTTATACTATTAGGAAATGGATGCACGCATATAACAGAATAAACACAATGGAAGAAATATTTAAAATTTTATTTAGATCACATCTTAGCATGCACAGTTTCTATCCAGATTGATCATACAACAATTATATTGCATATAATCTATTTACAGAATTAATCAAGGTTTAGGGAAAAGCAGTACCTCTATTCTTGATTACAGAACTCTTCTTATTAAGATGGGGAGGCACCCACGTGTTCGCCCTCAAACCGTTATCCACATGATTCGTTTCACACGGTTAAGTTTCTACTTAAGATCTCAACACATGAGATAATAAGCTTGGGGAAAATGAAGGGAAAAAGACTCTTTTCTTTCTTTGATTTTCGGCGAAAAGGATTGTGTGAAGACTTGTTGATTTCGGCCGCCATATGCCTTGTATTTCTAGGCAAGGTTGGGTCATACTTTCTTAATCTCAATAAGAATCCTAGTTTCCTTAAAACGCAAAAATGAGATATGCTAAAGCCTATTCAATGGCCGGTCACCCATGGGTCATACCCATCAGTTATTTAATCAACCCTTTAATTAATTTTGACCCATTAAAATCCAATTAATAATCTGACTCATTAACCTTTTAATGTCCAATTATTAATTACGAACCTATAGGACCCATTTATAATCAAATAAAAGTTCAAATGTATTAATTTCCAATTAATTCAATGCCACACTAAGTTATGTTAGTAGAGCTGTATGAGACATTAAATTAACAAATTAACAATTACAATTTTCCTCTTATAGTCAAACTATAGCTAATATTACCATTTTACCCATAAAATACTGTTAGTCTATTTTTCCTTGTTCTCTGAGGAAACTTTGACTGTGTTACTCCGACGTTATGTGTGTAACTGATTAAGTACATCACGCTAGCCAGAGAATTTCATAAACACCTTTTATGATTTTATTTAATTCAAAATTAAATTCATTTAATTTAAAACAACTTTTTAAATTAAACATAATCATCTCATGATTAATTAACTTTAATCCATTACAAAGTGTCCAAACTACCCGGCAGATGAGAAGTACCATCTTCCAAAAGAACATGTTTGTGACCATCATATACTTACAATAACAAACCTTCTATTTCTCTATTATTAGAATTCGTACTAGGATATGGTTTAACTGTTAAACCCTAATAGACAAATATTATGGATCACTGTACTTTTATTGAACATTAACAATGGATTTACAAAAACTTCTTTCAAACCATACTACTTTGCAAAAATTTCTTGTTTAATAAAGTATATAATCCATAGAACCTCATTCCAAATACAGAAGCGATGAATTCCCTCTTAACCACTCATAATCCTTCTCGCACAACACTTCATACTTGATGGTTCACCCAGTGTTCACCCATGGCTAGGACTAATAGAAATGATGTCAAAGTATAAAATTTGGTACTCAAGGAAACCATGATGTCTCAGGTCGGAGGATCACATATAAAATAGTCACTAGATAATTTTCATTAATAGTTAGTATTAAATACCATTGAGAATTATCTGAGTGTCACGTTTAGCACCCTTAATCTCTACTAAGTGTCCACACAATCATCATGGTATTCCACTAATACCACAAGTTGTGAGATCGGCTACCCTAACAATTAGGTGTTGAACTCTATGATAGTCTATCCAGATCAATCGATGTCTATTCTCGAGATCATATGACATTGAACTGTTTGTATTGTAAGAGCTTTTAGCAACTCAAGTAGCATGATCTTTATCATGGTCTCTAAAGTGCATAACTCAAGATATGAGATGTTGTCATGATATGTATTTATAAAATAATTAATTTTAATTCTAATAAACATGATAAATAATAATTGACTTTCATTAATGATAATAAATAATGTCTTGCTAATATCTACATAAAGATAGAAATACATAAAGTATTTGCACCATCTTTATAAAAGCTAAGTTAGTTCAACATGGCCTATTTAAGTCCATATAGGCTTAAGGGATATCACAGTTGAATGGGTATTAGAGCATAGGTTGAGTCGATTATGCAGAATATCTACATGTGCCAAGCTCCTCAATTCCGAACATGCCCACTTTAAGATTCATAAACCGTAATTTATTAATATGTAAGAAGAGATTAAGTATGATGAGCACTGGCAAGATGAGATGGTCTAACAACAAAGAAGAGTTAGTATTTACCACAGTAAGGAGAGCTTAGTCTCCACGAATGATCCCTTAGCAAAGGATATCATTAACATGTCTTTTGCTCCTTAGAGAATATATGACATCTAAGTGTGAGGTACTCCACTCATAGGAAGCGAGACGAAAGA
This sequence comes from Coriaria nepalensis, assembly GCA_027186245.1. NCBI lineage: Eukaryota > Viridiplantae > Streptophyta > Magnoliopsida > Cucurbitales > Coriariaceae > Coriaria > Coriaria nepalensis. The sequence continues at coordinate 28,282,991 of CP114483.1, forward strand.
GCAATGAGGGACTATGCATCTAATTAATTAGAGAAGAAGGGAAAGGGAAATATTATAAGTTAGGAGAAGAGTAAGGAACTTAAATCTTACTATGGGGTTACATTAGTTTAAGTTCATCAATGTTTATTCTCACAATCAACTTTTGTGATGTGAAATTTGGTCAATTCTTAAATGAAGAATATTTTCTTCAATTGTTCTTTGTCTTACGACTCATGCCCTTTAATTTTTAAGGGGAAAAAATACAAAATCAGAGGCAAGCAACTAGTGAGAAAGACAAGATCTCGTGCAACAAGTTCTTGACAGGGGATTAAGGAACTCAAGGATTTTAACATGAGACAAGTTGAACTAATAAAAAATCTGATCCACCAGCACTAGTAGAGCTTCAGAAGATTATGCACCAATAGCGACAACCCCAAGCAGCATATCCACGTCCCCATGCTCCTAAACTAGCCAGGGTAGAAGTCGGAGAGGCAAATCTCCAAGTGCAAATGTCCACTGCTATTGTAACAAGGGTTGTTGAGCCTGTCTATGAGAGGTTTACAAAGCAATTTTTTCCTATCTTTGAAGGGATAACATACCCTTAAAAGCAGAGGACTAGTTAAGGAGCATGGAGAGCATTATAAGCTTCATGAATATAAATGACTGTAAGCGGGTAGCCTACATAATCTACATGTTCAGAAAGGATGCTCAGTACTTGTGGGATGTGGTCAGCAAGACCAGGAGATTGTAGGAAAGGTCTTGGATATACCTTCATAATGTGTTCAATGAGAAGTACTTTGGGTGGTTTGTGATAGCAGGAAGGTGTAAGTCGGTGAATTTTCGCGAACCCAAAGTGGAAGTAGCATTTTAAATTTTGACTTTCGGGTTCTTGATTCAATCGGACTACATGAAGAATTGGGTTGATGCTAACGAACATGGAGTTTATTCAGAATTTTGGATTGCACTTCTCTAATTCAACACTAATTAGAATAAAAAAAAAAATTGGGAGATGAGATAGGGAAGAAGGTGTAGGATACCTAGAAAATAAGTCCCCCAAAAACTAGATGAGTTTTCACCCACTTTCTTTCCACCATGTTTTACTACCATCATGTAGCACCATGTTTTACTGTTGGTTTGTTAGTTCTAAGCCATTACCTAGCCTCTAACACTAGTCCACACGAACAATAATTTTGGGTTGAGTTCCTAGTCTTAATCTCAACACATGAGCAACAGACTTGGAGAAGAAGAAATGGCTTTGAGAAAAATGAGAGAACATTTCTCTCTTTCTTTTTCTTGATGGCCGACAATGAGAGGGTTGGGAAACCCTAGGGATAAGTGCCTTCCATTTATAAGGCACTCTCCTTGAGCCTAATCTAATTGAGACTCCAAGGCCCAATTCCTATTTACGTGAACGATCAGATTTCTCGAGTCTGTTTTAATTCTCGTTTTTCCAAAAAATTATAACGATTCATAATTTTAATTTAATGTACAACTTTATCTGGTCAAGTTTGAAAATTAATTTGGGCCTTACCACATAAGCCCAATTTGACCCATTAACACTTTAATGACCAACCATATTTTTCTTTGATCCGAAAAATATAGTTTTTACTTTAAATTTATTAAATCTCCATTTAATAAACTTATTTAGTCAATTTAATATTTGTCTAATGAATTATTTAAATTCAAAGTAAATCTAAAACACACTTTAGATATGCTAGTAGTGCGGGTGTGATCTAGACTTAATAAATTAAATTAATTAATTATTTAAATTTTAAATCTAGTTCTCCAAAAATAAGTAAATTTTCCAATTTATATTTCAATCGAGATCCTATCGTCCTTTGTATGTGATCGGATAGGTTTTACATCATGCTGGTAGATGAGTCTCACTACAACTTGAGGGTTTTATACATTGTAATGAACGAACCATTTGGACCTTGAAAATCACTTTTAAGTTAATTAATTAATTTGATCATCTTTCATGGTCAATTAACCTAAACCAAACCCAAATTGGCCTCTAAAAAGGCTTATGGGCCATCCATATAATGAGAACTATGAGTACCTTTAAGGAAAATCTTTGATGACTATTACCGTACCAGATTGATCATTCCATTTATGCCATAGTCTCGGTTAGTCCTAGGATTTGGTTTAGCTATTAAACCCTACTTGATTAACCATGTGTGCTAACGCTTAATAATTTAGATAATGGATTTATGAATACTCCTTTCATACCATACTACTGTGTTCAAAGATTTCTTTATCACATAAAGGTGCATCATTCATTGAACCTTTCCTCTAATATAGAGGTGTTGGATCCCATCTTATCACCTATAAACTTTCCGTACAAGAACATATTCCCAATGGTTCATCTTTAGTATCCCTTATCTAGGGCCACGTTGAATGAAATGAAAGCTTGATATCCTGTACATAAGTACTGTACTGATACCAGGTCTGAGAACCACAAATACAATAGTTGCTAGATAAATCTCATTAATAGTCAATATAATTACCAATTAGTTTTTCAAATTCACGTTCAGTGATTAAGTCTTTACTAAATACCTACATTCCTATATCAATATTTTTCAAATTCGGATACCCATGAGAATAATATTCTTCTTTCGAAGATGATAGCATGTGTAATAGTCTTACCGGAATTATCATTATCCTATCATGATAATCATATATGACTATGACAAATTTGGATATTAGACACTATGCCACTTGGATCTCACCAAGTTTGATCGCTATCATGGTTTCAAGTGAATATCTAAGATCTAGGAATCTAGCAATTATGTCATACAATCAATTATGTATACAATTTCATGTTAAGATTTGACTCTTATAAGTAAATGTCTCTATTGGGTGAAACTCGATTCATTTGATGGGCATATTATATTTTCAATCTCCCACTTACACTAAGTCAATAACTTCTTAATATTATTCTCATTAAGGAATATGTGATAATGAAGGAATATGTGTATTTGGATTTTTTATAAGACCCCATCGCTTTTGTTGTGCACAATTGTAATCGTAGTACATTGCTACGTGGAAAATAATGTTAGGAACCACTATAAGTTTAGTTGTGAACTTTTCATCTAATAAACTCATTTTGCTTCACAAGCAACAATGTATTTGTTTTGTCAATTCAATTCTAAGTCATTTCTTTCTTTGAACTATTCCAACTCACCAATTCAATCCAAAACAAAACATGGCATGGATTTACTATCGATGATTTTTAATAGGAAATTGGAGTTTGTAAGGCCGCTCAATTTTCAATTCAGGAACCTTCATAAATCAAGAACATACCCACAGTCCTTCTCAAGAACAAAACATTGTTCTTTGCCCATATTATATTGTTTCTTCATAACATTTTAGAGCATAGACAGAATCCTACTTCATACATAACATGGCATGTATGAAAGACCCTATAGGTAATTATATATTATTTTATTCATGCATTCTCTCTCCACTTGTGTCTTAGGCGACATCCTTTAGAGAGCAAGATTCCATGACATTTTAGCAATAGTCATGTCCTATAATCTTCCATGTTAAACTACTTTAGCATTTTTCTCATGTATGTAGAATGTGTCAAGCCAAGCAATCATTTTGGATCTATCTTTATAGATTTTTAAGCCTAAGCCAAAAGATGCTCTACCCTCATCAATTATGGAGGTGTTTTTTTATTTTTTATAATCACAACTAAACATATTATAAAATGCGTACATCATTCTCAATGTGTAGTATGTAAATAATGTCTTACATAATGAATGTAGTCATACTCCCACTAACCTTCTAATACACATAGGTCATTCTCATTCTTAATGAAATTAAACAATTTGATTGTTTGAATCAAAACATATTTCTTATTTTGAGAAACTTGCTTCAATTAATATATTGAATTAAGCAGCTTATACAACTACTTTGTGCATATTATGTGAAACCTATGGGTTATATCACATATAACTTTTTCTTCCTAATTGCCTTTCAAGGAACAGTTATTAATCTATTTCTACCGGATCAGATGATCATGGTATGCGACAATGGTAAGTATAATTAGAATTGATTTGGTCATGCTCATGAGTGAGAATGTTTTCTTTTAATTGATTCATTCTCATTCATCATAATCTTTGCCTATTTATTGAGATTCAAATATCTCAATATGCATATATGCCCTGTTCTTTTTCTCAAGGATTCACTTGCATTCATCTTGGAATAGTTTCCTCTGGTACAACATCCAAGATCAACACTTGGTTAAAATTTATAGAATCCATACCATTTCGATCCACTCAGATCTATTGAGTGGTTATGTACATCAAGGAATCACATTCCCTTCCTTTAAAGGGTTCCTCTTTAGTGAGTGCGAATTAGAATTCTTAATTTAATTGTTCATTTTTTGGGACTTGAATTTCTTTGAATATTTTCTTACTCCCACTATCCCTTTAGAAAGCAACATTCTTTCTAAGAAGATAGCTTATCGGCCATAAATGCTTTTAGCTTGGTGCATTTAGAGAGAATCAATATCTTTGTCTCTACTAGGATATCCCATAAAATTATCATCTTTCAGATCTTGCCTCTAACATATCCCATCTTTCTTTAAGTATGAATCATACATCTCCATATCTAATATGGTGGAGTGACTTTCCATATCTGATGTAGGATAGTTGATGTGAATTTAGAGGGAATCTTATACACATGTCACAACTTCTAGGTTATAGCCTAGTTTGAGGGGGAAAAATGAGCTTAGTGTGTGAGAGTCATATCAGACAATATAGAATAAAGTTTGATTTCTCCATTCCAAAATATCATTTGAATATAATGTTCTAGAAGGGCTTCACTGAGTGAGAATCTCATTAATTTTGACATTTTGAAATCTCGTTAACTAAGTACAATGCCTAAACCTCAATCTTTTATTTATTTCTTACACTTTATCCATTCTATTCTCATTTTCGATCTATTATACACGAACTGAAGATTTCAAGTACAAGGGCAGTGATGACTCTCACCAAAAGAAACTTTTAACTAAAAGAAACTTTTAACTGGTATACTGTATTTCAAATTAAATAGATCAGAGTCATCGTCTGTGTGCTTTAGGATTCCTATTTTCACCTTCGCTGATTCTAACTATGGTTTCCTATTTTCACCTTCACTGATTCTCGAAAGGAAATCTTTGGTTTTCGCTAGAATTTTCACAAGGGCTAGGGAGAGGTGAATGATTTTCTAACCAGTGAAGCTTATCAATTGTATGTGCTATATGAAATCGCAGCTGCAGGTGTTTAGCTTCGAAATTGATACCTGTTATATGTAATCTTCCTATCAATAGCCAGTCTACATGTGCCTCTGTAGTTTGTTTCTTAATTTCCTACTTATCACATACTAACTGAGAACGTGAGCAGGGAGCTGGTGAAGCCACCGCTTCACGTAATACTCTCTTTATAATTACCTTATTTTATTATTATTATTAGTCTAAAACTTTTAAGACTAATTTTTGAGGAATTTTCTCTAAATCCTTTTCACAATCCTGCTCGAAAATTGTGTTAGACATAAGGAACTTTTTACTTTGTAACATTTAGGCTACAAACTATATCTAACTATTGGAAGCAATTAAATGTGATATTACATAAATTTTGCTAAAAGAAACATTAGCTTGAGACTTTGAACATACCTAAAAAGTCATCTTGCTTCTTTTTCATAAGAGAAGCTAAGTAGGTCTTTCTATTTAGCTTCCAATATCCAGTCTCACAATAAGGGAAATATTTTTCTTCATTGTTTTTGTTCTTCTTGCTTATGACCCTTTTTTCCCTTGAAATATCCACCCTTAATTCGTTTCTAAAACTTGACTTTGCCTTAATTATTTTGTTCTAAGATCGAATGCAATGCACTATTCATCGTAGTTGCTTTTATGAGAATAAACTAAAATATACAACATAAGGACTTTAGTCAAATCTATGAACTACTAAAATTAAGAGACATTTAATCTTAGTAGGGCTTCCACTATTTTACAATCCACATTACCCTTTAAGTTAATTAGGAAAAACTCTTTTCTCCTGGAGAGTAAAGGACCCCCATATTAAATATTATGGTCCTACGTGTCCATAGCCACCATCATAAACTTGCAAGGTAGCGAAAAAACTTTCGCAATTACATCACATATAACTCTTTTACTTGCCTCTAGGAGATCATGATCCCACGTTTTTATAGCCAACCATGTCTCCTTGTTAAACTTAATCCAAAATGTTCTTGTGACTAAACAATTACTAATTCCCTATTTGTCCACAGCAGAATATAGTTGAAATAACGTCATCATATGCATCTCATGCATTCATATAACAAATGAAGTCATAGATTAATGAATCATTAACCCTTATGTGTCCATAGTTAAAAGAATTATTAATCTCAAATTCATGGTAACATTTGGAAGACACTATGTGAGATATTCCCACACAGTTTATAAACTTAATATGATCAAGAAGGGCTAATTGGTCTTATAATGATATATTCGTACATACACAATCAAAATGATTTTCAATACTGAGATTCTATATTGAAACATTTATGCATGTATCATATCAAAAATACATGTTTTAGTCGAATAATTCAACTAACAAGTATATTATCCATCAATCCTATTCAATGTCCTATAATGGTAATTGTGTTCATCTAGACAAACGTTAGATCCAACTTGTATGATTAACTATTAATCAAAAAGTCATCTCCATAGATTATTGATCAAACTAGCATGAAAATTAATTTAAATATTTCAATAACACCTTTTAAGAATATTCCCAAGTTATTATCATTTTCAAGTTTGAACTCTTTCAAAACAAGAAAATATTTAGTCATTCGAATAACTTCTCTCAATTTAGAATACTTTCTAAATTTGGAACAACATTTGAAACGAACCTAGGCTCCTAAAAAAAAATTTCTTCTTATTGACAAGAACCTTAGACCGACCGACCAAATCCTAAGTGAGAAACCCAAACATGCGCTATGGCATTATCATTGAAAGTGTTATGTCCGTCAAGCCACTCATATTTTGCCGATCGGATCATAGACTTTTTATGATTCAATCTTAAGTATATAACTTATCAAAAAATTTGTAATACTTTGTATTTGTTGGAGCATTTAATCTATCACATTAATTGTTGTTATGTTAGAAATAACGATGTGTATATACATAGACTGTATAACATACATGTTAGATTTCTAGATCTTAGATTATGCACTTGGAACTGTGATAGTAATCACGCTCGATAAGATCCAAATATTACATGCACTATCTTCTTTGAACGATAAGATCCAAACTGTTAATAGTTATAGGATTGTCATGATGGGATAGTAATAATTCGAAAAGACTATTACATGCACTATCTTCTTTGAATGAAGAATGATGTTATTATAAATCATCGATATTAGAGAATATCAAGTTATGCATGTAGGAAATTAGTTGAGACTGAATTATTGAACGTAATCTCTAAACAAGTCTCATTGGTAATAATATTGACTATTAATGAGACTTGTCTGGTGGCTATTTGTAATATTCCTGATAGCTATCTTCCATAGCTAGACTAATTTAATACTTTGAATTTTGTGAGAGATACATTTAAGTTGTTATAAAAGGTTTTCACATTAAAAGAATTAAGATATAGATTAAAACCTTTCAAGGCCAGCAATAGTTTTTTTTAGCAAGTTTTCTAAATTATTATGGCATAAACTTAACTAATATTGATGGTCCAAATTTATACTTTTTAATCTTTATTACTAGGAATAGTCCAAAATTTTGAAATTTGCCAAAACCCATTGTAAGTGGTAAAACTTGTCTTTTCATACCAAAGTGATCGAAAAATATGAAATTGGCCCAAAACAATTTTGGTTAGTGGGCAAAAACTTATTTTTATTACCAAATAGCCCAAAAAATTAAAACTTAGCCTAAGAGTAATAAAAATCTAGTGGGCCAAAACTGTTTTATTAACTTTTCTCATTAATAAATCCAAAAACATGAAAAAGGGTAAAAAATACAAAGCATGGCCAGCCAACCAAGTTGAAAAGGGAGAAAAAAAAAATCAAATTGGTAAGGATAAATGAGAAATATCTTGGTCAAGTTGGCTCTTGAGAATTCTAGAATTTTCCCCTTATAAATAAATCATCTCTTCTTCATTCTTTCTCTACAAGTCGTAGCTCTCCCTCTTCTGCTCTTTTGCAACTCCATAACTACACTTATTAAAAATTACCCAATAATTAAAGAAGATATAAAATCCTTTGTGGAATTAGCCAGTTAAGGAAGATCTATCTTTAATCTTCTATAAAGGTAAAAAGTTATCTCCTTTGCACTCAATTTTTCTTACTAAGTTGCTGATAAACATCATAGGATGATAATTATCTAAAGTTACTTTGAGAGTTTGAATTCAGGTTAGAGTTAGAGTAATTTTTACTTGAGTTCCTATAATCACAAATCTTTGATTCAAATTCATAATGTCGATTTATCAAGGATTCTGGAAAACTTTTGTACATGATAAAATTATAAGAAAAATATGTTCAAAAACTAGATTTATAGAGCTTGTTAGGAAGTTCAAGAACACGAAAATCTGAGTTGTGAAAGTTAGGAAATAAAGTCTTGAAAATGACTTAGTAAACCGCAGAAAGAAATAGTTGAATCCATGAACATCTAGTATTATGAATTTCAAATTGTAATAAATATAAATATTACAAAGTATAGGAAATATAAATATAAATATAAATATTATAAATTAAATATCGGTCCATAGAATTTCATAAAAAAATAAGTGCAAGTGCTTAAATAAACTATTTAACTATTGTTGGGATTATTGCCGCTGGTTAGAGAACCTCAAAATGGTGGAAGTATCAATTATTTAAATATTCATACATAGTAAATAGGTGTTAATTATTAGAAACAAAAATTTTAAAAATTGTCAAAAAGTTAAAGACTGAAATATGAGACAGCGAGAAATGAAATTAAAATGCTTATTATTGGGTATTAGGATTTTAATTATTTAAAATATGAAAATATGAAAAATAAATTGATAAACTAAACTAATTTTACTGAAAAGAAACAAAACCAAAAAATAAAAAAAAATAAAAAAGCAACACAAAAAGAAAAAGCAAGAAAATAAAATTGAAGATTGAAAATTAAGAATATGATAAATAGTGAAAGATGAAATTAGAAAACTTATTTAAGATATTGAGGTTTTATATATTTAAGTGGAGAAAAATGGAAAAAATTTTCAAAACCGCAAAAATTAAATAAATATATTTTTAATCTAAAAAAAGAAAAAACAAAAGATAAAAAAATAAAAAAGCAATAGTTGATACTGGTTAAAACCTTTCAAGGCCAGCAATAAATTTTTTTAGCAAGTTTTCTAAATTATTAATGCATAAACTTAAACTTAACTAATATTGGTGGCCCAAATTTATACTTTTTAATCCTTATTACTAGGAATAGTCCAAAATTTTGAAATTTGCCAAAACCCATTGTAAGTGGTAAAACTTGTCTTTGCATACCAAAGTGATCGAAAAATATGAAATTGGTCTAAAATTATTTTGATTAATGAGCCAAAACTTATTTTTATTATCAAATAGCCCAGAAAATTAAAACTTGGCCTAAAAGTAATAACAATCTAGTGGGCCAACACTGTTTTATTAACTTTTCTCATTAATAAATCCAAAAACATGAAAAAGGGTAAAAAATACAAAGCATGGCCAGCCAACCAAGTTGAAAAGGGAGAAAAAAAAAATCAAATTGGTAAGGATAAATGAGAAATATCTTGGTCAAGTTGACTTTTGAGAATTCTAGAGTTTTCCCTTTATAAAAAAATCATCTCTTCTTCATTCTTTCTCTAGAAGTAGCTCTCCCTCTTCTCTTCATCTTGCTCTTTTGCAACTCTATAACTACACTTATTAAAAATTACCCAACAGTTAAAGAAGATACAAAATCCTTTGTGGAATTAGCCAGTTACGGAAGATTTATCTTTAATCTTCTATAAAGGTAAAAGGTTATCTCCTTTCCACTCAATTTTTCTTACCTAAGTTGCTGATAAACATCATAGGGTGATAATTATCTAAAGTTGCTTTGAGATTTTGAATTTAGGTTAGAGTTAGAGTAATTTTTACTTGAGTTCCTATAATCACAAATCTTTGGTTCAAATTCATAATGTCGATTTATCAAGGATTCTGGAAAACTTTTGTACATGATAAAATTATAAGAAAAATATGTCCAAAAACTAGACTTATAGAGCTTGTTAGGAAGTCCAAGAATATGAAAATTTGAGTTGTAAAAGTCAGGAAATAAAGTCTTGAAAATGACTTAGTGAACTGCATAACGAAATAGTTGAATCCATGAGCATCTAGTGTTACGAATTTCAAATTGTAATAAATATAAATATTACAGAGTGTAGGAAATATAAATATAAATATTACTAAATAAATATAAATATAAATATTATAAATTAAATATCGGTTGATAGAGTTTCATAAAAAAATAAGTGCTAAACAAACTATTTAACTATTGTTGGGATTATTGCCGCTGATTAGAGAGCCTCAAAATGGTGGAAGTATCAATTATTTAAATATTCATACGTAGTGACATAGGTGTTAATTATTAGAAACAAAAATTTTAAAAATTATCAAAAAGTTAAAGATTGAAAGATGTGACAGTGAGAAATGACATTAAAATGCTTATTATCGGGTATTAGGATTTTAATTATTTAAAATATGAAAATATGAAAAATAAATTGATAAACTAAACTAATTTTATTGAAAAGAAACAAAACCAAAAAAAAAAAAAAACAACACAAAAAAAAAAAGCAAGAAAATAAAATTGAAGATTGAAAATTAAAAATATGATAAATAGTGAAACATGAAATTAGAAAACTTATTTAAGATATTGAAGTTTTATATATTTAAGTGGGGAAATATGGAAAAAAATTTCAAAACCGCTAAAATTGAATAAATATATTTTTAATCTAAAAAAAGGAAAAACAGAAAGTAAAAAACAAAACAAAAGAAAAAAAAAATAAAAAAGCAATATAAGCTTCGAACCCTTAACATCAAACCATGAGGTGTCTTTTACCTAGTTTTTTGGACCATAATGACAAGTTGCTTTTTATGACAAAGGTTCTCTTTAGCAATATACATTCTTCACAAAAAAAATTATATATACTTTTAATTTCAACCAACTAGGCTGGACTAGGAAAAAATATAAAGAATTGAAGAAATTAAGATGATTGAACGATTTAAGAACAATTGAGGTTTAATAGGTCAAATATGAATATTTAAAGTTAAAATTTTAACATGAGCTATAGGAGTTGTTGACGGAGGCACTATTAAAAAGACCTAAACAATATTTATTCCAAAGTATGAGAAATAATTTTTAAAACACAATAATAGAAGAAGGAAATTTAGCAAGTGAATAACTAATAGTGCACTATCAAGAAAGTAAAGATAGAAGGGTATCAAATGATTGAATTTAGAGTTGAAATTTCATTAGGAGACATAAAATAGATAGAACTAAGAGTGCAGCAAATTTCAAATCAATTAGAATTGTGTTCTAAGAGATGCAATGATCAAAACCTAAACTAATAATTAGAGGAACTAAACAACTTTAAATTCTGCTTTTGAAAGGTATAATGAAAGGCATGAACGAAGAAGGAAAAATGATAGTTTGGAGTTATAATTTTTATAAGAGATTTTATGAACCTTAATAAGAGATTATATGAGTTTTAAGTGAAAGTAATGTTTATATAAGAAGTTATAGCTTTCATGAAGGAATGACTCAAGTTAATGAGGCTAGAACAATATTAGATGTAAATTTAGATAAGATAATGAATAGTAAATTTTATAGGAAGAAAATATTTACTAAGTTAAGTTTATATGCATGCTCGGTTAAGATAGTAGCCAGTCCAGGATTTGAAGAATTTCGAATAGACTCTTACAAAATAATCAAACTTCGATTAAGTGAAGTCTCACCTACAACATAAGTTGTTTATATGTTTGATGTATTGAATGCTTATGATCATGTGATTATATAAATATTGTAGCATGCTGAATATTGAGTTGATAAAATTATAGTTATTACTTGGTGCTGTAATTTCATATAATATGCTAGAAACTGAGTTTATATTGAATGTATATTTTCTGCAAATATTGAAACCACCAATAGTTGCATACAAAGAGAGAATTAAAATAATGTTATGATATTCGGTTAGTTAAGTATGTTATATGACATGGCATGAACATAACATTATAGTGAGGTGTTGTCGGATCGGGTGGACTAAGTGGAGTCGATGATTCCAACTATATTTTGATCAGAGCTGGCCGAGAGAGGTCATTGATCCCAACAGTATTTTGATCAGATTAGACTAAGTGGAGTCACTGATCACAATAAGGTCGGACTGAGCGGAGTCATTAATCACATATTTATATTTGTCACAATTGACAAAATATTATAGTTATGTTGGCGGAAGTAACCTCAGGGCCCAAAATAATAGAAGTAAGACATACTATTTGCAAAGCATCTAAAATTGCATAGTCATTATCATCTAAATGAATTTAATTGTTTTATGCAATTGATATATGTACTATGCTTTGTGGGATATAAACTTTACATACTAAACTTTTAGCTCATAGTAGTATCTTATGTTGTAGGTAAGTAAAAAGGAAAATTCATAACTTCAGGATCTGGTGAATGAACCATGGTCAACTTAGTGTAGAGTACATACGAATAGGAAAGGTTTATAAGCATACTATGAGAAGCTCCTAAAACTATTATTTTGTTTTGTACACAGATTGTGAATAACCTTAGGAACAATATATTGTGGATATCAATATATGACATAACTATGTTTTCGGACATGGTTATGTTTGATTACATCTAAATATGGTTTTATAAAGGTCAAAGTATTCTGTATATTTGGTTAAAGACTTTCAAGTTAGGTAGTAACACTCCTAGTAGTTATATTCCAAAGTGAATGATTTTTTAAAAATAGTATTTTGAATAATTATATAGCTAGGAGGGTGTTACACTATTGTACTTGTGATTCGTAGACTTAAGATCACCACAATACTGAAATATGAGATATCATGCTTTGATATCACTTTACCTAACCCTAACCAAAGGTTATTGTGGGTGAACTATTAGGCATGTATTCTTATATGGGTAGTTTGTAGAGTAATAAGATGTGATCCATCACCATTATATTGGAGGAATGGTCTTATGAGTGATGTACCTTGTGCAACAAGAAATCATTATAAAATAGTATGATAAGAAATGAGTTCCATAAATCCATTATCTAGTTGTATAATGTATCAAGACTCATATAGTCAATCTAGTAGGGTTTAATAATTAAATCATAGCCTAGGACTGATAGGATTTTGGCATAGATGAAATAATCAATTTGGTACGATAATAGTCATCACAAGTTTGTTTGGAAGTTCTAAACTACTTCTCATTGCACGGATGAGCCATATGCCTTGCTAGAGGCAAATATGGGTTTGGCATTTAAGTTAATTGATCACATAGATGATTGAATTAACTATTTAACTTAAATAATAGTTTAAGGGTAAATAGTACAATCATCAGAATGGATAAAACTCAAAAGTTGATGTGGGATTGACCTACTTATGTAATATAGAACTTAATTGGTGACATAGATAAAGAACGATATGATCTCAGTTGAAATCTAAACATATAAAGAACGATACGATTTTAGTTGAAATCTAACTCGGCAAATTTGTCTTGTTATTAAAAAACTTAATTTAAGTGTCAAATAATTAATTAATTTAATTTGTTAAGCTTTTATCATAACAAACATGTGATATTTATTAATTAAAAAATAAAAAAATATTTTTTTATTTCAAATTCACCCCAAAAATTTGTATATTTATATTTTTTTTTCCCTCTTTTATTTTCTTTTTCTTCTTTTTCACCCCATCTCTATAGCCATGGAGCTTTGAGCTCCCTAGATTTGGGGCTTGACTTCCATGGTTGTGGAGCTTGAAGCTTTAGATCTTCCATGGAGCTTGCTCTAGTGCAGCCATTAGAGCATCAATAAATTATATAAATTCTTAGGATAAACTTGCAAAAACAAAAACAAAAAATTAAGTTAGGCCAAATTTGTAATTTTCACTTTTTGTTGTTGACGTAATAATATTAAAAATTGGAATTTACATATATCTCTAACTATACAAACTGAAGTGTTTAAAAGAGTATCAAGTCAAACATTTTGCCAGAAAAAAGTAATTTGAATGATAAAAAAGTTCAATTTCAACAATCCGTAACTAAAGAGTTCACTCAAACTAAAATAGAGATGAATTCATAAAATCCAAACTACGTAGAAACTAAGAAACGAATTTACCATATTAATAAAGATACCAAAAGTTATGTTAGACAGTTCATATTAAAAGATAAGAATACTTATCTTAAAGTCTTTAACTTAACAAGATCATATGATGATTTGGGGTGAGCAACGGTTGGATCCAATTTGATAGTGATAAATGACAGTCGAATTGGATCAGACAATTTTCAAATGGAAATCGGATCGAAAGTGTTGCGATCGGATGAAAATTGGATTGGATTCGACCCGACCACTTTTTTTAAGAAAATTTTTAAAAGTAACTTAATTTATATTTTATAAGTATTATTAAATATTATAAGCAAATATTAATAGATTTAATTGAAGATTATATCTTTTTAAAAAAATAAAAATATATATTTAATAAAAAAAGTCAACTATTATTTTAAAAATAATCAATTAAAAATTTTATTTAAAAAAATAATAAATAAAAATCTATTAAAAAAATATAATAAATATAATTGACAAAATAAATTAAAAATTGAAAATATCTTATTTATTTATTTTATTGAGCAATTACTTCATTCATGTATTTAAAGAAAATTAGTGATGAAAAATTATATAAGAAAGTAAATAAATAAATATATATGTTTTAAGAAAATTTTATTATAAAAATTAAAAATTAACAATCAAAGTTATTTAAACAAATTTAATAAAAATACATTAATAAAATGTCTGAAAAGAAAACAAAATAATTCATTAAATATTGGAAAGGAAAAAAAATTATCTTAACAAAAAAATTAATTAAATTAAAATTTAAAATAATTAACAAATTCAGTGTATTATATGTCCAATACAAACCTAATTGAATAATTCCGATTAGATCAATTTTACTCATCCCAAATGATAATCATATACCCAGCATGAGACTAGATTATTCTACTCTATTGTATATACAGATAGATATACGGGAATTCTCGCGATGAGACCTTTTTTTGACTGAAACTTGGAGAGTCGATCTTATCTTTTCTTTTCTTTTTCTTATATTTTTTGGAAACCCGGTCGATTTTAGTTTGTCTTCCTTTCATATTTTCCAATTAATTCTTGTAACTGATTAGTCTAATTTTTCCAATAAATTGCAATAATTAGTCTAATTTTTTGTCCTAGAAAAAAAATCATGTAAAAAATATTATATATAGATATAGTCTTCATATGCACCTATTTAATTTGCCAGCTCATATGCAGATGGTACATCATGCACTGGATGACCCTTTTCATTCCTTCCAATTATTCTCCGTGCAAGAGAAACTTGCTTACCAACAACGAAGATAAATGCCTTGCCCTTTCCTCCAGCACCTCTGGCCGTTCTTCCAACACGGCGCACATATTCACTTGGATCTCGAGGAAAGTCGAAAAGTACAACATGATCCACGTTTGCAAAATCAATTCCACGTGAGGCCCTGTCATCAAAGAATCACTTAGCTACTTTGCACTTCCCCTCTTGTAAGAGGGAGGGAAACAAATCATATTTACCTATCAGTGCAAACCAAAAACTGAGAGACTCTAGCAGGCCGAGAACCGGTAAACTCCGCCATGTTTGCAAGCCGGGTTTCCTGAGCTAGAGCAGCATGGAATGGAAGAGCTTGCACATGGGTCCCACTTTTATCAAATCGTCTCAATACATTCTCAACCCTTCTGCAAGTCTCAATCTGCAGAATCCAGAATGAAAAAGTTTTATAAGTTCAGAAGGATGATGAACTTAGAAGGTTTCTCTAGGTTGACTGTCTTATTTATTATGAAGGGTAAGAAAATAAATCCAGACCATTTCCATAAACCCAGCTCACAATGTACACACCTACCTTGTTGCAGAAAACAATTGTTTTAGAGACTGGACTTTTTTCCACAAGCTGAAGAAGAGCAGATTTCTTATTCAGAAATGCAGTGTCAGGCGTTTTTTCAGCGTCACTGTTGC
This sequence comes from Coriaria nepalensis, assembly GCA_027186245.1. Lineage (NCBI taxonomy): Eukaryota > Viridiplantae > Streptophyta > Magnoliopsida > Cucurbitales > Coriariaceae > Coriaria > Coriaria nepalensis. Next base: position 28,299,242 of record CP114483.1, read on the forward strand.
CACTGCAATCTACAAGAACCTAAGGGTTCATTTTGATGATGATCATAATCAGGAGATGCTTTTGATACAACCAAACTTGAGCAAAGCAAAATCAATTGATGCTTTCACTATGCTTTTAATCACACTATAGTTTGCACAAAGCATAACAACCTGGTTTCCTTCAATGCCTTCATATACATGAATGTTATAGGCTATATATGCAGTTCAGATCTTAAAGGTAAATCTTGGATGACATGGAATGCTATATTACCGTGGGCAAAATGTCTGTGATCTCACGAAAACTATACCACAGAAATATGATATAGCAAAGCAATTTCCAAATCAGAAATATATATTACTAATAGAAAGAAATGGTAGAATCTAGAGGAGTTGTTCAAATTCGGGGATGGTTGGACTGTTAGGATTAAAGCAGGTATGCTATTTAAATATGAAACATGTATGACTTGAAGCTATTCCAATTAGAATATATGAATCATCTTCACTTCTTCATAATGATGCATTGTAATTTGCAGCAACCAACAATTGATATATCAGTTGCAAAATAGGAACCATATGGTCTAATAACGTGAATATAGAAGTACTGAACTACATTAATAACGTGAATTGAAAACCAACCTCTTCAAGGCCATGGCTTATACGGTGAATTCCAGGTCCCATGACCACTTTACAATCAGGAAAAAGTTCTATCAATTTATTGTACTTGTCCACAGGCAATGTCGCAGTCACCAAAAGATATTGCGTGGAAACAGGAGAAGAGTCTATCAATCTCTGCAACGCTATTTCAAATCCCTCGTCATTAAAAAGTACATCCACCTCGTCAAACACAGCACTACAATACGAGGTCTTTGTTAATATGTGCTAGAAAAAAATAACAATTATAATGACATGCAGCATAATTACACTGAAAGAACAATCACAAGTGGAATAAGATAGTAAAAAATAATCATTTGATTGGCCGAATCAGGGAGTTTCGGATATCAAGGAAATGATAAATGTATCCATAATTTGAAGCGACTAAATAACAGAGAGGATGAAACTTAAAACATTTCTATTTGATGGAGGAAAAGGGCAAGAATAATTCTCAACTCAGCCGGTCAGTGTTTGGTTCTCTACCAACAGAAGGATGCAAAAAATCTAACCTACAGAAATCTACCTCAATATTTAGAAATTCCCCGCTGCTGAATAGACATTGCATCTCCTAATAAGTTTTGGGTGATAGTGAATGAGCACATTCAGTCCAAATGGAGGATGATTAAGACAACTTTTCTAAAGCTCATGAGAAACAAAATTTAATGCAATGTGAAAAAAATGGACATGAATGTTATAAAAAAAACTGGATTACCATCTTAGACTAGTTAACTGCAGGAAGCCTTCCTCAATTAGGAGAATTAAACGACCAGGAGTTACTATAAGGATATCTACACCTTCTTGTAAATTCTCAAGTTGGGTCCTCCGTCGAAAACCACCTGTCACAACCATAGACCTCACTGGAACCCCATACTTTGACATCATCCGGCAGTTACTTAGAACCTGTAAAGTATCAAATTAGCAGTAAGTATTTAAAAGCATGTGTGGTGGGTTAACTTACCTTCCAGCAATTAGGTTTTCTGTTGAAACTATAATTCAATAACATACTTTGCTACTGCTTAAAAGCATACCAAAGCCATAAAAGAAAGATTCAATAAACTTGCTTCGTGGATACAGAAAAGTAGTACGCTCTTGATGTAAAAATGTAAATCGGAGAATGCATTTTGAAGGGTAAATGAAAGAGAATAAAAAACTTTACAGCATTATCAAAGCAATTGAATAAGTTTCACATCTAAAGAAAATGTAAAATGGATGAACAAACATATAAATAATTTTCTATAATTTTCATCCATATCCCCACCCACAACCATAGCACTCAAAAAAGTTTAATTTCAAAGTAAGAGAACGAAAAAGGATATTGCTCATTGTTGAAAATATGAAAAGATGTTGTGAAGATTCTGTAAGGAGAAATCTTAGGAAAATTTCTTAAAAAATATGGAATTGTAAATAGATAGTTAAGACTTACCATAACTAATCTAGGGTTTCCTATGTATAAATAGTCTAGGGTTGTAACATGAAAAAATAATAGAATATTATCAAAGTTTTGATGGTATCAAAGCTTAGTGTCACGTGCGTAAAGTTTCACCCTGAACTTAGACGCTCCGTGCGGCACTTGACACTCCTCCGAGTAACCAAGTCAGCCTAACCGAACCTTGCCAAGAGGTTTGTTTGAAGACTTTAGAAGAACACTCAAGCTAGAGAACAAAGAACTCTTTGTATTGCTAGAATGCTAGTATTTTTTAGGATGATTTACAAATGAGGAGGACTCCTCCTTATATAGACCCCCACCTTGGAATGGATGGTCAAGATCAATTTGATCTAATGGCTACAATCTGTCTTCTAGAGACTTCCATACTATTCTACAAGGGACTAGAAGAATGTACAAGATTCTAGAGAATTCTACAAAAGTGTAGGAAACTCTAGAGAATGCTAGAGAAGTCTAGAAGTTTCTAGACTCTTCCATGAAGCCTCCTCCATCTTTTCTAACAAGGAAGGCAGTCCGTGACACGCTCCCCCACCTACTCGGGCGACGCCCCCGTCGTCTGTTCAAGCTCGAATCGCTCAATGCGGTCTTTGAACTGCCATAACAAGTCTTCGTGCTCCCAACTAGCCTCATTCTCCGGGACGCCCTTCCATCGAACGAGGTATTCCTTGTAGCTCGGCACGCCTCGCTTCCTCATGATTCTATCTGCGAGGATTTCCTCAACTTCTTTGTTATAAGAAGTAACCACCGCTGTTGGTGCCCGCTTGGACACCCCTCGACTAGGTTCATCCTTGTCTTCATGATAAGGCTTCAAGAGACTCACATGAAACACCGGATGAATCCGCAACTTCGAAGGTAACTCTAGCTTATAGGAGACCTTGCCAACTCGTTGAATGATCTTGAATGGCCCCTCATACCGTCGGATCAAACCTTTATGCACCGCCCTCAACGACTTGAATTGTTGAGGCAAGAGCTTGACCATGACACGATCTCCTTCTTGGAATTCCACTGCCCTTCGCTTAAGATCGGCCCACTTCTTCATCTTCTTCGATGCCTTCCTCAAGTGGGCACGCGCCATGTCTGACTCTTCTAACTCAGGTTGCGCCATGGGATAAGGTGACATGGTTTGTGGCTTTACCCCTTCCACCAACTCCTGCTTGTGATCCACCTCCCTCCTAGGTGAAAGCTTTGGGAGTTCCGGTGGCATAACATCTAGGAACTCCTTCAGTACTCCTTGCACTTCTTTCGGAATCTCCCTTTCTTTAGATGGCTCGCACTCGTCCACCTTTAAAGCTGCAAGGTATGTCTCTTCCTCCCGTTTTAATCCTTTGCATAGCTGCATAGCAGACAACACCTTGGTCCCTAGCCGTGTCTCTCTCGAGACCAGGACCGTGCAAGGAGAACCCGCATCCATAATCATAATAGAATTAGCATAAGGCATAAGACAAGCCTTTACCTGATCTTGCCAATCTAGTCCGAGCACCACGTCGTAGTCATCCATTGGAATGGCTGTGAACTTTACGACTCCTGACCATTGTCCCATCTTGGTCTTTGCATCGGCTATCCCCGTGATTGGCAATGCCTTCGAGTTAACTGTCTTGATGACGCCAGTCGACTTGGCTAACTTCAGACCGAGCTTTTTTGCAACGTCAGCCTTGATGAAATTTTCGGTTGCTCTTGAATCCACTAGGGCTTTGAGTTGCCTCCCCACAACGTCTATCCCGACATACATGGATCCCTTCTTTGGCAACTTAGGTCCTTCAACGACCTTGGCCTTGAGTGCACCAAGGAGTCGAATTGACCACATCCTTGCCTCTTCCTCTAACTCCTCGCCTCTTTCAAGTGCGGCGAGCTTCGCCTTCTTCGGGCAATCCCGAACCATGTGCGGTCTCTCGCACAAGAAGCACTTCAACATCTTGGCCTTGGATGTCTCCCCCACACCCTTGCCAAAACCCTTCCCTCCAAAGGGCTTACCCGCTCCCTCATTGCGGTTGTTGAAGCTACTCTTGGTGGCTCCCCCACCTTTGCCTTTGTCACTCCAGTGACTACTCTTGGGCTTATCCTCCCGCCTATACCCGGTCAAGCTTTCCGCCTCCTCAATTGCGGCTTTGAGAGTTTGAATGTTTCTCCTCTTCAACTCTTGCTTGGCCCAAGGCTGTAACCCTTCTATGAAGACAAATTTGGCTTCCTTTTCCGGGAAGTCTGGGATCTCCAGCAATATTTCTGAAAACTCGTTTACATAATCAGAAATACTAGACTTATGAGTGAGGTGACGAAGTTTACTTCGTGCTTCATCTTCAAGATTTCTTGGGCAAAATTGTGCTCTGAAGGCCTCTTTGAACTCGTCCCACCTTGTCATCTCAAAGAGTCCTCGCTCAATGTCACCGCTCAATCTCCTCCACCATAGTGCCGCAGTGTCGGTAAGATAGAGAGGTACCGTGTCTATCTGCTCTTCATCATCTGTGATCCTCATTTTCCTGAAGTAGAGTTCCAAGCTCCATAGAAAGTTCTCTACTTCCTTTCCCTTCCTAGCTCCTGCACAGGTCTTGGGTTAAGGCACATCCATCTTTGGTGCGAGAGGAGCATCGATTATGTCCCTAGACACCCTGTATTTACAGAGTGACACATCCGTCTCGATGATCTGCATCCTCTCATGCACTTCTGCTAGAGAAGCATCCATGTTGGCTTGGAGAGCCCTCATCTCCTCTTGGATTGTGGCGACAATCCTATCCAATGATGCTTGGAATCCCTCTTGAAGTCCACCTCCTTGGTTAGCCATCGCCAAATCCGCTACTTGTTCCACCGTCTTCTCCATCACATTGCCTTGCCTCACCACTGTATTCTCCAACTTGAGAACACGGTTCTCTAATGATGCAAGCATGTCTCGAGATGGCTCTCGTTGCTTCTGCCTTCCTCCACCCTTAACATTATCTCGCCTTGTCTCTCCTTCAATTGGATCGACAACATTGGAACCACAGCTAGCCATTTCTTTCACAAGATCTTCACCTACACAAAGCTTTGGCAAGAATTGAACCACTTCGCACCCTCCCGTACGAACCTGGCTCTGATACCAACTGTCACGTGCGTAAAGTTTCACCCCGAACTTAGACGCTCCGTGCGGCACTTGACACTCCTCCGAGTAACCAAGTCAGCCTAACCGAACCTTGCCAAGAGGTTTGTTTGAAGACTTTAGAAGAACACTCAAGCTAGAGAACAAAGAACTCTTTGTATTGCTCGAATGCTAGTATTTTTTAGGATGATTTACAAATGAGGAGGACTCCTCCTTATATAGACCCCCACCTTGGAATGGATGGTCAAGATCAATTTAATCTAATGGCTACAATCTGTCTTCTAGAGACTTCCATACTATTCTATAAGGGACTAGAAGAATGTACAAGATTCTAGAGAATTCTACAAAAGTGTAGGAAATCCTAGAGAATGCTAGAGAAGTCTAGAAGTTTTTAGACTCTTCCATGAAGCCTCCTCCATCTTTTCTAACAAGGAAGGCAGTCCGTGACATTAGGCTCTTCTAAGGTTACTCACGGCAGACTTAATTAGCCCGTGATTTCTATCCGTTTCTGGCTCGGAAAAACCAGAACCTTATTTGAAGACTTATTCTTCAAACTTCCAACCGCATAGACGATGATTCTTCAATGATCATTGGGAAGAAACCGTCGGTTCTAATCCTCAATGAGAAGTCTACCATTCAGATCACAACTCATCTTCTGAATGGACAGAACTTCCTACGATGGTCTCAGTTGGTGAGACTATTTCTCTAAGGCAGAGGAAAGATGGGGTATATAACCGGAACAACAACGGCACCGAGTATGAAGGATCCGAGCTATGCTACGTAGGAAGAAGAGAACTATACCATTTTATCTCTTGGCTCGTAAACTCCATGGTTGAGGATATTGGTCAAAACTACATGTATCTTCCTAATGCAAAGGGATGTAGTATCCTCCACTTTCTAAGACTTGGGAAACTCAGCTCAAGTATATGAGATCAAGACAAAATTCGAGAAATGAAACAAGGGGAGATGATTGTTACCAATTACTATAATAAGATGCTAGGGTTATGACAAGAATTATATATGTTTTATGATCTTGATGGGGCATGTGCAACAGATATTGCACAGTTCAAGAAAACAGTAGAGAAAGATAGAACTTTTGAGTTCTTGGCTGGTCTTAATCCTAACCTAGATGAAGCAAGAGGACGAATTATAGGAAAAGAACCATTGCCCCTACAACGGAAAGTTTTTTTAGATATAAGAAGGGAAGAGAGCCTTAAGACGGTGATGATGAGAAAGAAGGGTTCTATGGAGACTCTTGAAAATTCTACCCTTAATACCATGGTATCAACAGAAACCATAATAGCTGCAGCAGCGATGTTTAAGCCAAGAGGGTCTAATTTCTCCTATGACCAACCCTCAAGGTTTGATGAGAAGGTGAAGGTCTGGTGTGATTACTGTAACAAGCCTAGACACACTAGGGCTACTTGCTGGAAGATTCATGGAAAGCCTCAAAACTAGAAGGGCAACCGAAGTGGAGACAAAAATAGTCATGGGATGCATGCTTCTGTTGAAACCGAGACACCCTATTCGTCTCTTAGCAAAGAGCAAATTGATCATATATACAAAATAATCAGCCAGATTCCTACTTCTAGTTCAGGTTCAAGTTTTCTTGCTCAAAAAGGTAGTTTTCTCATAGCTTCAACTATCTGTTCTAACCTAGAACCATGGATTATTGATTCTAGTGCTTCTATTCCTCTCATGTTTTCTCCTCATATACTTCTTGTCCTGGTAATCTTAAAATTCGTATAGCAGATAAGACTTTATCTTCATTTGCAGGAAAAGGTTCAGTTGCTATTTCAAAGAATTTCACCCTAAAATATGTCTTGCATGTTCTTAAGTTATCATGTAATCTCTTATCTGTTAGCAAACTAACCAAAAATTCTAATTGCCTAGTGAAATTCTATGATTCTTACTGTAAATTTCAGGACCAACATTCGAAGAAGATGATTGGCAGTGCTAGAATGGTTGATGAACTCTATTATTTTGATGACTCAACTACCGAGTGTGGACAAGCTCAAGGTGCCGGCAATAGTGTTTCTATTCCTGTTAGAGATAAAATAATGTTATGGTACTAAAGGTTAGGCCATCCTAGTTTTCCTTATCTTAAGCATTTGTTTCCATCCTTCTTCAAAAACAGTAATGTTAACTCACTGTGTCTTCAAAGTAAACCTTGTCAATTATCAAAGCATTATAGAGTTTCCTATAACAACTTATCAAGCCTTATCATTCTTATCAAGCTTCTAGACCGTTTTACTTAATTCACACTGACATTTGGAAACCCTCTAGAGTAATAACTATTTATAGTACTAGATAGTTTATCTCATTTACTGATGACCATACTAGAATATGTTAAGTGTTTCTACTAAAAGAAAAAGCCAACGCTGCTAAAAATTTCAAAGAGTTCTATTTATATGATTGAAAATCAGTTCCAAACACGAATCCAAGTTCTTAGAACTGATAATAACAAAGAATACTTCAATTCAATTCTAAATGATTTTTTGATAGAAAAATGCATGCTTCATCAATCTACCTGTTATGATACCCCTCAACAAAATGGGATAGCTGGAAAAAAAAATAGACACCTATTAGAAGTTACTAGATCAATCGTGTGTACTATGAGAGTCCCTAAGTATCTATGGGGGAAGCAGTCCTTACAACCACATATCTTATAAATGGAGTTCCCTCTAAGGTGCTAGAATATCAAACTCCTCTAAATAAACTGTTAGAAACTTTTCCTCACATCCAGATTTTCAACTCACTATCTCCTAGAATTTTTGGTTGTATAGTCTTTGTTCATATATACAAACATAACCGGTCAAAACTTGATCCTAGAGTTGAAAAGTGTCTTTGTGGGCTATTCTCCAAATCAAAAAGGATATAAATGCTATAATCCTACCTTAAAAAAATTGTTTGAGTATGGATGTCACTTGAAAACACACCTTACTTTACCAAAAATTCTCTTCAGGAGGAGAGTCTTCCTACGGAAGATCATTTTTGGGAAACCTCAAATTCCTTACCTTTACCTACTCTAAATGTGTTAGAAATAAAAAGATACGTTAGGATTTGGTTAGAGAAATCTTAGGAGAAATATTAGGAAGAGATATCTTAGAATATTTTCCTAATGATATGAGATTGTAAATTAGTTGTTAAGATCTTACCATAACTAATCTAGGGTTTCTAGTGTATAAATACCCTATGTATGTAATCTGAAAATAACTATGAGAACAGATTATTAAAAGTCTTTCATGGTATCAGAGCTTGGTTCTTCTAAGGTCATTAACGGTTGACTTAATCAACCGGTGACCTCCATTCGTTTATTGCTCGGAAAACAGACCTCTCAAGAAGACGTATTCTTCAAATTTATAACAACATGGGTGACGATTCCTTGACAGTCATTGAGAGGAAGCCGTCGTCCCTAAGCCTCAATGAGAAATCCACCATCCAGATCACAACACATCTGTTGAATGGACAGAATTTCCTAAGATGGTCTCAATCAGTGAGACTATTTCTTAGAGGAAAAGGAAAGATGGGGCATATAACGGGAACTACAACAGCACCTAATATGAAAGATCCGAATTATTCTACCTGGAAAGAAGAGAACTATACCATCATCTCTTGGCTGGTGAACTCGATGGTTGAAGATATTGGTCAAAACTACATGTATCTCCCTACTGCAAAGGAGGTTTGGGATGCAGTATCCTCTACTTTCTCAGACTTAGGAAACTCAGCACAGGTATATGAGATTAAGACCAAAATCAGAGAGATGAAACAAGGAGACATGACTGTCACCAATTATTATAATAAGATGTTAGGATTATGGCAAGAACTAGATCTGTTTTATGATCTTGACTGGGCATGTGGAGTAGATGCTGCACAGTTCAAGAAAACAGTAGAAAAAGACAGGGTGTTTGAGTTCTTGGCTGGTCTCAACCCTAACCTAGATGAAGCAAGAGGTCGAATTCTAGGAAAAGAACCACTACCTTCTACAAGGGAGGTTTTTTCAGAAATTAGAAGGGAAGAGAGTCGAAAGATTGTGATGATGGGAAAGAAGGGTTCTATGGAAATCCTTGAAAATTCTGCACTCAACACCACAATATCAACAGAAGAAGTGGTAACTGCAGCAGCGGCTTATAAACCAAGAGGATCTAATTCCTTCTATGGTCAAAATTCGAGGTTTGAGGAGAAGGTTAAGGTGTGGTGTGATTACTGTAACAAGCCCAGACATACTAGGGCTACCTGCTGGAAAATTCATGGAAAGCCACAGAATTGGAAGGGCAACCGAAGTGGAGATAAAAACAGTCATGGAATGCATGCGTCCATTGAAACCGAGACATCATCTCCTTCTCTTAGCAAAGAACAGCTTGATCAAATATACAAAATAATAAGTCAAATTCCTACCTCTAGTTCAGGTTCTGTTTTTCTCGCAAAAAAAGGTAGTTTTCCCATAGCTTCAACTGTTTTTTCTAATCTAGAACCATGGATCATTGATTCTAGTGCTTCTGATCATATGACCAATTCATCTCATTTTTTCACCTCATATACTACTTGTCCCGGTAATCTAAAAATTCGTATAGCAGATGGGAGTTTATCTCCAATTGCAGGAAAAGGTTCAATCACTATCTCAAATGATCTTACTCTAAAATCTGTCTTACATGTCCCTAAATTATCATGTAATCTCTTATCAGTTAGCAAACTTACCAAGGATTCTAATTGTTTAGTGAAATTCTATGACTCTTACTGTGAATTTCAGGATCATCATTCGAAGAAGATGATTGGCAGTGCTAGGATGGTTGATGGACTCTATTATTTTGATGAATCAACTACCAAGGGTGGACAAGCTCAAACTGCAAGTAGTAGTATTTCTATTCCTGTTAAAGACAAAATAATGTTATGGCACTATAGATTAGGTCATCCTAGTTTTCCTTACCTTAAGCATTTGTTTCCATCGTTCTTTAAAGACAATAATGTTAATCCAATGTCTCTTCAATGTGAACCATGTCAATTATCAAAACATCAGAGAGCTTCTTATAAATCTCATTCCTATCAAGCTTCTAGACCATTTTATTTAATTCATAGTGATATTTGGGGACCCTCTAGAGTAACAACTATTTCAGGTACTAGATGGTTTATATCCTTTATTGATGATCATACTAGGATATGTTGGGTATTTCTTTTAAAAGAAAAAGCCGAAGCTGCTAAAAAATTCAAAGAATTCTATTATATGATTGAAAATCAGTTCCAAACACAAATCCAGATTCTTAGAACCGATAATGGCAAAGAATACTATAATTCAATCCTAAATGAGTTCTTGACAGAAAAAGGCATGCTTCATCAATCTACATGTTATGATACCCCTCAACAAAATGGGATAGCTGAAAGGAAAAATAGACACCTACTTGAAGTTACTAGATCAATCATGTTTACTATGGGGGTCCCTAAGTATCTATGGGGGGAAGCAGTCCTTACAGCCACTTATCTTATAAATAGAGTTCCCTCTAAGGTACTAGAATATCAAACTCCTATAAACAAACTACTAGAAATATTCCCTCATATTCGGATATTTAACTCCTTATCTCCTAGAATTTTTGGTTGCACAGTTTTTGTTCATATACACAAACACAATCGGTCAAAACTTGATCCTAGAGCTGAAAAGTGTGTCTTTGTAGGCTATTCTCCAAATCAAAAAGGGTATAAATGTTATCATCCTACGTTAAAAAAATTCTTTGTGAGTATGGATGTGACTTTCTTTGAAGACACATCTTACTTTACCGAAAATTCTCTTCAGGGGGAGAGTAATTCTAGGATGGAAGATAATTTTTGGGAAACTTCAAACTCTTTACCTCTACCAGTTCTAAATATGCCTACTCAAAATGTCCCTCAATCTAGTAACCTATATGATCCTTCCCTTTCTATAGAATCAAATGTTATAGACTCTTTGTCAGGGGGAGAAAAACTACAAACAGTGCATCAACCTGAGCTGTTAGTCTACTCTCGGAGGAAGCAGATTCAGAATAAAGAACCTCAATCTCCTACCTACCAAAATGTCTCTGTGGATGATGATCTTGTAAATGAAACAGGTATTACAGTTCCAAATGTTTCAAGTATTTCAAATCATCATGATAAAGTTGTTTCTACAAATTCTGATCTCGATATCCCTATTGCCCTTAGGAAACAGATTCGTACTTGTACTATGCATCCTATTGCTAAATATGTCTCCTATCATAGGTTATCTCCTAGCTATAGAACCTTTACTGCTAATCTATCCAGTGTTTCAATTCCAAAAGATATTCAGGAAGCAATGAGTCAACCAGAATGGAAAATGGCTGTATTAGAAGAGATGAGAGCACTTGAAAAAAATGACACGTGGGAGATTATGAGCTTACCTAATGGAGGAAAAACGGTAGGCTGCAAATGGGTGTTTACTATGAAGTACAATGCAGAAGGGAGGATTGAAAGGTACAAGGCAAGGCTTGTGGCTAAGGGTTTCACACAAACCTATGGAATAGATTACCAAGAGACATTTGCCCCAGTTGCTAAGGTAAATTCTATTAGAGTATTGCTTTCACTTGCTGCTAATCTCGAATGGCCTTTACAGCAGCTAGATGTGAAAAATGCATTCCTTAATGGGGAATTAGAAGAGGAAGTGTTTATGGATTTACCACCTGGTTTTGAAGAACATTATGGAACAAGGAAGATTTGCAAGTTAAGAAAGTCACTATACGGCCTAAAGCAATCACCTAGGGCATGGTTCGATCGCCTAACTAAGTCTCTAAAGGGTCGTGGATATCACCAAACTCAAGCAGATCATACGGTATTTGTTAAACATTCTAGGGATGGTAAGATTGCCATTCTCATTGTTTATGTGGATGATATGATCCTAACTGGAAGTGATGTAGATGAACTAGAAATGTTGAAGAAATTTCTGGCCACAGAATTTGAAATAAAAGACCTTGGATCTGTGAAATATTTTTTGGGAATGGAATTTGCAAGATCTAAGAAGGGAATTTTTGTTTCTCAAAGGAAGTATGTACTTGACTTGCTTAAGGAAACAGGTTATCTCGGGTGCAAACCGGTTGAAACTCCTATGGAAGCAAACTTAAAGTTAGAGGCAGCAAGTTCAGATAGGATGGTAAATAGGGAACAGTTTCAAAGGCTAGTGGGAAGACTCATCTACCTATCTCATACTAGGCCAGATATAGCTTTTGCAGTAAGTGTTGTGAGCCAGTTCATGCACTCACCTGGAGAAGAACACTTTGATGCTGTTTACAGAATACTCAAGTATCTAAAAGGAAAACCGGGAAGAGGATTGCTATTTCATAATCATGGACATGTTAGGATTGAAGCATTCACAGATGCTGACTGGGCAGGTAGTGTAACTGATAGAAGGTCTACCTCAGGCTATTGTACTTATGTTGGTGGAAATCTAGTAACTTGGAGAAGTAAAAAACAGAATGTTGTAGCTAGAAGTAGTGCAGAAGCTGAGTTTAGGGCGGTAGCTCAAGGGATTTGTGAAATACTATGGCTAAAAGGGTTGCTTGAAGATTTAAAGTTCTCGAGTACTACTCCTATGACACTCTACTGTGACAATAAAGCAGCTATCAATATTTCTCATAATCCGGTTCAGCATGATAGGACTAAACATGTGGAGATTGATAGACATTTCATTAAAGAGAAGTTGGAAGAAGGCATAGTGTGTATGCCGTATATTCCTACAGATCAACAAGTTGCAGATATATTTACTAAAGGATTACAAAAGATTCATTTCGACAAGTTGGTGTGCAAGCTGGGTTTACTAGACATCTTTGAACCAGCTTGAGGGGGAGTGTTAGAAATAAAAAGATACGTTAGGATTTGGTTAGAGAAATCTTAGGAGAAATATTAGGAAGAGATATCTTAGAATATTTTCCTAATGATATGAGATTGTAAATTAGTTGTTAAGATCTTACCATAACTAATCTAGGGTTTCTAGTGTATAAATACCCTATGTATATAATCTGAAAATAACTATGAGAACAGATTATTAAAAGTCTTTCAAAATGTTCCTTCATCAAGTACTCCACCCAACCCATCCTTACCTATAGAATCAAACATTATAAACTCTTTTTCAGGGGGAGAGACATTAATAGCTGTGTAGTAACCTGAGTTGCTAGTTTACTGTCGGAGGAAGCAGATTCAAAATAAGGAACCACAACCTTCTACCGACCAAGACTCCTCTTTGGATAATGGTCTTGTAAATGAAACAGGTATGAAAGTTCCAAATGTCTTGAATCATCATCAAATTATTTTTACAGAATCTGATCTTGATATTCCTTTTGGCCTTAGGAAACAAACCCGTACTTGTACTATGCATCCTATTGCTAAATATGTCTCCTATCATAGGTTATCTCGTAGCTATAGAACCTTTACTGCTAATATATCCAATGTTTCAATTCCGAAAGATATCCAGGAAGCAATGAGCCAACCTAAGTGGAAGATGGCAGTATTGGAAGAGATGAGAGCACTTGAGAAAAATGATACCTGGGAGATTATCAGTTTACCTAATGGAGGAAGAACACTAGGCTGCAAATGGGTGTTCACTGTGAAATACAATGTTGATGGCAATATCGAAAGGTACAAGGCAAGGTTTGTGGCAAAAAGGTTCACACAAACCTATGGAATAGATTACCGAAAAACATTTGCCTCGGTTGCTAAGGTAAACTCTATTAGAGTATTACTTTCTCTTACTGCTAACTTTGAGTGGCCTTTACAATAGTTAGATATGAAGAATGCGTTCCTTAATGGGGAATTAGAAAAGGAAGTGTTTATGGATTTACCTCTTGGTTTTGAAGCATATTATGGGATAGAGAAGATTTGCAAGCTAAGGAAGTCAATATATGGTCTAAAGCAATCACCTAGAGCATGGTTTGGTTGACTTACTAAGTCTCTGAAGGGTCGTGGATATCACCAAACTCAGGCAGACCATATGTTGTTTGTCAAGCATTCTATGGATGATAAGATTTCTATTCTCATTGTGTATGAAGATAATATGATCTTAACTGGAAGTGATGTGGATGAACTAGAAAAATTGAAGAAATTTCTAGCCATGGAATTTGAAATAAAAGATCTTGGATCTATGAAGTATTTTTTGGAAATGGAATTTGCAAGATCTAAGAAGGGAATTTTCATTTCTCAAAGGAAGTATGTCCTTGATCTGCTTAAGGAAACAAGGTACCTAGGATGCAAACCGGCTGAAACTCCTATGCAAGTAAATTTAAAGTTGGAGGTAGCTAGTCCAGATAAGGTGATAAAGAGAGAACAATTTCAAAGACTAGTGGGAAGACTCATCTATCTAGCTCATACTAGACCAGATATAGCATTTGCGGTTAGTGTTGTGAGTCAATTCATGCACTCACCAGGAGAGGAACATTTTGATGTTGTGTACCAAATTCTAAAGTACCTAAAAGGAAAATCGGGAAGAGGGTTACTATTTCAAAATCGTGGTCACATCAAAATTAAAGCATTTACAAATGCTGACTGGGCAAGAAGTGTGACAGAAGATCAACTTCCGGTTATTGTACTTATGTTGGCGGGAATTTAGTGACTTGGAGAAGTAAAAAACATAATGTAGTAGCTAGAAATAGTGCAGAAGCTGAGTTTAGAGCAGTTGCTCATGGGATTAGTAGTGAAATCTTACAGTCAAGAGACTACTTGAGGATCTAAAAATCTTGAGTACTACTCCTATGACACTTTACTGTGACAACAAAGCAGCTATCAACATTGCTCATAATCCCGTTCAACACGATAGGACTAAACATGTGAAAATTGACAAACATTTCATTAAAGAGAAGTTGGAAGAAGGCATTGTGTGTATGCCTTACATTCCCACAAAGCAACAAGTGGCAGATATCTTTACCAAAGGTCTACAAAAGATTCAATTCGACAGGCTTGTATGCAAGACGGGTTTACTAGACATATTTGAACCAGCTTGAGGGGGAGTGTTGAAAATATGGAAAGATGTTGTGAAGATTCTGTTAGGAGAAATCTTAGGAAACTTTCCTAAAAATATGAAATTGTAAATAGATAGTTAAGACTTACCATAACTAATCTCGGGTTTGCTATGTATAAATAGTCTAGGGTTGTAACATGAAAAAATCAAAGTTTTCACTCCTACATGATTAGGTTGCATTTCAATAATTTATCTTCCCTAGAAGTTTTTCAGGCATTCAATAGCCGCATTGAAGGCTAATAAATGAGAAGGTGAAAATTTTGTGGCTAAAGTACTCAAATATAGGATGTGGCCGCCAGTAAATGATACAATAGATTTCCTTTCACAGGACCATGGCTATCAATAAACCAAGAAGCAGGAGCAGGAACTGTAAGAACCATAAACAAGGAACACTATACAAAGAAACTGACCTGAGAAGCCAACTCTGCAGTTGGTACAATTACAATTGCTCGGGGACTCGATGTTGAAGATTTAGGACCACCCTGAAGTTCTTCCCTGAGACGCTGAATTATTGGTGCAAGATATGCCAAAGTCTTCCCAGATCCACTTTGATCCGCTATAATACAGCTATTTCCCTCAATAACGTGTGCAAAAGCCATCGCCTGCAGTTAACCAATAAATTTACCCCAATGTACATTTAACAATCAATAACAGTCTACACAATAGGTTTTCCAAACGTCTACTATCATATCAAAGTAAGTTCCCATCCAGTCATCCACTTGAAACAAAAGAAAACAACTGTGAAAAGGTACTTGACTAATTTGTGCTGTCGAAAGTTTTCAGGTCCTTTAGGAGCGCAAATTTACTGAATGGGCAAGTAAACCAACGCAGACAAGGAATCACTTCATTATAGTGATGACAACCTAAGTGCAAAGTAGAAAAGGATGAGCACATAAGATGTCAAGAATATCATAAGATATAACAAACACGACCAGGACAGTGAGGATGAGATTCCCATATAGGGTTCCAGACATATTTCTAGAAGTTGCAAACCTTAAAAGTATAGGAATAAATATCAGAAAAAAGCAAATAAAGTAGATCCCGAACAAGAGACTAAGGGAAGTTATTAGGTAAATATAGGGTACTTATCGAAGTTCCTGCTACCTAAAATTAATACAATCATCTTATGATGAAAAATACCTGAATGTGTGAAGGACGAAGAAATAGCTGTCTCTTTAATGATTCAATCACATATTCACTACATCCCAAATCTTTAAAGGACTTTCGACTAAAAAAGTGACTGTCAGACGGTTTACGCCCTCTTAGCCCAGGAGATTCGGATACAAAAGTATCTCTAGGTCCTCCATTGCCCCATCCTCTTGTGAGAGCAGAGCCTCCTGAAACTGGAACCTCTCTGGATGCTTGGGCCCTAGTCTTGTGATACTTCATACTGTCAGAATTTGTACTAAAAGACCTATGCATAGAAGCATTTTCAGCAACTAGTGGGTCCTCATCTTGACTTGATTCTCGCTTTGTCTGGGATGTTTTAGGCACACGATCCCTCACTCTTTGCATTCTCAATCTTCCAAAGCGTGCTGTAGTATGTATAATATGAGGGTTGATGGTTGTAATCTCTGGCACATTCTTAATGCCTGTGAAACCAGAAACCTGAATAAGCTTTGTATGCAAAAAAATAATCTAATGTGAGATTATTTGGGAGTATGTTGTGTTATAGATTTAAACATACAATCATTCAATGAGATGGAGAGAGAGTAACAATCAAATCATGGGTCCAGTTCAAGAAGACCTTCTAGATATATCAATAACTGAGTCACATGCAACTAGGAAGATTTATGAGCCGTGATGACCTTGAAACTTGGGGAAATAAATTGGATTCAGGTCTTTATATATTGGATTTGCCTCTCCCTCTCAAATTCGCTCCATGTTGTTAGCCATACATCATGACCATATAAATTACAATGAACAGTTTGCATAATAGTATAGCAAGACACAATAAGTTGTCTCTATCTCCTGAGCAATAAACTGTAAAGGGAGAAAGGAAAAAGATGAATAGCTGAATCTTAAAAATCATGAGATGTACAACAGAAGAGAAATGGAAGACCTTCATCCCCATGTCTATCTCTGACAAATTTTCTGGCATATGCAGAAGGAAGTTCGGCTGAAGGGCTGATGGGATCTTTATTGTTTGTACCCACCTTCTTTTCTATTTCCTGATACCAACAACTTTACAAGTATAAGGACCCCTGATTGGCCAAGTAAAAGGTGAATATTGATGAACAAAGAAGATTAAGAAGTCATTCAACCAAGGCAATGAGTTATGAACCAGTTGAAAATCAAGGGTTACCAGTGATCACAGCTACCAATCCAATTTCAAGTGTAATCAAATTATATAGGGAAATTAATAAACAAATGACAGTGGGAGATTATAACAGAATGCTCACAAATTATTGTCAGATATTATCAAGGCTATAAAACCCAGCTGATTATAATTTCTACTAGTAAACTTACAATGTTGGGGCCAGAACTGCAGTTAAAGTCCTCTGATTTAGGTGTTTTCCTTGTTGACGAAGCAAGGGTATGCACGCTGGAATGATTAATCCCCTGCACGTAGAGATGATTATAAATGTGAAACATGGCATTTTTTCTTCAACTTGAGACAATAAGCAATTGCAGAAAAGAGTCCCCCTGCATCATCTGCACTTCAGACCATCACACTTCACTTTGAAGAGGGAATAAAGAGCCCTCCAACCCCCTATAGAAAACATGAATGTAAGAGTTGTCCATGTAGAGTAGCTTGGTGGTTTATTCATCTATGCTCTGAGGATAAGTCCTAGGTTTCTACTGGATGAAGTAACTTAGGTTACCAGCTAAAATGATAATAGATGTGCACAAAATGAAAAATGAAGTTAAGCCCTTAGAAAACCCCGAAATTCAAGTTCCAGAAGAGAATGTACTAGTAGTGGATGTATGTACTCTTATCGTTACAGTGTCATGGAAAAAAATAGATCAGTGAATGTATTTATGGACAAAAATAGCAGTATCATTTACAGTGAATTTTTTTAATACAATTATCTCTAGACTTCTAACCCTATATTTCAGCAAAGGATTCATTCTTCTTCCCACCAAACAACCATTATATCAATGGGAATGTTTTTGGCTCCTTTTGATGGATAGAGGGAACATGATGAAATGAAAATTCTCCTTTCCCATGAAGGTATCATCTCATTTCCGACTAACCAAGATCATACCTCATCACCAAAACGTTTAAGTAGAATCGCCCTAAGTGTCTGCAAATATTGACACATAGAGGCTTAGTGCCAAGGTATTATATAGTTAGAATCCACACCTTCTTCCTGATACGAGAATATGAAGCCCTTCTGTCCTCCCTTGTGGTTCCATTTTTAGCTTCTGCGAGGATAGACGAAGGGTATGGCTTTGAGCTTGAAGTTGCCGCTAACAACTTCGGTCCGGGCCATGAATTTCGAGAAGGGGAGGCAGTGAGGAAAGCAACCTCGAAGAAAGATAGGGGAGTAGAAGACATTACTGTTTTCTTTACAGTTGCTGAGTTAACACTTCCTTATCTAGATTCGCACTGGGATGCCCGACGTAACGGGATAATCAGACTAGGGGTTTTGTGCGCTTATCATGTAGGGAACTACAGGAGGTTATAATCGTGAAAACAGCTCCCCGGTTAGGAATTGGCAAAATACCGGTCTAGATTTTGAGTAAATGTCCTAAATTTGAAATACTTGGAAAATATACCCATCGTTTATAATTTATAGGAAAAATTAGTAAAATATTTTTTTACTAAATACATTACTTCTGAAAATTTTGGCAAAGTACTCATTATTTATACTTTCTAATCAATAAATATCATTGAAGAAATAAAAATGGTGAAATTATTAATTTATCTTATTTAGTTTCGTATCAAGAACTTGAAAATACCAATTTAACTTCTTCTATACCATTAACTCATTCCATCACACTACTAAAAAAGAAAGAAAAAAAAGGAAAAATAGAAAAGAAAGCGAAACTATCAGAGGCAATTAGGAAATCTAATTCGATCATCCATTACTGAAACATTTTTCTATATAGTATGTTCCAAAAAATTTCGGCTTTACTTTTAATTGTTTATAAATTTCTTACCACCATAAATGATTCTATATTTTAGATATTTATTATCTATTGTCTATATTTTCAAGCTTTGAGATTTATGAATTGATTTTATCAGTTTTTTTGTCTTTTTTTTGTCTCGCCACCGTCTCTGAACTGGCGGCAAAGTAATATGGTACTCGTAAGATGATGGTTAATAATTGGTCGATATGATCAATTATAGTGTGAATCCTTTGGTCTACTCCTTATGGACGTTGATACAAACTGACAATTTATGTCTATAATTGGTTAACATCTTTTATTTTTATCTTCCAGAATGTCGATCATCAATTCTTACTTTTTGAATATTGACTTATACTGAAAAAATATGTTGATATAGTCCATTGCACTATTCTTTTCAGGTTGAGCTAAAACGACTACGTGTTCATCAGTCAATTTAGTTGTACTATACTAGTTGTTCATAATTAGTCTTAGCATTCTAAAGGTTGACACATACCGACTTTCTTATTGATTTAGTTGTTCAGGTTTAACTTCTAAGCTAAGTCGACTACGTCTTACCATTTCAGCCTTAGCTTTAACACATCCGACGAAATCAACATACACATCGGTCCTCACATCGTCGAATTGACTCAAGCTAACAAATGAAGTCGATTTTGAATCTATTATAAAGATTTGACGACCGTCTTTCCTATCATATCGCATTTTTTAACCCATTTATTATTGACCGATCTAACTCGACCAAGTGTTCCAAGTACAGTCGATCACGTCTGATTAAATCGACATGCATGTCGTCAGACAAAACGAATCGACCTGAGTCGATTCCTGTCACGTCTGATTAAACTAACTTATTATTCTGTCGAGTTTCTGTCACTTTAATCGACTCTGAGGTTGATCTAGTTTGTAACTGTGAGTAAGTACATGATCACCTATATTTTGATCTTCATTAATTGTAGGTGTATACTTACCCTTGTATTAATGCTAACTACATTACATTACATTTCATTTTTTTCTCTTTTTTTTTTTCCAAGAATGGAAATACAAGTAGTATTTGTACATGTCGATGGGGAGTGGAAGGGCTCACAGTGGTTTGCAGCAGAGGGTACATCATCCTTGAAAGCGATTGCTCTCCAAACTTGTTCTACTTACAAGGGGTTGTCTGAGTCCATCTACCAACTTTTCATGTTGGATATGAGGGAATTAGCCTTGGACATTAAATACACACCAAAAACTTATTTTTTGAAAGATCCATTAGAAATCAAAACTTATGTTGATCTGCATATGTTTTTATTACTACTAGATAATGAATTAATAGATGCTAAACCGCTAATATGTGTGCACTTTATTTCACGATCCTAAATAGGCCTTCATGAGCCAATTGATTGTCTGATGCTCGATGATTTTGGGGAGGAATATGGTCATGATAACCCTGGAAATGGGAAGAACAAAGTGAGTGGGAACAAAAATAAGGAGAATAGAGTGAGCGAGAATGAAAATGAAGAGAACTGAAGAGAACAGAGTGAATGGGAAAAAAATGAAGAGAACAGAGTGAGCGGGAATGAAATGAGGAGAATAGAGTGAGGGGGAACGAAAATGAAGAGAACAGAGTGAGTGGGAATGAAAATAAGGAGAACATAGTGAGAGAGAATGAAAATGAAGATGAAGGAACATACGCTAGAAAGGATGCTCATCATGGTAGCAACACCTACGCACGCGGCTTATAGTACAATTATGACATGTTCAATAACCCGTCTGCATATCCTTTCATCCCTAGGAATGTGTCTAACACTTCATCTGATCTACATAACACACACGCTTACCTGTACCGTGTTTATCAGGACCGAGGTTTTCCTTAGTTCTTTCAATGATTAGAAGAAGATGTTGACCATACCACTAATTTCAATGTTGTGTAAGATGCTCTTGCAGCAAGAGAAACTAGGTTGATGGATGTTTGAGTTTGAGCCCCAATATATTCAAAGGCTGGCATTAGACATAAGAAAACAAAGGAGGAAGTTCATCGGGTGATTAAATAGATACTATAGTAGATATAAATCATATATGGATATAATAATAAAATGAAATATAAGCTTCATATATAATAATTTCATGAAATCTAAGAAAAAACCAGCCACACTTTCTTGAACTAGGTGGATGAAACCACATTTCTTTCCTCACAATCCTATGTTTGGAAACCCATTTCATGGGCATACCATCGGGATTTCTAGTTTCGACAACAACCAAAATGTACGGCGTTCAACTTATATGATGATGTAGCGATGATTTGTCCTCCATTTTATAGATTGGGAAAATATTGAGATACACAAACGCAATAAATGTGTGTCTAGCTAACATACCGTAAGCATATGGTATTTTATACTTCCATCCTTTTAGAATGTTTAATGAGGTCAGATTGTCAGGATCAATTCTTACTCCATGAGATTACATATCGACTAAAGATTGCACCGAATTATACTGACTCAAATTGCACCGAATATTTTCTCCTGTATAGACTATTTTGTTTGTAACATGGTTAGATGGATCCAGAATGTCAGCGTCCTCGAGTTACACTCCGATAAATGTGAAGTATACTTTTCCCATTTTCGCGTCCCATCCTATTGTAAAGGATGTGTGATTGGGCGTTAATGCATTTTCTTTTTTTCCCTTAGGTTATCTATAAAGACAGTGGTTTCAACCCTCATTTCCTTGTAAACTTGACTAATTTCATATCAAATTTTTCTATTGTCAATGGACTAACCTAACTAGTTTTATCTAGAATGCTTCAATATTAAATGAATTGTGCATTGCTGCGAAGGTTTGTGTTGAAATCCCAAAATTTATTTATCTATGTTTTTTGTCTTATTCAAGTGCATTTTATAAAGGTATTAATCACTAACTTTCCAAATTGCTTTATTTGGTTGCAATGGGCGAGAATAATCCCTAGATCATCCTTCACACTGAGACCCGACGGGTTAGGTTTCAGAATGTCTATAGACTAAATCTTGAATCTTACCAAAGTTTCCTTTACCCATTGGTGCCATTTTATATACTATTGTAGATCCACTACAAACCTTGTGAGGCTAATGACTACTGACTTCATTGAAGTTACCACTGAGCCTGTGAAGAAGATAAAGAAGAGAATGGAAACTGCTCTTAGTCAACAAAATAGCTATGCAGATAAAAGAGAAGACCTCTTGAGTTCCAGGGCGAAGACTATGTATTTTTGAAAGTTGCACTTATGAAAGTCCTAATGTGTTTTGGCAAGAAGGGAAAATTAAGCCTAAGATACATTAGACCGTTTGAAATACTAGAATGCATTGGCAACTTTACTTATAAGCTTGCCTTGCCACCATAGATGTCCTCAGTACACAATGTGTTCCACATCACTGTGTTGAGAAAATACATATTTGATCCCTTGCATATACTAGAACATGAACCTGTTTAGCTTTAAGAGAGACTAGTGCAAATATTAGATTGCAAGGAGAAAGTACTTAGAAAGATCATACCAACGGTTAAAGTGCTATGGGGAAGTCATAAGATGGAAGACGCTACATGGGAAAGAGAGGATGAGATGAAGACAAAGCACACGAAATTATTTTAATTCCTTAGCGACGTAGGCATAATAATAGGATATATGTGAACATTATACACTCATTGTCTGACATGCAATTTATGATATGTTATGGAGTGTTATATGTCTAGTTATGTCATTTCTATGACACGTGAAATGTGTGAATTGTTGTTTTTGTTGCCATTAAGTGCAATCTAGAAAACAAAGAACTTCAGTAAGAGTAACATAGAGAAGGGTTTACGCTCTTAATTTAGAACTCAATTACAAATTGATTGAACATGTAGCAGACAATTAAATGTCCCACTCACGGTTCCTTAGTTGAACATGAGCACATCCCCATTTGTTCCACTTATACTTGGGAAATTGTTTTGCATATGAAAAGAATAAAATTTAAAAGTCTTGGGGTAAATCGGAAAAGTAAAAGATATAGAAGATGAGCTATTTTGAAATTTTTAATTTTAGAGGACTTAAAAATTAAAAGAGAAGGGAGAGGTGGAAAGCACTCTTTGATGTATGTCAAACGTTTTCACACCTCCTCCTTAGCATTTCCACACATCTTTCTTACTATATGCTTCACTCATCTTCTTTCACACTTCAAATCTCTTACCTTTTCTACACCTCTTTCTCTCAATTTCACTCCCAATCTTCTGTAAGTTTTGATTAAAAACAAGAAGATCACTTGATTGAAGAAAGCTTGACTCTAGGTAAGATCATCTTGTAGTTTAATAAGCCTTGTAAGCATGGTGTTGCGAAGCTAAAAATGAAACAGTTATGTGTTCTGTTTAGTAGTTAAATTCTTGAATTAAATATATGCTCTAAAATTCTGAAAAACTTTATTATAAAAATAGACTCTTTTAGCTTTTTAGGTAATCAATTTGTGAAAACTAGAATTTCATCCGTGAGCTGTAGGCACTCATGAATTTTTTGTCATGATAATATTCATAGGAAACTGTGAGATTTTTTAGGAACATACTAAAGGTCATGATTTTTAAAATGACATAAGACTCAAAAAATTTCAGCATTGGAGAAAGAAGTTATATATTTTTGAAATTGATGATAATTAGCTAGTCAATCTGAAAAAAAAAAATTCAAATAGAAAGTTTAAAAACCTATAACTTTGGTTCTACTAAGTCAAATTGAGCAAATAATATATCAAATTAAAGTGTGAGACGTTAGCTTTGAAATGAAATTGGTCTCAAAATTTTTTAAAGAACTTATGCGATGATATAGGAAAAGGAATGAAATAGTTAAATTATATTTCGTTTTAAGACAAATGATTTTTGAAGGGGCAAATATACGAATCTTGAGCAAAAATTGGTAGAGATATCTTCAAAATTTTATAATTTAATACGACACCAGGTGATAGAAATAGGACTTAAACCTAGACAATAGAAAATAGAAAATCAAACAAAAGGGTAACTAAAAACTATGCAGCTGGGTGTAATGAATTAAAAGATGTGGTAAATGATTGAATATTAAGTTGAAACTTTTATGGAACTCATATAAGAGACACAACTAAATGTGAGCAAAATTTCTAATCAATGGAAATTATGATTTATGAGATACAAAAATCCAAATCCTTACTATGTACTTAAGAAATGGGTAGCCTAAACATTCTATTTTCAAGGATTAAATAGAATAGCTTAAATCATAAGGTAAATATGATAATATAGAAGGAAAAACTTGGACAAAAATTACTAATTTAATCAATCAAGTTATAATAAGAAAAAATTTGGAACTAGATTCCTAAAAATAATTGAGAAATGCAAATTGAGATAAGTTAACTAAATAGAAAAGCATATGGAAAGCTTATCTTTATTAAATTAAGTTAAATTCTTGATTGAATAGGCAAAAAATTGACCCAGTATTTGGGAAGTACTCGAAACCCTTTAGGAAAAGCACAAAATCCAAGTAAGTACAAACCTTACCTATGACATGGGAATGGTGTTCACAAGATTTAATTACAGGATGTGCAATTATTGTTATGATGTCTTCATTGCTAGTTATCATAATGGATTGTTTGATACAATTGCTCAATCAGTTATGAGTGACTATCTTTATGGGTAAAATGATATGTGCTTCCTTATATGATAAGCGGTTACTATCCGTCTGTTTGTTCTGATGGATTGACTTATATAGTGGTTGAAAAAAATTACAAATAACTACATTTTATATATTCTACAATAGCATATGCATCCTCATGAATCATATAGCTATTGCCTCATACCTATGTTAGGGAATTAAGAGGTAAAAGTGGAACAAATGAGAAATATGAAAGAAACTTTATGTGTCATACTAACCTCTCTACGGAAGAGCCGAGGCCCAATGAAGAGAAGATTAATTCCCCAATAATTGGGTAAGTGAACATTCATAGACTGACAACATATGTATGCGACCCGACGAAATAAAGAGTTCAAAGTGAAGAAGTCGAATAAGACTAACTACATATATTTTCATTTGTATATATCCAAATTTATAGTGGTGTCTCCATACTACGACAAGGAATGATTCTTCATTTTTCCAAATTCAAACTTATAAAGATGAGCACACCTGTTCATTTTCATTCAAGAATAACAGAAATCAGCAAGCATCTGCATTTATAATTGCATAATATGTGATTAATAGTTATAGAGGGTGTAATGAGGGTCCTAACCTGAAGCATATCTAGGCTTTAGCCTTTAGCCTTTAATAATCTCGGGGTAGATATTACTTACTAGAAGGCATGGAAAGCAAGGACTCTCACATGTGATCTTATTCTAGGTACAGTCTAGTAGGGCTCTAGATTTATTTTCCCCAAAACATGAAAAGTAAGACACAAAGAGGAGCTGATCAAAATATTTAAATCAATTCACAATATCTTAACAAGGGTCGACACATGAACCAATCCGAATCTAAGCCATTAGAAGTTATATATAGCAAATAATGATTGGGTCACAAAGCATCACATATAATAATTCTATGAAATCTAAGGATGTTAATGGAGCAAAAATATGGGAGTGATTTGGTGTGGTATAACACCATCGGAAAAATTGAAAGAATGAACGAATTCCATAGTTGTTCATATGTTTGCTTGAGGGAGAAAACATGTCTTCATATAAATAGTCGGTTGTGATTGGGGTTTTTCATGTTAATTATTGGACTTATCGGTTCAATGGACATGTCATTAACCGAAAGGTAATATGGGAGACCCAACATACCCATCTTGTGTAGTTGCCATCAGTCGTTGTTTCAGATTATTTTCATTGGGTTTGGATTAAAAGCTGCCAAACTATTAAGATTGAGAAAATCACGTTGACAAAAACATGGAGTCACGTCAAAAAAAGTTGAGATATAATTGAAACTTTAGTGATCGCCTCACGTCATTTCAAAAAATAATTGAAGTTTAAGTTTATATAGAATCAATATTCCTCTGACCAATGCTTTTGAGAAAAATAATTATAGTCGGTCAATATTAATTAAAGGACTTTGGAAAGGTTAGGAGGGTAAATATTAATTAATTACATGTGTTCATGGTTGAAGCATATAAAGTTTCTAAGAGTTCCACCCTTCTATAATCATATGCATAGTTCATATCACTTCACATGGTCTTAGTACCATTATCATTCGCACGTGTCATATGAGGGATATAATAGTGGAGGTCCATGTTCTATGATTTGAAAAGGACGCTAACATATAAATTGAGTTACACCATATAAACTCGAAGATATAATTGAAGCCTTACTGTTCACATGACATCATTGAAAAAATAATTGACCTTCATCATCACATGATCAGAGTTTTTCAATTATTCACCGTACATATTCATTCCAATGTTCGATTCTCGGTTCTTAAATTATCACTGACCGGTCGCTAGTTATGTAATCTTCCAGTTATTGCTTGCTTTAGACCAACATATTGTTTGTCTTAATTGACATTCGGCCAGTCACTAATCGGTAGTAGGTCGCCTTATCATCGGTTTAATAGTAAATTATTGGTCACTTCTCAAAGGTAAAATGGTCAGCCTACATCTATACACCGTCAGTTTTGAAATGTTTGTGTTAACACATAGAAAATTATTTTTTATTGATTTAGCCAAAAAAGAAAAAAAGAAGACTTTTATTAGAATTCTATTAAGGATTATAAGCCTGATGATTACAATATGAAATAGCCCTATTAAAATAATTTGAAATTTGCAAAACTAAGATATAATTGAAATTGTACCAGTCTCGTCATGTTATTTCGAAAAATAATTGAAGCTGGCACGATTTGATATTTCTCAATTATCAATCAATATGATTGATCATTGAGTTTTATTACACACTTCATTGGGTCATTGACTCATACCTCGATGCATTAGAGGAAAATAATTATAGTCGGCCACGTTGTCGGCCATGTTGTCTATCATTGATCAGTTTCCTTGCGGAAACATAAGTGAGTTAATATTTGATGGTTGGACAACTCTTACATTGGAACCATAGTCGGTTAATGATAGTGGTCGGTTTATGAACATACCTCGCCGGGCTTTATTGATTGTCACAGATGGGTCAATATCGATATATAGATAAATATTAACCATTTTCGAACATTATTATTAATTTGTTACTTTGAATAAAGAATGATGGTTTCAGTATAAAATATGTTTTGTTACAACTTTCGATTTGGGTTACACAACTGATGATTACAAACTGAAAGATGGATGGACATAAGATTGATTATTACAATAAAAAATATGTGTACATGACTAATGAAGACGAGATGAATGTTTTAATTATACCTTGTAATGATTATAGGATTGATGAATACCGAACCCCTAATTTCGACTGTGGGGAGGAACTAGTTGAACAAAAATGTTGAAACATTTTCTTAATGTTTAGAAACTAGAAACGTCAAAGCGGGGAGGAGGGAGGGGGGCATTGTGTTGATTAAAGATTTTGATATTGAACATAATGGTCAAGCCAGAGATATTAAAGCAAGTAAAGAGAGAGAAGTTAGTGGAGGAGAAATAGCCAAGGAGGAGGGGGATGCCAAGTGCGGTGAATAGATGGCAATTTAGACATATATAATCTCAGAATCTAATAAATCCACGAGATCTTTGTCTCGTGTATAATAATTCCATGAAATATATGCAAAGTATTAGCCACCCTTTGAGGAATCGGGTGGATGATGTTTCCTTGATTCCAATCATCATGTGGGATACACTTCTCATGAGGGTATTACCAGGATGTGTTGATTCTGCAATATAGTAGATAAATATGAAGCTAGTTTAATGATGAATGATGATGCACCTTTTAAAATGGAATCCCTTCTGTATACTCGGGTAAATGTTAGGAGAATCAATATTAATAAAGTACATGCACGCATGGTTGATGCGTGTCAAAATATTTAGAGTTTATATCAGTTTGCACTACCTCAGTGCGATTACCGTTCGCGCATGTCATGTTAGTTTTTATAAGAGATGTTAGAAGAAGAGTTGGTTTTGAGATCTGAAAAATTTGCAGACATGTAAGTCGACTTACGTCATTACAAATGAAAAATACTTGAAGTTCATCATCGCACATGCTCGATTCCTTTTCGGTTATTCATCGTACATAATTGTTCTAACTTTCCATTATCAATTCTTAATTCATCACTAACAGATTGCTAGTTACGTAACCTTCCAGTTACTGATTGATTTATACAAACATATTATATGTCTTCACTAACATTTTATCGGTACCGTCATATTCGAAATGTGCTTGTTTACACAGAGAAGACTATTTTTTGTTGAATTCACAAAGATTGTAGAAGAGTTTTAGTAGGACTTCCATTAAGGATTGAAAGCGTGATGATTATAATTTGAATGAAACTCAAAAAATGCTTTTAAATTTGAATACACCTATTGAAGAATCCTCAAATGTGAACGATTATTACATTATTTCTTATATGAAGTATTTGTATTTATTTACTTTATGCAGTAAGTAAGATATGGCATCCCCGACTTTGCCAAGGCCACGCGAGTCAACCATAAACTGGATTGGCAGCCTTGATACATTCGACATCGTATTAGTTAATTAATCAGGAGACGTCGTGAGCCTAATCATTCACAATTAGGTAGGACGAAAATGGTCGATACCATAACTGTTAGCCTAACTAACAAAAGAGGAAGGTGAAAGAAAGCATTGCCTATAATAACTCCACGAAATATATTGATATTAATTATATGGTATTGCACCATAGGTGATGTGGGAAGAAAGGATTGATTCCAAAGTTGTGCAAATTCGATCGACAGTGCAACTGTTATAGAAATTGTGTGGTTATGGTCAGTCTTTGCTTGGACTTATATACAAGGTGAAGAGAGTGTTGCCTATAATAACTCCATGAAATCTATGGATATCAATTATGTCTTGCTATGGAAGTAAATAAGGAAGGCCCAAAATATAGGGTGCATGTATGGTATCACAATAACTGTCATTCGAGTCTGATTAGAGTATGAACAGCTATTAAGACTTGAAAAAATGTTGACAAATATGTCGTGTCAAGTCAGTAAGGCCGAGTGAATAATAGAAGCTTTACTGTTCCTATGAGACGTTTGAAATTAAGTCAAAAATTGGCCTTGCCCGGTTATTAATAGAAATGCTAGTTTTTTGATATTGTATTAATTGATTAACATGGGAGCACAGTGTTGTGGCAC
Organism: Coriaria nepalensis; assembly: GCA_027186245.1. Taxonomy (NCBI): domain Eukaryota; kingdom Viridiplantae; phylum Streptophyta; class Magnoliopsida; order Cucurbitales; family Coriariaceae; genus Coriaria; species Coriaria nepalensis. Next base: position 28,328,656 of record CP114483.1, read on the forward strand.
GATAACCAACCTCTCATAGGCAGCCAAAGTGAGGAGATGCATAAAGGTCTACCTCCATCTTAATCGATCATGATCATATCTATTGATACGTGGTCACTTATTCATCGGTCAATGTTGTTTCAAACTTGTGCGCAACAATAGAGGAAATCTTAAAGAGCAGTTGGAGAAGAAAAAACAAAGAGGAGAAAAACAGCGTCAAATTAGCCGTGTAAAAAATGCATTCATATTAGAAGTGTAAGAAATGGCTTTAACCTAGCCACTTCATTTGTGATCGGCTCGATCAAAGCCGATTCTGAGGTGACGTAAATTGAACCTTGGATTGAAAATGGATGGCACTAAATGAAAATGTAGGTAAGGAGTGCACCAAATTAGTTATGCACCCAATTCAAACTGGAAAAAAATGATAGAGATCGGAATTGTCAGGCTGACCAATAGAAGCGGTCATCGAGGGAGAGCGTTGGATGTAATAATTCCAAGAAGTCTAAGGATGTTAATGGAGAAAAATAGTGGGAGAGATTTTGTATGGTAAACCACCACAGGAAACATTGAAATAAAAAACAAAGTCCAGATTTGTGCATATATTCGATTCACGGTGAAAATATGTTTTCTTATAGACATTTGACGTTTGTGGTCAGGGTTAGGTATGTTAATTAATGGATCTATCGACTCAATGGACGTGTCATCGGTCGAATGTTAACCAGGGAGACCCGACATACATGGTGCTTGCATGGTTGACATCTACAGTAGTTTCAGAATAATCTCATTCGATTCGCATTAAAATTGGCCCAACTACTTAAGATAGAGAAAAAACACCTGACAATATGTCGGGGGCCCAAATTCTAAAATTGGCACCTCATTAAAAATGGGATATGATTCAAATTTTACTTTTGGCCTGCTGTATTTTAAAAAAATAGGTATCTTGATAATCGCTCGTCGAATGATCGATATATATCGAGATCATGTGTATTCCTCAATTATCAATGGATATGATCGGTTGTCGAATTCATTCAATACTTCATTAGTTCATTAATCGGTAACCCGATGCAATAGGGGAAAACGATAGTAGTCGGTCATGTAATCAATCACGGGTAAGTTCTGATGTGGAAACATAAGAGGATTAATATTATTTGCTTCGATAACTTTTACATCGAGAACATGGTGGGTTGTGATAATGGCCAGTTTATGAACATACATCGTTGGCCTTTATCGATTGTCGTAGATAAGCCAGTATCAATATGTAGTCAGTTCGTATCGGTAGTGGATGAATCCCAACGGTCTTCGAACACTATTATTACTTGGAATAATGAGGGTTAAGAGTATAAAAACTGCTTGATTACAACTTTTAATGAGGATTGCAGGACCAATAATTACAATGGGAATGATATATGGAGACAAGACTGATAATTACAAAAAAAGATGGAGACAAGATGAATGTTTGGGATTATAACCTGTAATGATTGCTGGACTAGTGAATACCGAACCACCGATTTTGACCCTATGGAAAAACCAAGTTGAAGAAAGAGATTTGGAAGTTAAGACACACATCTTGGGAATCTTTGTTCATCATGTGGGATGGACATATGCCATAGTATATATAAATCGCCTCTGGATCTAACAATTCTACGAGATCTATGGTTGGTGTATAATAACTCCACGAAATCTACGTCAAATATGAGCCATTAGTTGACAAATCGGGTGGACACAAACATATTTATGTGTTTCCAATCATCCTTTGTGTTCGGTGGGACAATATGCGATCAACTTTTGGTTAGAGGTAGGTAGTCACTGTCCTTGTATATTGCATTGTCTATAAATTTATCACCGTTTGTAGAAGCTGATTTGTTCTACTTCGCATATTGTTCGTCCAGAAATGCCATTAACTCTTCATGTCTGTTAAGTAATTGAAGATAGGTAATGCAACAAATGTAGTACTTGAACTGTATATGTGTAATGTGCATGCACTTACGTGTATATTTTGGATTCATTACTTATCATAGCAGTTGTGTTACTATTATATGGGTTTAACTCATATGACATTGCTCTATCATTTCTCTTGTTACAATACTATTAATGATAAGAGAGGGAATTTGAAAGACAAGAGACCGGTAGTAGGCTATAGAGTATATCCTGAGAATACAAAATTGTCGATATATCGCTTCCAATAAAATTCTAGAGTCCATCTGACACCTCATCCTCTGCTCATACAATTCGATGGAGCGCATTGCCTATAATAATCTCACAAAATCTACGAATGTTAAAGGAGAAAAACAATGGAAGTGATTTGGAATGGTACAACACCACTGGAAACATTGAAAGGAGATTAGCTTCAATGTTTATTATAAGTAGAATTAGTCAGAATCGATCTTGCTTGATTATTAAGAGAAATGATATGTTGTGGATATTGTAATATTCAATTTACATGGGAGCACAATGACATGGCACGAATGACCAACCTCTCATGGACGCCGACACACGAGATGCATTAAGGGTCGACATCCGACTTAATCAGTCATGATTGGATTTACCATTAAATGGTCAGTTATTTATCGGTCCAAATAATTTCTAATGTGATGTTGCGTTAAGAGTGAGGCTGATGAGCGTGTCTTATAAGACTGCCTAATTAGATGGAGCACATAACACGAGGAGCATGCATGCCCGATAGTGCCCATCATCAGAAACTAATTGAAATATCACAATTATGATTAGAGTTGGCACAACTTCTATGATCCATAATTCATTGGTTGTTGATTGTCCTTCACTTGTTATGTTCCATAATAGCAATACTTGCTGGTTAAGTACCGCCCTTAATGTGTTAACTATTCGGTTTATCATATAACAAATCATACATGTGATGATAGGGATGTAACCGGATGCACTCTTGGTTTACAAAACTTCTACGATGATTGTATTAAGATGAAAGTCTTACACATTTAAAATTAAAATACAAGAAAATAGTAAGATACAAAAGTAATTGAACTAAAGCAATTGTAGTAGAAAATGGTGTTCTTCAGTAATTATATTTTTTCCATCTCTTGTTGAAATCCCCTACTCCAAGAGTTTGTTAGAATTGAAGTAGAAGAATGTGAAAATCACTTTTCTCATAAGAACAAAAACAGAGAAGGAAGACAAAGAGAGAGAGCCAAAAATAAACTGAAAATCTGCATTTTCATTACTAGAACAATGTCCTTTTAATACAACCAACATGACCAATGTACAAGACAATAGCAACAACAATAAATGCAAATAAGAACACTCATACATCTAAAGGAATGCTATACATCAACAAGAGTGGCCTAAACCAGAAAAACATGTTGAAAAACAACAATCTCACCAACCCTTGCACAAAAGTTTCCATAAGAGGCAAAAGTACCCAAAAAGTTTTCTAATGCAATCCAGCCTTCACGTGCACTTCCAACACTTTATAAACATGATAAAAATTGAATCAAACTGAATTCTTCCTTCCAAAACATGATATTGATGATAGCATAGCAGCAAAACAACATCCTTGAGCAGCCGGCTAGATGAGGGTCTAAAACAAGCTACACACCTCTGATTCACTTGATTCCAATTGCTATAAGTCCAAAATGATGCATACTAACTAAAGGTATAAGAGTCAATGCCAAAAAATTAACCAAGGAAAAAGTCAACTCTAGAATGATTAAAGACATAAGTGAGCAGCTTCAACCTTCTAGCACTCCTCCTTGAAGCAATTGCTTATGACTCCCATTTTGGACCTGAAAAATTTGAATTTATGAGATGGCAAGGACTTGGTGAAGGCATCTGCAACTTGTTCTTCAGATTGGCAATGCATTAGCCTAATTTCTCATTCTTTCACCCTTTCTTTAATGGAATGAAACTTCACTTGAATATGTTTTGTTCTTCCAAAATTCACTGGATTTTCTGCTATGGCAATAGCAGACTTACTATCACAATAGATCACAGTAGCTTCAGTTTGCTCCAGTCCCAAGTCCTTCAAGATTTTTCTCACCCAAACTCCATGGTTGTAAGCAGCAGCAGCAGCAACATACACTGCCTCTACTGTGGACTGAGCTACAATGCTTTGTTTCCTTGAGCTCCAGCAAAATATTCCAGACCCCAAAGAGAAACAAAAACCACTGGTGCTTTTAGAATCCTCCATAGATCCTGCCTAATCGCTATCAACATATCCCTCCAATGCTATCTCTCCTTTTTCAAACAAAATTCCATACTTGATTGTTACATTCAAATATCTCAACACCATTTTTGCTCCTCCCATATGCAATTGAGAAGGACAATGCATAAACCTTGACAGAAGACTCACTGAGTGCATTATGTATGGTCTGGTGGCTATTAAATAGATCAGCCCCCCAATCATGCTTCTATATAAGGTCACATCTATCCTATTAGAACCATCATCCCTTTTAAACTTATCACAGGCAGATAGAGGAGTGGACCTGACTTTGCTTTCAACCATCTTAAACTTCTTAAGTAGTTCCTTCACATACTTCTCTTGAGAAATAAAGATTTTGTTTTTCATTTGAAATACTTCCATTCCAAGAAAGAACTTCATCAAGCCTAAATCAGTCATTTCAAACACATATTTCATTTCTTTCTTTACTTCATCAATCGAACTAAGTTGATTATCAGTAACTAGAAGGTTATCCACATATAATGAAATGATAATAATAGAATCACCTGATTGCTTAATGTAGAGGGTATGATCATTTTCACTCCTCCTGAAATCAAACTTGTAGAAATAATCATCTATTCTGCTATACCAAGACCTGGGGGCCTGCTTGAGGCCAAAAAGAGCCTTTTCAACTTATAGACCTTCTCTTCATTTCCCCTTACTTCAAAACCTTCAGCTTGTTCAACATATACATCCTCTTCTGGAATTCAATTTAAGAAAGTTGATTTAACATCTAGTTGATGTATAAAGCAGCCTATTCCAGCAGCTAAGGCAACAAGAAGCCTTATGGTATCCAACCTGGCAACAAGAGCAAAAGTGTCTGTGTAATCCACCCCATACTGCTACGAATACCCTTTCACTACCAATCTTGCTTTGTATTTGTTGATGGAATTATCAGCATTGAGTTTCAGCTTGTATAACCACTTTAAACCAATGATCTTCTTCTTTTCTGGCTTGTCGACTAGAATCCAAGTTTGATTCTTGTTGACCATTCTCAACTCCTCCTCCATGGCTTTCCTCCAATTCTGATCTTCACAAGCCTCTTCAAAGCATCTTGGTTCCATCACAGCAACATTAGCCACGTGGTAAATTTCATTCAGATTTCTAAACCTAGGATTGACAAGTTCAGAATCTGAATCTTCATCAGATCTTAGGGAGGGATTCAGAATCTGATCTTGATCTTCAATCTCCATCAACTCTTCACAGTTAGATTCTTCAAACCAATTGTAGATTGCATTTTCATCTACTATAAGGTCTCTGCACACACAGACTTTGTTGCTGCTTGGAATGTACACTCTATAGCCTTTATTATCAGCTCTATACCATATCATAATTCCCTTCTCAGCCTTGACAGAGAGCTTGTCTCTTCTAGCTTCTGGTATGTGACTAAAGCAAACTGATCCAAATACCTTTGGATGAGAAACATTTGGTTTTCTAAGATGCCAAGCTTCATAGGGTGTTTTGTCTTCAATTGCTTTGGTTGGTAGGATGTTGAGCAAGTATACTGCAGTGTTTGTAGCTTCTGCCTAAAACCTTTTTGGGACTTTCTTCTCTGCCATTAGACTTCTAACCATCTCCATAATAGTTATATTCCTCCTTTCTGAAACTCCATTTTGATGTGGAGTGTAGGGAATGGAGAGTTGATGTCTAATTTCTTGATCTTCATAGAATTTTTTAAATTTTGTTGAAGTGTATTCACCCCCATTATCTGACCTTAAAGTCTTCATCTTCATCCCACTTTGAGTCTCAACATACTTTCTGAACTTCACAAATTCCCAAATACTTTAGACTTCTCTTTCATGAATGCAATCCAACAGAATCTAGAATGATCATCGATGAAGGTGACATATTACTTGCTACCATTGAGTGAGGCTTCCCTCATTGGTCCACATACATCAGAATGTATCAGTTCAAGCCTCTCTTTGGCTCTGTAGGCTTGGTTCTTGGGAAAAGCTTTTCTTTTTAGCTTTCCCATTTGACAGGTTTCACAGGTTTTGTTTAGAGGTTGTACCATTGGAAGGTCTTTTACTATCTCCATAGCTTTCAGTTTCTGTAAGGCCTTATGATCAGGATGACTAAACCTTTTGTGCCAAATCCAAGACTCATCTAATTTGCACATTAAAGCATGATGATCCCACTGAACAACAAAGCTATTTTGCACAACAGGGACCCCAGCTACTTCATTCTTACTAGAGTCCATTATGGTGCAGTTGTTGTTTTCAAATGTCAGAGTGAAACCACTCTTCATGAGCTGACCAACACTCAATAGATTGTGTTGCAATCTTGGCACCAAAATAACATTTGAGATCAGCTTCAAGCCCTTCTTGGTTTTGACAGCAACAATGCCTCTACCTTTTGCTTTGACTGCATCTCCATTTCCAACTATGATGGTGGTTGAAAAAGTAGTGTCAAACTCCCTGAATAGACTCTCATCATGGTCATATGGTTGGTGCATCTACTGTCAATAAGCCATTTATTCTTAGATTGACTTTTGACAGATTCTCTTGCCATGAATAGAAATTCCTCTTTGTCAGCTTTCTCTGCTGCATTGACTCGTTTATTATCATCTCGAGCCTTGTTCTTCTCATTCCTCTTCTTGTTACAATCCTTCCCTATATGACCAAACAACGTGCAATATAAGCACTGTGGCTTTCCTTTCCAATAGAAATTCTTTTTTGAGTGATTCTTCCTTTTGTAGATAGAGCAAGGAGGATGTTTTTTCCACTCAGCACTGCTCGATCTAGATGAGCTGCTCCCTTGATGCTTCTTCTAAGGCTCAGGCTGATGTTTAGCTTGAAAAGCTCCTTCTACTTCTTCATCCTTCTTCTTAGCATGTCTTGATTCATTTGCTTCCAAAGAACCTGTTAACTCAGACAGAGTCAAGGAACCAAGGTCATTGCTTTCCTCTATTGCATCTATTTTAGAATCAAACTTAGATGTCACACTGACAAGCATTTTGTCTACCAACATCTTCTCTGTAACCTTCTCAGCAAGGTTCTTCATCTGATTTGAAACTTCCATCATTATTCCTGCATAGTCCTTGATGGATTCTGACTCCTTCATTCTCAACCTTTCAAACTCTCTTTTAAGGTTTAAGAGTTTGATACTTCTCACCCTTTCTGATCCTTGAAATTATGTTTTCAAGAGATCCCATGCTTGTTTGGTAGACTCTACTCCTACTATCCGAGTGAACAACTTGTTCTCTATCCCAGATTGAATGATGGCCAAGGCTTTGAAATTATTATGTCTGTCTGTCTTATGTTGTCTGATTTATTCGAGGGTGTAGTCCACATCTTCTGCAGGTGGTTCATAGCCATTTCAACTGACTCCTAAAGACCATGAGCAATAAATAAGTGGTCATCTTGGTTGACCACAGCTGATAAGCTTCACCATTGAAGACTGGTGGTAAAAGAAGATTGACACCTTGATTAGGGCCCATTTTGATTGGTTGCTGGTGGTTTTGAAATTGACAGTAGAAATGGATTTGGAAAGCTTGTTAGGATATACTCTAACTGTGCTCTGATACCATGTTAGAACTGAAGTAGAAGAATGTGAAAATCACTTTTCTCACAAGAACAAAAACAGAGAAGGAAGACAGAGAGAGAGAGCCAAAAATAAACTGAAAATCTGTATTTTCATTACTAGAACAATGTCCTTTTAATACAACCAACATGACCAACGTACAAGACAATAGCAACAACAATAAATGCAAATAAGAACACTCATACATCTAAAGGAATGCTATACATTAACAAGAGTGGCCTAAACCAGAAAAATATGCTGAAAAACAGCAATCTCACCAACCCTTGCACAAAAGCTTTCATAAGAGGCAAAAGTACCCAAAAACTTTTCTAATGCAATCCAGCCTTCACGTGCACTTCCAACACTTTATAAACATGATAACAAATTGAATCAAACTGAATTCTTCCCTCTAAAACATGATATTGATGACAACATAGCAGTAAAACAACATCCTTGAGCAGCCGGCTAGATGAGGGTCTAAAATAAGCTACACACCTCTGATTCACTTGATTCCAATTGCTATAAGTCCAAAATGATGCATACTAACTAAAGGTATAAGAGTCAATGCCAAAAAATTAACCAAGGAAAAAGTCAACTTTGAGAATGATTAAAGATATAAGTGAGCAGCTTCAACCTTCTAATAGAGTTGAAGATGATAAAGGTGACGAAGAAGAGGAAGAGTATAAGGAAGAGGAAGAGAAGGGTGAGGTTGAAATAATGGAGGGTTCTAGTAGAGTTTAAAAAATGCATGAAGAGAGTGTCAATGATTTAGTAGGAAATGAGGTAGAATATAAGTAGCCATGGATGTAGAGAAAGAACAAGAAGAGAAGGTAGTAGATGTTAGAGAAAATCTAGAGAGAAGCAGATAATCTAATAACAGTCGAGATGACAAAATAACTGAAAAGTGTGTTATAGTTTTGAAGAAAATGGGAAAATCGAAAATAGAGATAGAGTTTGTTATAGAGGCAGAAGAACAAGAATGACAAGAGGATGAAGAAGTGGATGGCCATTCGTATAGAAGCATTATGAGGCGTATAAGTGTATTTCTCCAATTTGGTTAAACAACCTACCTAGATACGTCCTATGTCATTGGATCAAGATCTACGGGGCCATTTTCATGGGTGAGCACGCATAAGGACATTCCCTCGTAGTGACAAAATCAGCTTCTATATACTGCAAGCTATGCCTCTAGATGGAATAATGTTGCAGAGTTACCTTAGACTGAATCTTGGTAGTCCTAGATGGCCAAGAATCAGCTTGACCTTAATAAATCCATAAGATATATGAGGCTTAGCGGTAACAAACTTTGATATTAAACTAAGTGAATTTGTATCTAAATTGTCCCTTTTGATGCATCCAGAGGCTACGCCTCTGGATGTAATCCATCCTCTCTAGATTGAATCCACCCCAAAAAAGACAAGAAGAAAAACAAAGACTACACAACTTTTATGCTTGTAGTCTATTAGAAATCGTGTTGTCTGATATCTCAAATATATGTTCACACTGCTTCTAAGAAAAATAAAATATTATACATGACACCATTCACATGATTTGAATGAATATAGACACATCATTCTATAATCCTTCTTCATCGGTTAAGGTGCTTCCTATCGAAAACTAATCAATTGTTAATAGTTTTTTTCCTCTATCTATCTACATAATTTCTAGGTCATCATTGACTAAGACCGTTAAGACCGCTCCAATCTGTCAAAGACCGATAGATGTTTTGGAGACTGCTGGTTTTTCTAAAATTCGTAACATATTTAGTGCATGAGTGTTATTCGTTCATAGTACCTGTATTTTCTATTTTGAACATGTTTACCATCAGTCAAGTATTATGTTGTGTCCTTTATCAATAACCATAGTAATGCAATAGTTTTTACTATATTGCAAGTGAATAAATAATCACATTAACTATTCAAATATAGTTGGACACCTATAATTTAATTAAAGAAAAAGGAGAAGGGAAAGGAAAAAAATAATACATAAGGACATAAGGTCAAAACCAAAAGGACCATTTCTGCACCCCTATACATGAGGCAAATTTGACGGCCGCACATAATCTAATTCAAGGTAATCAAACTGTAGGTACCACTCTCCAAGTACCCATTCCATATGCTGCATCAAACTATGTTGCTCTATAGTTGTGATAGGACCCGATCTAGAGATGTAGAATTAGAGCTAATCTTTATTATGCAATAACCAAAATAAAATAGGTTGGTCTATTATTCGAGAGGTAGACCGTCTCTCCCTAAGAGTTCTTACTCTTGAAAATCAATTCCTCCATAAACCCTAACCATACTATTCCTATTTATACTACTAACCAACCAATTACTAAAATAGCCCCATAATAATAATACTAATAATAATACTAATAATAATACTAATAATAATACTAATAATAATACTAATAATAATAATAATGACGAGTCTAACATTACTCCACTCCCAACGAGACACCTTCTCCTCAAGGTAGAAATCGGGAAACTACGGTACGATACGGATGGTCCGGAAATCGGGGGTCTATATGGTGATGCACTAGTTCCTCCTCCCTCCTCTCCTCCGGTTCCACCATATCTTTATCCTCATCACCAACCGTTAACACATGGAGCCTCCTATCCTTATAACGATACCTGGACGAAAATTTCTCATCACAACGAAAATACAACCCTTTGGGTCTTTTGTCCGAGATCTCTGTCTCCGTCAACCTTTTGAAACTCCCTTCTGGACGGTACCCTGCTCTCCTCTCTTCCGGCGCCTCCTTACCGATGATAACGACTTGAGTCCTAGCGCTAGGGTTCCCAGTATAACCGTTGTGAACAAAACTATCATGGCTATTTTTTGCTGTTGTTTGGCATTTTTCTTCTCCTCCACTTGTAATGGCAAGTCTATATACTCCTCAAGTCCCTGTGGCCATAACAACCACAATGCTGCCCGAATTTCCAACTTCAACCCCTTTAAAAAATTTCCCTCCAAGACTTCCGGTGAGACACTCGTTAATGGGCTAGAAAGCAACTCAAACTTCTCTCGGTATTCCAAAACTGTCCCCAATTGGCGAAGGGCCAAGAACTGTTTGTATAAGTCCCCATCTTGCGAGGTCTGAAACCTTACTATTACTCGTTGCTTGAATTCAGCCCACGACCCAATGGGTTGGCGATGCTCGCACCATTTGAACCATGACAACGCCAGCCCCTCCGAACAAAGACCCGCTGACTGCAACTTTTCCTCTTCAGAGAGCCCGTTAACCGTGAAGTATCTGTCCACCCTATAGACCCATGCAGTTGCATTCTCGCCTTCAAATATAGGCATTTTTAGCTTGCGAATCTGCGGTTCAACCCATATTCTGCCCTGCCCCACCGCATATTGCCCTTGCCCAGTCCATGGGGGTTCCGTCGGAACCCTAAAATCAGCCTTCGGCACCTTTGCCTCATCGCCCATGGCGGTCCCTGCTGCGTAACCGCTGGTCAGCCATCGCTCCGCCCCTTTTTCCCCTGTTCCAAATTGACCCCTTCTGTCCAATCCCCACATTGGCGTTGCTGTCCTGGAACCTTCCCTCAAGTCGCCGCCAAACTCTGCCCTACCTGGCCGCCAACGTCCACGCCCACCTCGGCGCTGCCTACTGCCAATCCCCCTTCTACAACCACTTCGCGTCCACTACGACTACCCTGGCTGCCCTCTCCGGCGGTGTCCCCTACCACCTGACCATGACCGTCTCTACCTTGGTTAGGGTTCGGTGGTGGTGACCTAGTTTGCATCTCTGTCAGTTTAACCAACATAACTTCCAACGACGTAAATTGTTGTTGTACTGTCGAGAAGCATTCTTCAATCATTTTTTTAATCGCCATCACTTCGCACTCTAATTTCTCCTCGAGTGCTTCGACCTTCTTCGCAGCCATCGTTGATCGAGTGCTCTGATACCAATTTGATAGGACCCGATCTAGAGATATAGAATTAAGGCTAATTTTTATTATACAATAACCAAAATAACATAGGTTGGTCTACTATTCGAGAGGTAGACCGTCTCTCCCTAAGAGTTTTTACTCTTCAAAATCAATTCCTCCATAAACCCTAACCATACTATTCCTATTTATACTACTAACCAGCCAATTACTAAAATAGTCTCATAATAATAATATTAATAATAATACTAATAATAATAATAATAACGGGTCTAACAAGTTGCTTTACCCAACAAATACTTGAGAGTAAGACTACATCGGTAGGTGTTGTTCTTTTCATCGAATAGCAAAAAAATCAAACCCTTAAACTAGGTATCTTTCAGCCACATATCGATGTGGTCTCCTAATTGATGTGGTCTCCTAATTTGAAGGGCTGGAACCTGCCTATAGATTTGGGTGATTGTTGTGGCCTAATTCCACCAAGTACCTGACCTTCGTTCACAAGCCTGTAGGTTGCCCTAGATTCCAACCACATGGAGGCTCTACACCAACGATCTCCATCAGATCAAAAATCTCGGTAGTTCCAATTCCGTCCTTGGCTATCTCAATCATGTCCCCGACCCTAGAGCAACCAACCATGTTAAGCATTTCGACAATCGTAATGAAGCTGTGAGGGTTCAGTGAACGAATTAGAGGTAGGAATAAAAGGGAGTAACAAAGTAAATGTATTGTTAATAATTTTCAAATCGGTTGAGAGTATATATAAGAGTGTGTAAAAAAGAAAACGATGACATGGGAAAACTGAATAAAACATGCAAATGAAAGGGTGCGCTAGAAAACGATGACATGGGAAAACTGAATAAAACATGCAAATGAAAGGGTGCGCTAGAAACTCAAGGGACGGGTTGATACTGACCGACTGACATCCAGTGAATGACTGAAGGACACATGTCATTCGTGCTCCATCGATCATTGTGCATAACTCTAGAGAGTAGCACCGACTAAGCATAGATAAATGATCAATTAATGACCGAGGTGACGCGTCTCAGCCGTATGCTTTTAGCGCTCGTTTATAAATACGTCACATGAAACGTCCTTAGTACTATTACTACTTTTGTTGGTTACTTTCACTTGCCCCCTAACCAAAATACTTTCGCAGAACTTTCGGAGATATTGTAGAGGAAAGCAAATTTCGAAACTCAACGTTCGTCCGCCTAATTTCACTCTTCCGCGACATTTAGTAGTAGACACTCTTGCTAGGGTTAAATCATCGCACTGACCTAATCAATGTCGAACTCACCTGCAAGTATTTTCAAGAAGTATTAAAGGACAAACATGTTTATCAACACTCATCGCAAGCAAGAGTTAGATAAATTCCATAATGTGATGTTTCACGAGTGTTGGTCTCATTATTTTTGGATACTTGCCGAGAGTGCTAGGATCTGGCAAAAATATTCTTAAAGGAATGTGGGAGATATTTGGTCATAAGTGAGTGGAGACGGGATTGCCCTATGTCAAGGATGTAACGAAGAAAGGCCACATTGATGCATGTTACGCCTATGAGAATATATCAGTTTTTCCAAATGATAATAGGAAAGTATCAGTCATGTGTTATCCATCATGCATTCTAGAACAAGAGACTTTACGTTGGTAGAGTGTCGAAGGAGGGTAAGAGACCACTTTAGTGACAGGGTCTAGAGCAATCAACTTTTTTTTTCTTCTACCCTTAAAGACGGCATATCCGAATGTTAAATGTATTAGTTATGGAAACGTAATAGATGAGAACATAAAGGAGCCCTTCAATGACGGTGGATGGGGCAATGAAACTAGTGATGACGAGAAAGACGAACATGCCAAACATGACGGTCTTGTGGTCATACGTAGAAGATTTTTTGTGATTTGCGAATGGTTTCGCGAAGTGAGAAGGTTTATACATATTTGGAAGCCAAATTACATATTTCGATAGGAAAGTCGTGTTGCGTAACCTTTAATACGATTGAAGCTTATTTTTGCAATCACCCCTCCCCCTCGGTAGAAATCAGTGATCTGAAGTAACTCGCCTTCTGAAGAAAATAAAAAATCTAAAGAAACTCGCCTCTTGAATTAAGAGAATTTTTCGTAATTCTACTCCATTGTAATAAGTCCTTTAATTTCTCTTCTTCTTTTTTTTTTTTTTTTAATAGAATCCTTCAGTTGAGGATTCTGATCCTATTAAAGTTAACTATTTTTAGCAATTCTATGTTTCTGAAAAAGGAAAACCGATCCTTCATTTTCAATTTCGTATCATATATATATATAAAATTCTCGCAAATCATTCTCTTACATATATTGATTTAGGGTTCTATGGATTTGTCAACTAATGAGATTTTGGATTCGTACTATACAATTTATGTACTTTTGTTGAGATATTTGTGGAATTGTTGTTGCCATTTCTTGCAATAATATGCAATAGTAAAGCTTGGAGAGGGGCGAGCTTAAAAAGAAAGGAGTTTTTTCTCCCTCAACCGACTAATGAATAATATGCTATAGAACAAATTTTCTGTGAAAAGAAGTACTTTTTATTTTATTCAATTTACGTTTGTTTCTTAAACAGGACCGTTCATTTCTTTATTTTTAAACTTGTAAAGCTTTAAGTGTAAATGTAAGGTGAGGTGAAAGATGTTGAAGTCGTGCTTGTCTTGAAGGTCTCCTCTCAGGTCGCGCATGAAGCCACATGAACTCAGATTGTAGACGGAGTGTTAGGATTTGTTTTCATTTTTAGTTTTTCTAAACTTGATCATGATACAGTTTATTTTGTCTAAGTTTGTCTCTAAGTGTCAGCTAGATCTTAATGTTATTTTCCTCGCATCATCCAATTTTGCGATGTGGATTCATGTATTAATTAGAGTACTTTTTTTTTTATTAGTTTTCTTTTTAATCTATTAAGTTGAATTGTATAACGGTACTATTAACAATCATATTTCCAGATCGTGTTACATCGTCTCAGTAGGTGGAGATCATGCCAAGGTCATCTGGCAATGAGTTGGGTATTATTGGGAGAGGTTCCGTAATGAATAATGGCAAACATTACACAATCTGCATTCACTAGATACGAAGGGTTTAAGCATGATCGATGTCTAGTAGAGTATGTTTTAGGTAATGCTGTGAAATTGAGGGAGGTAAGAATCCATTGGCATAACAAGCCAAGAAAAACTGAGGCGGAAAAAGTTATTAGGTTTCCACCATTGTTCGACGATTGTTGCATGAGTTTTATATTCACGTGATATGTCTTGTCCAACACCTTTCAAGTGGAAGAAGTTTTGCTACATAGGTAACTTACCATTGTTAAGATCAATGATATGGCTAGCCAATTAGATGTTGTTGCACCCTAAATCAAGTAACCTCATATGTTCTGTTTGTCTCGAAGTTATTTTCATAAGTTTCTATACATGTGCATGGAATATAGGATTTTCGTCACGTATATTGGTTACTTCGAAGATTTGTTTGTTCACGTATTCCGATATGTATTTAATGTCCATAGATTGAGGCATGTGTGAATCTCATGGAAATTTATTTATAATCATGAAACCTTTATGCCCATATTCCTCTTTATGCATATTTCATTTTTAAGGAATAATAGAGGGGGGACAAAGATGGAATTCTATATCCCAATTCACTTCAACCTTTACTATACGCGTCATCTGGATTGTTTTAGGGAAATATTACCATGGAATTTTGGTGCCCCTTGCATTGAAAGACATACTAGGATAACTCATGTAATTGTCTCTCTAAATTGTCATTATCTCATCATGAAAATCTTTTAACTATAAATAATTTGAGTCTTAAACTTAAATCAATTTGGATCTCATCAAAAATAATCTTTATCATGATTCTAAGTGCCTGTCTATGATCCGAAAATCTGTCAATCTCGTATCCACTCACCCATATTGCTGTGGAGTTCAGGCGTCCTCTATAATTTCCTAAAAATAACTATATGAGCTGTAAATGAAGTGTTGCATGCGTTGTATTTATAACCATGCATTAATCATAGTGTTGCATGCATTGTATTTATAACCAACAATGATAAGTTTATTGATTTTTATCAGTCTTATAGCGGTCTATTATCCTCGAATCATGAGAAACGCACGAAAAGTGAGATTGATGTCCATCATTAATCGTTCATTAAATGATTTGTAGTTGGTGTCTCTGTCTAGAAACACGATAACGCGCAATTAACATGTGCCAATCGGTCATTTATCGAATGTTTGTCATTTGTCTCACCCATTTCTTAAACTTCTCGTGCGATCCTTTATTTACCGATTTAATAAGATTTCCATGGTTCATTTTCTTCATTTCCCAAATTAGTATACAACTCTGAACCCTTTTGTTATTTCATACTAAGTTCATCAATTTTAATCAGTCTAAGAATGATATATTTTGATCAAATTTTACTCTTTTTGGCCAAAAATAGTCTATTTTGATCGAATCATGGGAAACTCATGAAACATTCACAACTCACAAGAGTCATGTAAACTCCAATAAAATCCTAACTATATATAATTGGTAGATAAATTAATTTTACGCAGCTAATTAAGAAATTCGTAATTCTTTGGTACTTCCTATAAAGAGATAAATAGTTCGGACATAAGATTTCAATATTACAAGTTTACTTGGGAAATTATTTTCGGATGAAAATAATAAAGTTTAAAAGTCTTGGGGTAAATTGGGAAAGTAAAAGAAATAGAAGGGGAGTTATTTTGAAATTCTGAATTTTAAAGGACTTAAATATTTCCACACTTTCTTCTTACTATATGTTTCACCTCATATTCTTTTACACTTCAATTATCTTACACTTTCCATACCTCTTTCTCTCCATTTCACTTCAAATCTTATACAAGTTTTGATCAATAACAAGAAGATCACTTGATTGAAAGAAACTTAACTCTAGGTAAGATCATCTAATAGTTTTGTACTATATTTTAGTAGTTGAATTTTTGAATTATCTATATCCTCTAAAATCTTAAAAAACTTATATTATGAAAATAAACTTTCTTAGCTTTCTAGAGAGACCAAGAACATCCCAAACCGATCTTTATTGACGGAGATAAAAATTCGAGAAGTTAGGTAATCAATCTGTAACATAAGACTTGATCTTCAAAGTGACATAAGACTCAAATTTTTTTAGCATTTAAGAAAGAAGTTATATAATTTCAAAGTTGATGGTAATTAGTTAGTCAATCTGAAAAATCAGAATTAAAATAAAAAGTTTGACAAGCTATAACTTTCACTCTCCTAAGTCAAATTGAGTAAATAATATATCAAATTAAAGCTTAAGAAGTTCTTTGAAATGAAACTGGTCTTGGAATGTTTTAAAGAGCCTATGCCAAGATATAGGTAAAAGAATGAAATCAGTTAGATTATGTTTCATTTAGATAGTTTTAAGACAAATGATTTTTAAAGGGGATATACTAATCTTGAGCTCAAATTTTTATAATAGCTTAATAGGATATTGGAAGAGATATCTTCAAAATGTCATAATTTTATAGGACCTCAGGTGCTAGAAATAGGACTTAAACCTAGACAATTGGAAACAAAAAATCTATCAAAAGGGAAACTAAAACTGTGCAATTGGGATGTATGAATCAAAAAAGGTGGTAAATGATTGAATTTTGTGCTGAAAAGTTTATGGAACTCATATCAAAGGTGCAACTAAATGTGAGAAAAATTCTATATCCATGGAAATTATGGTTTATGAGATACAAAAATCCAAACTTCTACTAAGTACTTAAGAAAGGGTTAGCCTAAACATTCTATTTTCAAAGGATAACTAGAATGGCTTGAATCATAAGGTAAAAATGATAATCTAGAAGAAAAAATTTGGACAAAAGTTACTCACATAATCAAGCAAGTATAATACGAAAAGATTTTGATCTAGATTTCTAAAAATAAATGAGAAATATAAAGTGAGATAACTTAACCAAATGGAAAAGCATTTATTACTAGT
Source organism: Coriaria nepalensis (assembly GCA_027186245.1). Classification (NCBI taxonomy): domain Eukaryota; kingdom Viridiplantae; phylum Streptophyta; class Magnoliopsida; order Cucurbitales; family Coriariaceae; genus Coriaria; species Coriaria nepalensis. The sequence continues at coordinate 28,346,228 of CP114483.1, forward strand.
TCTAGAAGGGTTAGCGAGTGTTCAGAAAGTATTCGAAACCCTTCAGGAAAAGCACAGAATCCAAGTAAGTACGAACCTCACCTACAACATGGGATTGGTTATCAAAAGATTTAATTACATGATGTGCAATGATTGTTATGATGTCTTCATTGCTAGTTATAGTATTGGATTAATTGATACGATTGCTGAATCAATTATAAATGACTATTTTATGAGTTCTAAAATGGTATATGCTTTCTTATATGATACGCAGTTACAGTTCATCTATTTTTTGTGATAGATTGACTTATATAGTGGTTAAATCAGTTATGAATAACTGCAGTTATGTATTCCATAATATCATATGCATCCTCACGAATCATGCAGCTATTACCTAATACCTATGTTAGGGAATTAAGAGGTATAAGTGAAAAATGAGAAATAAGAGAGAAAAGTTAAGTGTTGTACCTACTTCTCGAAGGAAGGGCGAGGCCCAATGAAGAGAGGATTATGAAAATCTATGTTAAGACATGCATTGGCATGAAACGACCTTAGACAAGTTCAAATTTGGGCTACTCCCCCAACTTGGAATTAGCCGTGCGCGCAGCTGGTACGTACATAGGGCCCCAAAGAAAGAAATAAAGAAAGTAAGTAAGAAGCAAGAATGTATTAAGAATGGTTAAGAAAAAGAATGAAATGCTTCAATTATGGAAACACTTAGTATACAATGTATGATCATGTGCATCCTTGTTGCAACTGTTTTATGAGTATGTTGGTACTTGCTAAATAAAAGCTCACATTTTACTCCCATGTTGTAGATACTAAAAGTAAACAACCGAACTAACTTTTATGATAGACTTGCGAGGAGGCACGATGTTGGCAGAGGTAGCAGTGGTATTAGGACACAGGTTCACTGTTCGACTTTCGTTCATGTTAAATAATTTTGTTGAACTTCTAAAGAAGAGAATTATTTTTTTTATTATACTTATTACTTATTCTCTTCAATATGCTATACCTTATTATGATTAAAGAAACCTTATTAGCAAACAAAGCATTTAGTAGTAAGATACCCCATTTAAAGTAACAAAAAAATATCCTTTATTTGACAAGTTAGATAAATGAAACTAAGTGAAAGTAATGGTACGAGTTGTTACAAGTAATGTCGGTCATTAATCGATCATTAAACAGCCTTTAGTTGGTGTATTTATCTTAAAATATGAAAATGCACATCTGCAGGCCGCGGTAGCTATCCCGCCGCCACTTGCGATTTAGCCTAGGGGTTCCATAGGCTTTGCCTCGTGGTGCTCTAACGGATTAGGTCACAAGTTCGACCCATGACCCGCCTAGTCAATATAATAAGTTATAAATTAGGTTCACCTAATGAGATTAGGATTATAACTAGATATAGATTGAAAGAGTTTAATTGAACCTAGGTCTAATAGGATTGGAATTTATAACTAATAGGATTATATTCGTTGGTTAACTAGTAATTAATTTAGAATTAATTAATAGAAAACATAGGATGTTTTATGAAAACACATACTTCAAAATAGTGAGTGAGAGAAGGTTGATTTGACAAAATAACCTATGATCTCCATTATTAGTACAACACCATGAGATATGGAAGGGCTTCAAGATAGCTTTGTTTTTGTCCCCCTAAGGAAAGTTTCAGATAATATTATATCAAGGTTTGCTTCTTAAGAAAATAGAAAAAAATGATGTATTTCAAACTTGAACGACCCTACGGTCACAGTTTTTGAGTTAAGTCATGTACTCCGAAATATTGGGTTACACTCACAAAGACAAAATTAAGCTTTAAGCTGTTAATTATGTCTTAACCAAATAAATGGTAGCTTATGAGCCAAAGGGAAAATATGAGATATTTTAAGTTTGACTCGTAGTTTGAGAATGTCTTGAAGTTAATTTGAAATTAATATAACCGATCCTAAGGCGGTATATTAATTGTTGAATTGATTTATCATGGTTTAGTAATAAATAATTTTATGTGTTTTAATTATTGCATTCATGCATCATATTTACTATTTCAAAACATTGATATTTATTTCAATTATCATGAGTGATGTATGTTTTATTTAATTTCAGCAATCAACATATCTTCGATCAATAATCCCGTTACCGCATTACTCAATGAATATAAGTTAACTGGTGATAATTTTATGAGATAAAAATCGAATCTAAACATGGTATTAATATGCGAAAACCATAAGTTTGTCTTAACCGAGGAATGTCGTGAAGAGCCCTCTACTACTGCTGCTCGTAATGTACGGGAAAAGTATGACAATTGGATCCAATCCAATAACAAGGCAAAATGCTACATGTTGATAAGCATGAGTGATGTTCTTAGGAAGAAACATGAAAATCTAGAGACTGCATACGAGATATTAGAGTCTCTTCAGGCCTTGGTTGGGCAGCAATCCGACCAAAGTCATCATGAGGTTACTAGAACCTACATGAATGCCAAAATGAAGAGAGGAGTTTCTGTCAGAGATCATGCTTTGAAAATGATGAACACGATGCATGAGACAGAAATACATGGGGTTCCCATTGATGAGCGCACCCAAGTTAGCATTATATTTGAGTCACTCTCACCGGCTTTTACTGCATTCACTACCAATTATGTTATGAACAAGTTGTAATACAACATGACTCAGCTGTTGAATGAACTGCAGACTTTTGAGAGCCTTAATAAGGCGAGGTCCAAAGAGGGTGAAGCGAATGTTGTTGAACAAAAGTCGCTTTCCTCTTATGTTAAGAACAATAAGAGAAGGAACATCAATGGAATGGACAAGAAGGGAAAGAAAGCCAAGAGTCACCAAAAGGCAAGGAAAACAAGAAGAAAGATAACTTTAAGAAAAAGGAACCCAAAGGAAAGTGTTTCCACTGTGGAGTTGATGGCCATTGGAAGAGAAACTGTAACAAGTATCTCTCCGAGTTAAAGGAGAAAAAAAGTAAATGTGATTTACTTGTTTTAAAAGCTTGTTTAGTGGAAGATGATTTGTCATCTTGGAATAGTAGATTCGGGAGCCACTAATCATGTTTGTTCTTCTTTACAGATGCTTAGTTCTTCGAGGGAGCTTGCTATTAAGGAGGTGATGATGAGAGTTGGCAGTGGTGCGATCGTTTCAACTGAAGCAATGGGAGTAGTCCATTTAGTTTTTAGTAATAATTATCTTGTTTTGAATAATGTTTATTTTATTCTTGGATTTTGTAGAAATTTGATTTCTTTATCTATGTTGCATGAACAAAATTTTGATATTTGTTTTGGTAATAATGAGATTATTATTTATAAGAAAGGTTTCGATATTTGTCATGCAAAACAAACTAATGGACTCTATCTGCTTACAGCAAATGAAAGATCGTTAAATAATTCAGAATTATTTAAAGTAGCAAATCCTAAATCTAACAAACCACAAAAAGTTTCTCAAAGTGATCATATATATTTTTGGCATCTTTGATTAGGACATATCAATCTTGATAGGATAAATAGGTTACTAAAGGATGGTCCTTTAAGAGAGCTAACTGTTGGCACTCTTCCTGTTTGAGAATCTTGTCTAGAAAGAAAGATGACTAAGATAACTTTCTCTACAAGGGGCCAAAGAGCCAAATAACCTCTTGAGTTAGTACATAGTGATCCTATAAATGTACAAGCAAGAGGTGGTTATGAATATTTCATCACCTTCATTGATGATTATTCTAGATACGTATACGTATATCTAATGCAAAGGAAATTTGAAACTATTGGAAAGTTCAAAGAATTCTGAGCAGAAGCAAAAAAGCAATTAGGTAGATCACTTAAAACACTTCAATCAGATTGAAGAGGTGAATACCTTGATCTTGAGTTCAAGGATTATTTGTTGGAGAATGGAATTATATCTCAACTCACAGCACCTTGAACACCACAGTAGAATAGTGTTGTAGAGAGGAGAAACACAAAATTATTAGATATGGTTAGGTCAATGTTTAGCTACTCATCACTACCAATTATGTTTTGGGGATATGCACTTCAAACCACGACATACATTTTGAATGTAGTTCCATCTAAGTCTGTACAAAAGACACCTTTAGAGTTGTGGAATGGCACTAAACCTAGTTTACGCCATTTCCACATATAGGGGTGTCCAGCACACGTGCTGAAATCCAAGACTAGAAAGTTGGACTCGCGATCTGAAGTTTGCAAATTCATTGGGTATCCTCCCGACACAAGGGGAGGTTACTCTTATATTCAGAGTAAGAAAAAGGTGTTTGTGTCGATAAATGTAACCTTTCTTGAACATGACTGTATGACTAACTATAAACCTCGTAGTAAGGTAGTACTAGAGGAATTGAATTATGATCAGATCAGACCATCTCAATCACCACCTGATGAACGAAAACATCAGGAGACCACCGACCCTAGTCAGAATACCCTAGTAGCTCGTCATTGTAGGAGGATTATGAGATAACTCATTCGCTATGAACACGAGGAACATATTCTAGTGTCAAACACTAACTAGGATGATCTATTGACCTTTAAGGAAGCAATGGATGATACTGACAAGGATGAATGGTAAGATACAATGAACCAAGAAATGGAATCCATATATTCTAATTCTATCTAGGAACTTGTAGATCCACCTGAAGATATCAGGCCCATTGGATGCAAATGGATCTACAAGAAGAAAAGAGGCATAGATGGGAAAGTATAGACTTTCAAGGCATGACTTGTAGCAAAGGGTTATACCCAAAAGGAATGAGTCGATTATGAAGAGACTTTCTCTCCCATAGCTATCCTAGTCTATACGCACTCTTTTATCCATAGCCGCTAGTTTGGACTACGAGATATGGAAAATGGAGTCTATACGCATTCTTTTATCCATTTATGTATTGAAGCAAGCCTCTAGGTCTTGGAACCTAAGGTTTGATGACACTATTAAGAAGTATGGGTTCGAGCAAAATGCTGACGAACATGTGTCTATAGAAACATCAAAGATAAGAAGGTGGTTTTCTTAGTTCTTTATATTGACAATATTTACTTATTGGGAATGATGTAGAAATATTTTCTAACATAAAGAAATGGCTGGTCGAGCAATTCCAAATGAAAGATTTAGGAGAAGCAAGCTATGTTCTAGGAATCCAGATCCTAAGGGATAGGAAGAACAGGCTTTTGGCACTGTCTTAAGCCTCTTATATAAATAAGGCGATGACTCGATTGTCACTGCAAAACTCCAAAAAGGGTCAGTTACTGACTAGAAATGGAGTAGTTCTTTCTAAAGAGCAGTGTCCAAAGACACCTTAAGAAGAAGAAGAGATGAGATAGATTCCTTATGCCTCAGCTGTAGGTAGTTTTATGTATGTCATGCTGTGTATAAAACCTGACATTTGTTATGTAGTAAGGATAGTTAGTCGTTATCAATCAAATTCGGTTCTAGAACACTAGATAGCAGTAAAGCATATTCTCAAGTATCTTCATAGAACAAGAGACTATATACTTGTTTATCCAAGTGAAGACCTAAACCCTACTGGATACACTGATTCTGATTTTCAATCAGTTCGAGATAGTTGAAAGTCGACTTCTGGATCAGTTTTCACATTTAGTAGAGGAGCTGTAGTATGGAGAAGTATCAAACAATCCAGTATTGTAGATTCTACCATGAAAGCCGAATATATAGCGGCTTGTGAAGCTGCAAAAGAAGCGGTTTGGCTCATAAAGTTTTATACTGATCTAGAAGTTGTTCCAAATATAGATAAGCCACTAGTCCTGTATTGTGACAATAGTGGAGCAGTGGCTAATTCAAAAGAACCAATGAGTCATAAAAGGAGCAAGCACATAGAGAGGAAATATCATCTCATTAGAGAGATAGTACGCCGAGGTGATATGGTAGCTATAAAGATATCGACAGAATAGAACTTTGCAGATCCGTTCACCCAGACCCTTCCAACAAAGTCTTTTGAGGATCATGTATGCAATTTAGGGATAAAAGAGATGCCTCACTTGCTTTAAGGTCAAGTGGGAGTTTGTTAGGCATGATCTCGTGAAAGCATGTAATAAGTATGGTTTTATGAAATTAATAAAAGTGTCATTTTTCTATATAATTATTGTTAATGTATTATTATCGAATAATATAAAAAAAATATCAAAACAATTCCAAATTCATTAATGTGACTATAATCTTATACTAGTATGAGAGGATTAAGATTATAGATAATGAATTAAATTGTCAGCAGCATATTAAAGTATGGAATCTTTAATATAGTGGTTGCTAGTACGGTCCACTAGCATTATGAATGCATGTGATTTAGATTTGGATCACTGATGTAGATAGACATCTTAGTGAGGGTGCTTCATATAATTAGATTATGTAGGACATGACTCGATATGAATTAATTCTTTATTAAAATACCGTTTACCATAAAGAATTAAATTCATATCAATCGACAATCATATGCAGATCAATCTGAATCCTGAGTAGTTATAAACTCCTGTTTATGTCAACTGGATCTTTTGATTCACTCGTCACGGTTTGTTCGAAAATCAGGCTAAAGACTTTTGTTTTGGAGATTCATTGGGATAAGTGGTTAGGAACATGATTTGCGGATATGAAATCCAAACCTTCTTCATAGAAGTTATAAATTGACCGTTCACTAGTGAATTAATAGTACTTAAGGAAAAAGAAATAACTAGAAGGGTAAACGATAATTTTGACCAGTTCTAATTATGAATCAATTTTTGGAGGATTGAATGCATGAAATGATTATATCAATGGACTACTAGAGATTACTCAGTAAATATGTTATATAATTACTCAGTAAATATTGAGATTAATAAATTAAATTTATTAGATTAAAGAGTTTGATTAATAATCTAATCTATTGGAGCTTGGAATTATATGTTCATGGTCCCCAAGTCACCTCTATAAAACATTATATAGCATAAGAATAATAAAAGTTGAAAAGGATCGCAAAAAAATAGTTTTCTACGGTAAATTCGTAATTATAAAATAATTTGTGTTAATTAATTAATTAAAAGATGTATTTAAATGTGAAATTCGGAATTAATTAATTAAATATTAAGATATTTGATTTTGAATTGAATATGTTATATATAATATTAAATTTATATGCGATATTAATTTAATATTAAAATTAAGTAAAAGATTAGTTCGAGAAACTAATTTAAAATTTAAATAAAATTTGAAATAGATGAGATTCTATTTTAAATAAGATTTAAATAGATTTGACTAAATCAAACAAATTATCAAAAGTTGATATGATTTAAAATAAATAGGATTTTATTTTAAATTAGATTTGATCTTATCAAATATATTGTGAAAATGATGTTATGATTTAAAATAGATTAAAACTCTATTTTAAATCAGAATTGAAAAGATTTAATCATATCAAAGTATCATTTGATGATCATCTTTGAATTATTAATTCAATTAATTTAAAGATTTTAAATTAATCAAAACTCCTAATGGAGTTCTATAAATACATCTCATCCTAATTAAATTAGAGACCTTTTTTCAGAGGTTTTTCTGGTAGAGATTTTTCTGAGAGAAAAATAGAAAAAAAACCTTGTCATCTCTACGTGCCTACACATATCCTATTGTGTAGAGGATCGACCTGGAAGATCATGGTGTGAGTCTCGACGATCAATTCACGTAGGCAAAGGTATGACCTCTTCATATAGATATATGATTAATTTATATGTATATAAAAGATTGCTAAAATATTTTTTAGAAAAATTTTGTTATACACTGGGACCAATTGTTATGCTTCCGCTGCGTAGTTTTGAACTGCCGATTTCCAACACTTTCTTCGTCCTACATCCATATATCACGTCTGTAATCCATAGTGATTCTTCAAGTAAGCAAGTCAATGGAAAAGGACATCCAATGGACACTGTGTAAGTTTAGAGGGATGAAAAGTGTATTCACGAGCCTCTAATCGCTTTCGTCGACTAGGGAAGCCCCTAGTAGTACCTCTTGATATGATCGTCAACTTTGAACACGGCCTTCATTTCCACTTCATCTTGATCTGGCATTGACCTCTTAGATTTTACTACAGGTTGAGCATTTTTTAGATTATTCCACCTCTGCATTAAAAACTAGGATAACCTCTCATCTATAATTGTCACTTTATCTTTAAACAATGCCTCTAACTCCTTGTACTTCTTTTGTAGCATGAATAGGGCCTCGTCCACATGCTGTAAACATATACTTATATAAATAAATCGGAGTGGGGTCCCTATCATATGTGAAAGCTAGTTACTTACATAAAAATCAACATACGAAATACAAAATTCATTGCATGCGTACCTCGAAGTTCAACCATTCTCCCTATTTCAGGAAAACCCAAAAAAAATCCATGTTGTAATTTTCCAAACCAAAGGCGACTCTATCCCTTCTGAATATAAGATAAATGTGGTTAGAAATGGTTATAACAACTGTAAGGAAAATGAAAAAGATAATATATATGATTAAATTAAAATTTACTCCTCTTCCTCATCCTTTTCTACCCCCTCCTTAAGATCATTTTAGATGGTCATTTTTGCGTGAACTCATCCACTTTCTTTTCAACATCCCCAACCTATTCACTGAACCACCAAATGCCACTTAACTAAGACCTTAATATACTTTTTGAAGCTATCGATCCTATCAACCATATCCTAGCTCTCTTACCATACTCTACAGTGACTAGTGAAGGTTGTTCTCCATGTTGCACATGAACACCTGCAACTAACTTCCCTCAGATTCTAACCACCTCAAATTTCTATTCCTATATGGACGTTGGGAAACTTCATCATCTCAATCCACTCCTTCCCCTTAAACATCTACTACCCTTTCTTTCCCTACTTTCTCTTCACCTTGAATAAGATTGGCAGCCAACTAGTCAATGAGTCCATCTCAAACCTCATCAACCAATGGCTCGTGGTTATTGATGTAGTATGGTTCATCTCGTTCCTCCTTCAATGATTTCAAATTTCCACACACCATAACCTGTATCATTTTTATCATTTTCATTCAATTATACTAATATATCTAAAATACTAAATACTATTAGAGTCAACATTTTTTAATCACCAACAAACCTTCAAACTGAGACTGTACGAAATGGTTTTAAATATATAGCTACTCATTCCTCTAATTATTTTGCATTTGCCTGAAGTTTGTGCTCCTATTGGCTTTGTTTCCCAATTCAAGATCCGAGGTTTGGAGGTAGTCTTCGACCTCTTTCCATACTCCTCTCCAAACATGGGAATAGCTTCAAAATCCCATACTTGTATGCCGACGTAATTGAAGTTGGTTAACATAGATGAATAAAAATATTTTATATAATATGGGAAATATCGATATTGATCAACATGAGATTTGAGATAATCCAGTTATAAGTTAAAATTTAAATTAAAAATTTATAGAGAAGCTGAATGAGTCTTACCTGAAAAGCGTGTGAAAAACCGTATAGATAGTACATCTCTTTTATGTTCTTGTTCTTCTATTTTTTTTTTCTTTTTTCACTTTTTCTTTTTCTTTATCTTTTCTTGATCTAGCTATCGTGGCTTTCACCTCGAGGTCTATCAAGAGGAATGATAGAGTTTTCATGAAAATAACTCTACCCTAATGGTAGTTGTTCTTCAGATTCAAGGTGAGATATAGATGATGCATCCAAATTTTATACCTTGATTGTTGAGTTAAGAGGACATATTCCAAGAAGTAGACTATGGCCATTTTCATGACCTCCTCATCAACCACAACATCTAGCCCCCTCCCTTTCATCTCTAACAACTTTTCGCTGATGTTGGCATATTCATAAGTCATCTCTTTATAGTAATCGTCGCTCTCTATCTGTTTGGACGTTGGCATATTATGAAACTTGGGCCCTATGACTAGTGCAAACTCTTCAATGGAAAATCAGATAGGACTTACATAAGCAATGGAGAACCATGTCTCGTACTTCTTCTTGCACTCTTATTTTCATAGCATAAGGCAATGAACTAGTTAACTTGAGAAATCGAGGTCGGGATCCACGTCCAAGAAGTGTCCAAAGCATGTCTTCTTGAATAACTTCTACTAACTAGTTCTCATATATAGAAGTTTTGATGGTCTTGATCGCTGATATTACCCTTAATACAATGGTGATCTGACATCTAAAATATTCCTTCGAGTGTACCGTAAAGTAGGTTGGACCAATGGACTTGACAATAAGAATGGTACTCGCATCCTCTACTATTGACATATACGAGGTACTGCATCGTAATCAATTACCAGTCACTTCATTTTTAAGATTGACGTTGATGGACAACAGTATTCGAGAGAAGACAAATGGACAAATGTATCCATAAAAATATCATATACTTATGAAAGAAAAAATATAAATTAAAAGAAAGTTTAAGCTTTATAATTACACCTTAAGTTTTTACCGCCTTCAACTTTTCCTCCTTTAGTTTCGCTATTCTCTCAATTTCTCTCTTCCTCACTCATTTTCTCTCTTTATCTCTTCCTCTCCAACTACCAAGTGAGGGAAAATGAGAGTGAAGGGGGATTATGGGCTGTGCATGGACGTTCAAAAGGGGGAGGGATTGGTTTCACCAAGTGTTTGATCAAACTTGACACTTGTTAAGTGGTTTTGCTTAGATGGTTTGCATGGCTAATTGGTTTGTCCTCTTGTTTTGGCTTAATAATTTATTTTTTATTTTTTATTCTTTTTTTCTTAAGGGAGGTCCACTTTATGAGTGCTAATTAATTTTTTTCAAATTTTAAGATTTAATATTTTGGTTTAATAACTATTTTGCCCTTTGCGTGAAATTACTGCTCCTCATTCCTTTGTTGTCCTTCCTAGTCCTTCCTTCTCCTTCTTATCCTTCTTAGTCCTTCCTAGTCTTTCTTAGTTCTTCATTGTCCTTCTTAGTCCTTCCTACTTCTTCTTAATCATTATTAGTCCTTCGTAGTTCTTCGTGTCATTCTTACATTAAGTGTTGACTATTGATTAGTTTCTTAATGTTAATTAATAGACTAATATTTTAGGAGGAAAATTACCCGGAAGGCTTCTCATATTTATTAATTCCAGTACTTACATAATCTATAATTTTGTAGTCGAGTAGAAATTTAATTATATATAGGTTACACGTAATTACGAAATTCGTTGGGGTTTTATACTTCAATCGATGTTGGTCGACTCTTAATCGATGTTGGTCGATCCTAAATCAATGTTGGTCGATCCTTTAATCTATCTTCATCGATCTTCACTCGATGTTCATATCGTTTAATCGATCTTAGCATAAATATAACATTCTTATGTATATCTTCATATGACACTTTTAGAGTTCCACTTATAACGGTGTTAGACAACATAGTGTAATAGTTTAGTCAGCATCTTAACGTTTGAAAGGATATAAGAACTCAGAAGTAACACTGATGTTTACTCGGATGAAGATAAGCATCAACAGAAGAAAATGTTGTTTGAGAAATGCTTTATGTTTCCAAACTCTACTTAGGGAGGATTTAATACTAATGGCTCCTTCGAGGATTTGGAAACATGGGTTTTCACTCATGCCTTACTTTGTACTGAAATATTACTTTGTTTGCTTTTAGCATCCATATGGTTGGTTACTGGATCTCTTTCATGACTTTCGAATCTATTCACAAGAGTATACAGCAACCAATAGCCTCAAGTATTGCCTAGTTATCATGCGAAAAGAGCAACTATGACATCCTCTATTAGGATCTTGGTAATTTCTAATTTTTAGTATTCAAAAGTGTGTAAATTGTCTACATCTCTTCTTGAAGGACGTGAGGCCTAACTTCCACATTCACATAGATAAAGTCGTCAACATAGAAAATCTATGGATATGCTCAGGAACGGGGATACATTCTCCTATCAAGAGCTAATTCCATATTGATTATTGATCTTATTTCTTTTATTATTGTTGTTGGACTGCGTTCAGGCCAACTCCATCATGAAACTCCATATGAGAAGTGCTCGCCGGTGGTAGGCCACTGAGCATAATAATTCCACAAAGTCTCTCTCTTCACAACCGATCAACCTTCTTACAAATTTGGCTTTGAGATCTAGATATCACCAGCTGAGGATCTGAGAAAGTGATATTCTAAATATGGCTTTTCGAATGCATTATACACATTATGAATTCTTAGTAATAGTATTTTGTCATACCAATGCCCTAGCCACCTTTATAGATTTGATAAACTAAGTGTTCAAGGAATATTTAAACAAGTTTGTTATTATCTTTATCGACGATATCATTGTTTATTAAAAGTCTAAGGAGGAGCACATATAACACATGGCTATAGTGTTACAAATATTAAGGAATCATCAACTATATGCCAAATTAAAAGTGTGAATTTTGGCTTGATCGTGTGACTTTCCTATTACACATGGTTGAAAGTATAATATCCATCAAGCCAATTAGGTTTGACCTTACTTATGTTAATCAGTCATAATCTGTATAAGTTATCAACTAAATAAATACTTTGTATTTGATTGATAATTTCGTATATCATGTTGATCGTCATTATGTTGGAAATGATATTGTATGCATATTATTTGTATGACATACCTGATAGATTCCCAGATCTTAAATATCTTCATTGATCTTCACTCGATGTTGGTATCGTTTAATCAATCTTAGTATAAATATAACATTCTCATGGACATCTTCATATGACACTTTTAGAGTTCCGCTTATAACGGTGTTAGACAACATTATGTAATAGTTTAGTCAGCATTGTAATGTTTAAAAGGATAGAAGAACTCAGAAGCAACATTGATGTTTACTCGGATGAAGATCATCATCAACAGAACAAAATGTTGTTTAAGCAATGCTCTATGTTTTCATACTCTATGTTAGTCAATGAGTAATCTGTAAGCGGAAACGGTAATCTAAAACTCTTTTCGTACCATACTACCTTGCAAGGATTTCATTATTTTATAAAGTATACAACTCATAGGATTAATTTCTAAATACAAAAGTGAAGGATTCTATCTTGATCACTCACAGTTTTCATGTACAACATTTTATGCCCAACGTTTTATTTCGTTTCACCCTTGGCTGTGATATAGTTTAGAATGATGTTAAAGTATAAAACCCAACACATAAGATACCATGACGATCTCAGGTCTAAGGAATAATATGGTAAAGAATTTCGAAATTCACTATTTTATTCAAATATATCTTTTAATTAATTAATTCTCTGGTTAACTAATTAACACCAATTACTTCATAATTACATATTTTCTCCCTAGAAAATTATTTTTCTTTGCAAATAAGTCTTTTTCCTACATTTGTCACTCTTACCCTATACAAATATTTATAGAGGCGACTTGAGGACTATGGACCTATAATTCCATAGTCTAATAAATTAGATTATTAATTAAACTTTTGAATCTAATAAATCTCATTTATTAATCCCAAAATTATTCTACTAAAAATATGAGATTGTACTCTTACAATTATAGAACAAATTATTGAGTAATCTCTAGTACTCTATTGACATTATCATTACATGTAATTTAATTCTCTAATAATTGATTCAAAATTAGAGCTAGTCAAAATTATCATTTTACCCTTCTATTTATCTCTTTGTCCTTAAGTAGCATTAATCTACTAGTAAATGGTTAATTTATAACGTTATAAATTTGAGCTCAAAACCATTCAGTTCCAGAATTAACCCTTAACAGAACCGATATACAATCTTCTATGAAGAAGGTTTGGACTCCATATCTATAAACCATGTTCCCAACCACTTATCTTAATGAACCTCCAAAACAAAAGTGTTTAGCTTGTTCTACAAACAAACTATGACAAGTGAATTAAAAGATCTAGTTAACGTAAATAGAAGTTCATCATGACTACTCAGGATTTAGATTGATTTTCATATCGTCATCTATTGATTTGAATAAAATGCTTTATGGCAAACAATATGGTAATACTATTGATCTACATAACAATATGTTATGACAGGATTTAGACTCTTATGAATAAAATGCTTTATGGTAATACTATCTCTACGTGGCCCGCTGTAAGATATTTATGGATCATAAGAGTCTCAAATACATCTTTACCCATAAGAAACTTAATATGAGACCAATGAGATGGCTGGAATTAGTAAAAGATTATGATTGTGAGATTCTCTATCACCCTGGAAAGGCGAACAAAGTTGCTAATGTGTTAAGTCGGAATATTCCGACAACATTGATGAAAATTAATACCTTACCTCAACTACTTCAACATGAAATTCAGGAGTTAAGTTTAAAGATAGTTATAGGAAAAATGTCAGCATTAACCCTATAACCAACTATTTTTGATAGGATGAAGGATTCTCAAGAAGTTGATTTGAACTTATTGAGAATTCAAGAGGAAGTTAAAGAAGGGAAGAACAAGGAGTTTAGTGTCTCTCCTAACGAGATCCTTAATTTTAATGAAAGAATATGCATTCCAAATGACGATGAAATAAGACAACAAATTCTTTCAGAAGCACATGAAACTGGTATTCTAGTACACCCAGAGGAGTAACTAAGATGTATAAGGCCTCAAAGCAGCACTTTTGGTGGACAAGAATAAAGAAAGACATTGCTGAATTTATAGAAAAGTGTTTGCCATGTGAGCGAGTTGAGGTCGAGCATCAACATCTAGTAGGGGAGTTGCAAACAATTAAGATTCGAAAATGAAAATAGGAGTAAATCACTATGGATTTCATTATAAGACTCTCTAAAATGACTATGGGACATGACACAATCTGGGTAATTATTGACAGACTAACCAAATCGGCGCACTTCTTACCAATATGAAACACGTATTCACTAGAGCAATTGGCAGAGCTGCATGTGAATGATATTGTTCGATTTCATGGAGTGCTATTGTCGATAATTTCATATAGAGATAATATATTTACTTTAGCTTTTTAGAAAGGCGTCCAACAAGTGATGGGAATGAAGTTAAGTTTAGCACGACTTTTCACCCACAAACGAGCGGTCAGTCAAAGAGGACTATCCAGAAGTTGGAAGATATGCTTCGGGCGTATGTCTTAGATTTCAAGGGAGTATGGAATAAATATCTGCCTTTAATAGAATTCTCCTATAATAATAGTTTTAAAGCATATATTGGAATTGCACCATATGAAGCTTTATATGGGAGAAAGTGTAGATTTCCAGTCTACTAGTATGAAATAGGAGAAGAGAACCTAATGAACTCTGACTTCATTGAAGTTACCACTAAAGCAGTCAAGAAGATAAAATAGAGAATATGAACCGCTCTAAGCCGATAGAAGTCGAAGACATCTTGAGTTCCTAATTGGAGACTCTATATTTTTGAAAGTTTCACGTATGAAAGACCTAATACATTTTGGCAAGAAGGGAAAATTGAGCCCACGATATATCGGACCATTCAAAATATTGGAACGTATTGGCAAAGTTGTTTATAAGCTTGCCTTGCCACCAGAGATGTCCTCAGTACATAATGTGATCCACATCTCAATGTTGAGGAAATACATATCTTATCCCTCGCATATACTAGAACATGAACCCATTCAAGTCTAAGAAGATTTATCCTATGAAGAGAAATGAGTACAAATATTAGATTGCAAGGAGAAGATACTAAGGAATAAGATTGTACCACTAGTTAAGGTGCAATGGCGATGTAATAAGATGGAAGAAGCTACATGGGCAAGAGAAGATGAGATGAAGAATAAGTATCCGGAATTATTTTAAGTTCCAAGGACTAAGAGATAATTATAGAATACATACGAGTATTTAATAAATAAATTATTGCACTCATAGTCTGACATGTGGTATATGCTGTCTTATGAGTGTTATATGTCCGGTTATGCCATTGTTATGACATGTGAAATGTGTGAATAGTTATTTTCGTTTCCATTAAGTGCAATCTAGAAAACAAAAATAAGAAGTAGGAGTGAAATAGAGAAGGAGTTAAGCCCTTATTCTAGAACTCAAGTTCAATTTGATTGAACCTGTAGCAGACAATAAGATGTCCTACTAACAGTTCCCTAGTTGAGCATCAACACATCCCTATAGTTCAAAGACCAAGAATAAAGGATTGATGATATCTAAAATTGGTCGAAGCTAGACTCAACGATGGTAAGGGTACCATGTAAAAAGTCCCAGAGTAGAAGCACTTGATGGTGGTAACATGTGTAACCCGAATTCCCGGAGTGATAATCTGGTAGTACGGAGATGATGTTCCTTGTAGTTAAGGGACAATGTTTGAAATGTTGTTTCGAGCATAGGATATAATTAATAAGACTATGGAGGAGATTGTAAGTAGTCTAAAAAAATTTACGAGGTATCTAGATTAAAAATCAACGTTAATAAATTTTGAGGACAAAATTTTTATAAGGAGGAGAGAATGTAAACCCCATGAATTTCAGATAACATGTAGTTGGTAGGCAAATAAATTTTAGCTAATTGACTATGAAGTTTTATATTTTCTTTAAATATTTAAACTTCAATATAAAAGTAAATATATGTATATATAATGAAACCAATTAACTTGTAAAAAGAAATAATAATCCATGTTAAGAAATTAAGAGGTATATGAAGATACAAGGAAATGAGAAAAAATAGTTTAGTATCGTACTGACCTCTCGAGGAGGGGCTGATGCCCAGTGAAGAGATGATTGTTTAAAGTTATGCTAATACATGCCGAGGCATGCAAGGACTACGGGTAAGTTCGGATCGGGTTACTCCCATGTCTTTCTATTGGTCGAGCGCTCAATTTGTATGTACATAGGGCCCAATAAGAGAAAAGGTAAGAAAGTGCAAGAAATAGTAAGATAGAAGCATGTAATAACCCTTAAGAAGAATATGGGTTTTAAAATTATTATATATTACATATTTTATACATCATATGCATTTATACGTTCAATGTTATAGGCACTAAGGATAAGCAACCGATCTAGTAACTCTGACAAACTTGCTGAGAGAGTGCGATGATTGTGGAGGAGATAACTAGCACTATAGCTACGTTATAAACTTCCGCGTTAATGTCATAAATTAGAATAGCTATAAATATTTTGGTGCATCATAAAAACTCAATCAATATTTTGAGAACTTTTTATAAATGTTCTGAGATCTTATAGTCAACATATGCACGTTTAATAGTAGCACTATAACATACTTTTCATATGATGTTGCTACAAATTAAGAAACCCTTTTAATGAAGAAATTTTTTAAAAAGTTTCTTTGAAATTAAATTCATAGTGCCAAAGCATGTACCGGCATAATTTTTTTAGTGAAATTCTTGATAGACTCATTATACAGTAAATATATTAATCACAATTATAAAAATCAATTTTACATATTATATCGCTCATTATATTAAATCTATTATTGTAATCTCTCGATCTATAGTAGCCTGAGTGCATCTAGGAAGGTTTCAATTTTTTATTGCCAAAGCAGTATGAGCATCAACCGACAGTTAATGTGGAACAACTTAAGATAACAGAGGCTTCTACGACAATGCTGAGACACTAGTACTGTAGAAAGTACTGAAAAGATAATACTACTCCATAACATGTGTTCGTGCAGAAGCAATTTAAACACTTGTGGCCTTATTTGAAACAAATGAACCAACTACATAAGTATTCAACAATAGACCAAAGAATAAAAGATAAAACCGTGACAACTAAGAAGGCTATGAGAATTGCCAAAACAGCCAAATTTCAACCCTAGACCTGTACATCTACTAAAATATCTCCTCTCAAGGAGCCCACCATACTAAACTATTACCCGCTCTTTAGACTCACTCTAACAGCATGTCCTTTGTCCCGAAGAAGCATCACTACTAGAATTCAATGTTAATATTAGCACCTCACTGTAATTCCCTTCTCCCCTGCTTTTGAATACAATCATCATATTGTGTCCTCGGTTGAAGCAACCAGATCTATCTAGCTCTTAAGTCCGCCTGTGTGCTAGACAGAGAAATCGTAAAGCATTATCATTGCTGGCATTTATTATTTACACCAGCCAACTTTTACTATTGTTAACATTATTACTGGTATTATCATTATGATTGTTGACATTATCAGCATCATTATCCTCAACAACTTCCTCATCATGATCGAGATCATCATCCTCATCATCATCAACTTCATCAGCGCCATTGTCTTCATCATGATCAAGATCATCATCCTCATCACTACTATCATCATCATCATCATCATAGTATTCATCACCGTCATCATTTCCAAATATAAGCCAATGAAATCGATCACGTGTCAAAACCTTATAAAAACAACAAATGGCAGAAATATTATTGCTCTGCTGCACATTAATATAGAATGGGCATCATAGGCATCATCTATTTAATGATATGTTGGAGAAAAACATTAACTGATTAGAACTGTCACATGCGTACAGCCCATCCTAGGGTCCCAAAACGAATTGTCTCACGGCATGAAAAATGCCACTAAAAACATACAAACATACCAACAATGTAACATCCACGTGAAGATAATAAACCCCAGACTTGTGAAGGAAAAAATCAACAAAAAGTCGACTCGGTTGCTATTATAGGACAATATTTCACCATTAGACTGGATAAATGTGTGCAGGCAGTTGGATAATAATAGGATCCAACCAAATTGATTTTTATCAAGTCACGAGGACATCGTAACATTTTCCACCCAAAGAAAAAAGGGAGAAGAAAAGAGCCAATGATGCTGTATAGAAACTGACTATATCAAAAGCTTTTGGTGAAATGACAGAGCTTACCTTTTCAAGTTTTTCAGGTAGGGTAGCTCTCTCAAGGGCCTTTGGAGCCCATATTTTCACGTCATTTTCAATGCCGCTACTGGCAAGCACAGTGGCATAAGGATGGGACTCAATACAATTTACCACATCTGTATCTGCTTCCATGACTCGAATAAGCTCTCCACCTAGTTTCTTCCATATAAATATCCGCCCACAATCAGACCCACTCATGACATATTCACATTTAGGCCCAAAGAAGTTTACACCTTTCACAGTCTCAAAGTTTCTCTGCCCCGTAAACTTGCGGAACAACTTTTTCATCAGAATTCGCAGGTACCAGAGAAGCTACCAAGTGATTATCAGATCTCATTCCATCTGCATCCCTACTAATGGACTCTAGAGAGACCGAGTTAGCTGATCCCATTTCATCTGCATCTCTACTCGATTTTGGAGAGGCTACAGTTGGATTCGGTCCCAACCCCATATCCCGTGTGAAAAGATAAATGAGTTCACAAATGTATGAGACTAGAAGTTCACTTGTTTCTGAGAACGCCAAGCCTGTTATGCCAACATGCTCATCACCAATCAAGTGTGCGGGCAAAAGTAGTTTGTGGGGTGACCAAAATCGGTTGAACCGTCCCACTTGTATTTGCGGATATCAAAAAGTTGAGCATATTCATCTGAACCACCAACAGCAAAACAATTTGGGTCTCTAGGGTCAATTGCAATTGTATTGAGTTGTACGGCTGGTATATGACTTCTCCAACTACCAACTGTTTTGCATGTGAAAAGCTCAGTGGCAGCCCCAGTTCTAAGATCAAACTGAAAAATAAAATATTGAATGATTGCCCGACTTGTAAAGTATATGATGATTCAAAAATCCATGGTACAAAAGATAAAATCATAGAAGTCCATGCTGCCCATTTGTTGAAGGAAAATGAAAATTCAAGTATCAGCTGAATGAAAAAGACTCTCATTTTCAACCTATAAACTCTCAAGTGAAGCTCATTAGCTAGATCTTGCACTCAAGGCACCAATTATGCCAGATTGTTCACTAAGAATAACAGTATAAACCACATGCAATGACGACAAGAAATTTAATTGAAGTCTTAAAAGAAATAGATAATACTAGAATGGGGAATCATTGCTCACATGTTGAACCAGTCCATCTTCACCACAAGTATAAAATATATGAGGGCTTCCGGGTTCAATGGCCAACTTATGAGCTCGTCCATGATGTCTAGCAAGCAAGGAGGTGGTCTCCACGCGCCCCCATTCCAGAATTCGAGCATGTCTCACCTAAACATGATGAGCATTGTCATTAGGAATAGAAGTCATCTAGTACAAATATTTAGAGAGATTCTTCCATCTTGATTCTTAAAAGTATAAATATATTCTCCTAGAGAACACAAATAAGGTATCAAACAACAATAGAGAAAAAGATATTTTTCGATAGGAAAAATTATGTTGTACACAGTTATTGGAACAATACAGTCTAAACCATCAACTCACAGCAAAGTTCAGTACATTAACATAGAGCATAAAAGATGTTTATGAGAAATTTGATACCGAGATATAAAGAGTAGATGCGAAGTCATTAAAAGAGTAAATATCTTATCATAGAAAACACAATAAGGTACCAAACAACAGAGGAGAGAAAGTTATAATTTTCTTTCAATAGCAAAAGTATCTTGTACACAATTATTTGAACACGTCAAAATCATCAACTCACAGCAAAGAGAATAAAAGGTCGAATATAAGATCAGTATTAATGCGTTGAATATAAGATCAGTATTTTGCATGACCTAATAACTCTTTTCACCACAAATAGAACCACCATGTCTTCTCAAATAGCGACATTGGATATGAGAAGTCTAACAATTTTGACCATATCAAATACCTGTCCATCTGCAGCACAGGTGACAATGCTTCGGTCATCTGTGTATGGCATAATCTTCGCTTGAAAAACATTATTATTATGACCGGAATAAAAAGAAAGATTGGCATGCCCAGTCTCCCAATCCCAGAGTATGACTCGCCTATCATCAGAGCCTGACACCAGAATATCACCATTAGTATTGAAGCTCAGAGTGTTGAAACAATCTCTATGCTTTAACAGTTTCCTGTAGATATCAAGTCGGAGAACAAGATCCTGCACACATAAAATAACACTACTCATCGAATTTTCTTCAATAAAATCCACAATCCTTTCCTTCAAAAAGCTAGGCCTAATCATCAATTAGTTGTTTTCCAAGAAACAAAAACACGCACACAATAATTGAACATATTATGAACGAAAACTACGATCGACTATACAATTGAACTGGTGCCACATATTCATAACAGAAGAATCAAGCTAGGAACTAGGACACGGAAATTCAACCATCAAAATGCACTTCATCAACTGACTTATTGATCATTTGCAATGTGTAGCATGAACATATTAAAATCCATAACCTGAAAGTAAGACCGAATCACTCATAAACAAATTTGATCAAATTCGAGGGAAAAGAATAGAGTGAAAGAAAATCTCGACCTTAGAGGCACCAAGGCGGTGCGCGAAATTCCTGGTGGAAATCCCACCGACCTCTCGCTGCCATACATTGACCACTGACTTGTCTCCGCTCGTTCTGGCCCTCTTGTTCATGCTCGAACCCAATCAAAACGATCGTTTCGAAAACAATTCAATAAGAAATCTGTCAAAAATTCAATCGGTAAAGAGAATGAGGATCGAGGTGAGGAGAAGATGATGAGTCTGGAAATCGTAGGAAGTTAGTCATGGAAGATTGGGGCCCTCGCCGCTTACTCTCAAGGAGAATGACTGAGGCGTTAATCTTTTTTCTTCTTTTTTTCGTTTCTTCTTTTTTTCGTTTCTTCTTTTTTTCTTTTTTCCTTCTGCAAAGAGAAGCGTTAATCGAATAGTCTCGTGCCTACATGCGAGAAAGTTGTCTGACATGAGTTCCGACGACCCCAATAAGGCCTATTAAAGAGTGTTAATACAAATTCGAAGGGCCTAAATTATTAGGCCCATTATGACTGACCGTGTGTCAAGATCCCCTAAATTACGTAAAACTCAGTTTTTGCCCACGAATTTTTTAAACTTTTTTTGAACTTTAAATTAATTATATTTTTATTTCTAAATTTTTATTTTCTATTAATCAACTTATTTCATTATTTTAAATATATTCATAATTTTTATTTTTATATTTTTAATCTTACTTTTAATTATTTTCATTTATTTACTTCTAGAACAACTTCCTTCACATTTTTCTGTTACTATCGCTGTCATTCTTTATTAAAAAATAACTCTATTTTTCTCTTTAAAAAAAGAAAAAAAAAGGATTCTAGATGATTTTATGGGATCCGATAAGAGAGAGAGAGAGTTATTTTCCAATGACAAAGGGAGGCGGTGGTAGGTAACACTAGCAGAGGAGGAAGATGGAGGAGATTGTTTTAAAGTTGATAAAAATAATAAAATAATAATAATTAAAAGGGATTAAATATATAAACATGAAAGTTAAGTGTATAAAAACATGTTAAATTTACAATTTCAAATTACTTGGCAACATCAATCAAAGCAGCAACAGTATAAAGGGTTGGTAGAGATAGTAGTAGAAGAGTTAATTGATTAAATAATAATTTAAAATAATGAAGTGGATTAAAGAGTGAATATAAAATTTTGGGATAAAAGATTTACAAAAATAATTAATCTAAGATTTAAAAAAAATTTAAAAGATATGTTAGGAAGAAAATCTATAAATCCCATAAATTTTTAACTACAATATAATTAATAGATAAATAGATAATACTTAGGTAACCATAAAGTTCTATATTTTCATCAAATATTTAAACCTTATTATAAGAAAAAGTTCTCCTTCCATGACTTTGATTAATTTCGAAAGCGAGAGCAACGACTAGTCTATACAAGTCTTCAGTTTGCTTCTCTTTCACAATTCAACGGACAAGTATGTTTTCCCTCACATAGGTTTACTTGTTTCTTTTAACTTCAAATCGATTTTAGAATTTCAATTTGTGTTCCTTTGTTAACTTCATCCTTTTACTAGAGTTAGCTGATGCAAATACATGTTGTATATTTCTTTTAAAGTAGCTAAAGAACCGTATAATTCCCTCAAGGTATGAAATCAATTAATTTAAGATTCGTTTAAATTTGATATGAATTTCTTTTAGTTAAATCAGAGATGAATTTTTTTTTACAGTAGATAAAATAGAGGATGGTTATTGGAAATGGTAAAGTAATATTCATTAAGTAAATATATTCTTAAGAACCAACAATACAATTTAAACCTTAAGGTTGTAAACTCTCAATACAATTAACTTCTGCCAAAATGGTAGAACCAACAATCAAATAAGAAAGACAAATAATATAAAACATACATCAATTAAACCCTAAGGTTGTGTTGTCCAAGAATATAGTCTTAACATATCTGAATGCCAAAGCTGTACGTGATAGTTTTACTAAGGACAATGATATTACTATAGACGTCCATTGTCATAGTGTTATATTTGATTTAAGAGCTTTATTCAATAGTTCTTGGTTCTTGTTTTCAATGTCAGTTGGTCGTCGGGCTGTTTAGTCTGATCAAGAGAAGATAAGTAAGAGATAAAACTTATATACAAATTTAATAAGTCTGTAGTGGGAAAAAAAAATTAATTCTAATTTTACGAGGAAAAGATTAGTAAAGTAACGATCTAAATAGTATAAATCATTACAAAATCTAACTTTTGCATAATTTAGGAGTGGTTTTTATGAAATGTGGTAGTTTAAAAAGGATCTTTAAAAAAGAATAGTAGTTTGAGGAAGCTAAGTCTAATTTGGTCATTATGTTAAAATTTTATATTTGTAGTAAATTAAATAATAATTTTTTATTGAAAGTTATTTAAATAGTAATTATTGTGATCTGTGTTTTAAAGTGTTAAATGGTTTGATAATATTGTAAGGAGATTTATTAATTATAAAGAAGTTGCGATATCTTTCGTAAAAAATAGAAGTAACATCGAGTATTATAATCAATAATAGAATGAGGGTAGTTATTAATTTCATATTTCATGTTAAATTTATTATGCAATGGTGGCATTTTAAAAAGTTTGATTATAAATTATGGAATAATATTATTTTATGAAGTTTGATTGTAAAATTTAACTGTTATAATGTATTTGTTTTCTTTTTTTGAGGAAAGATGATAATAATTATTATTTAATATTTAATATTTAATTTATTATGGAATGAGAGTATTTCAAAAAGTTTGGTTATAAATTATGGAATGAATATATTTAGGAAGTTTGATTATAAAATATGTTATATATATTGCTATAGGAAATTGAAAATTCATGTGCGACATAATTATGTATTTAAGCTCAATTTTAATTATATACAAGTCTTCTAATTGATGCAATGCACGGGAGTATGGAGCAGAAAAAATCTTTATAAATATTTAAATAT
Source organism: Coriaria nepalensis (assembly GCA_027186245.1). Taxonomy (NCBI): domain Eukaryota; kingdom Viridiplantae; phylum Streptophyta; class Magnoliopsida; order Cucurbitales; family Coriariaceae; genus Coriaria; species Coriaria nepalensis. The sequence goes on from CP114483.1 coordinate 28,370,391, forward strand.
ATTTTCAATCATATAAAAATAATAATCCAAAAAACATAGGGTATAATATTGGTATTGCAAAAACATAAATGAATTTACTCCCTCCCTATTTTTGATAGGTTGTTAAAAATCCTTTAATAGACAATGTTTATTGTATATTTATAATCATCATTCTACATTTTCTCCGTTAGAATTTGAATGTTGGTAGGGGATGTTACTCTAAAAAATGCAACATAGAGTTGTTCATAAAGTCTAATATTTGCCAAAGTTTGGCCTTGACTCTTGTTTATTGTCATTGCATAATATATTCTTGCAAAAAATTGTCGTAGAAAAAAAATGTCATTTTGATTCTGTTGGAGATAGAATCACCTGAGGAATTAAAACTTTTGCAATTTAAGTAGTTGCAGCTGAAAATGATCTTGCAAAATGTATAGAAAAATCATTATCGTTAAAAAGTGTGATAAGTATAGCAATAGAGTTGGTAATAACTGACCTATAAGTATTGTAGCTTTTATTATTTTGTGTCTCAAGTGTGCTATAATTATCCTTGTTCCATTACACATTTCAAATTTTTGCTTTATGTTTCTTAAAAGCATTACAAGTACTCTAACTTTTAACTTTAGATTGTGGTTAGGAATTTCAGGAAACTTTAATGAATTCAAAAATTCAACTGGACACATAATGTCTTGATCAATAACATCATGTGGCTTTGCAAATTGAGTTTGAGCCAAGATACTTTTTAATTTCACCTCTTGCTGATTCTTTCATATAGTTATTTATCTCATCTACGTTGTAATTACTCGGTATTAGAATTGATCTGTCCTTTAGATAGTTTATATCTATTTGGGATTAGTGAAATGAATGATATGTGTTGGAAACTATTTGTACTATTGGATTGTTCGAGTTGTCAAGAAGAAACTCAGTTAGAATTTTCACCTATGATTCTTTATCTTTACCATCTTTTGCAATTGCTGAAAATTTTCCATCAACAATTTGCAGGACCTGTCTCTTGAAATGGGATAGTCAACTTGGGATATAAAGCCCTCTCTTAGCCTCATGTTTTTTTGTTAGAACAAATACCCTGCAAAACTACCAGATATAGGACCTGTTTATTAAAGACAAAATAACATCTTGTCTATTTCCTTTTCTAACAACTAGTAATATATGTCTAAAATATCCTTTGAATAATGTCATCTTTATCCTGAAAGGCTTGTTTCTAGCCTCTAGATTGCTTTCAGACAAAATGTATTTGAAGGATCGGTCTATTGCTTCAAAAGGTATACATGAGGTTAATTAGCACTTCGTCACATATTATTAATCATGTTAAACATATAAGTTCAACAAGTTGACTCCCTTACTTTATTTCGCAAGTTGAATTTTTTTAGGATTTATATGATTTTTGATTATGGAGTAATATGTGCGACCTCTAGGAAGTAAATATACAACTATACTAGACGATGGAAAAGGAAGCACAATATCCTTCTTCGATCAAAGTTTTTTCGTGATAATTGTGCTGTATAGTTATGTCTTCCCAGTTCCTCCATGTTCATAAAAAAAAAAATAATCTGCCTTTATACGAATCTAATGACTTTATTACTGCATTGTAAATAATTTATGATCTTCACTAAGTCCTTGATATAATTTCTCATGTTCTGGCCTTATCTCCTCTTGGTCGTATGTATGTTCTACTCTAATTAAGTTCTTCTTAAGTTGTTTCATTAGGTCTAAATTTGGCATTGGCATAGAGTTGATATCTTTCAAAGACTTACCATTTTCAATGAGTAAGGTCTATTACTTCCAAGGCATACGTGTGGTTCATCCGTGCTTCATCCTATATTATTAATTATGCTAAACATATAAGTTTGGCAAGATGACTTCCTTGCTTTATGTTGTAAGTTGAATTTTTTGAGGAGTAATAGGAATTTTGAATTTAGAGTAATCTCTACGACCTTCAGGAACTAAAAGTGTAGCTATACCAGATGATGCAACAAGAAGCTCAATATCCTTCTTCAATCGTAGTTTTGTGATAATTGTGTTGTATAAATATATCTTTCCAGTTCCTCCATGTTCATAAACAAAAAATAATTTGCCTTTATTAGAATCTACATACTTAATTACTACATTGTAAACAATTTTATGTTCGTCATTAAGTCCGTGAAATAATTTTTCATGTTCTGACCTCATCTCCTCTTAGTCGTATGCTTGTTTTTCTCTAATTAAGTTGTTAATTTGTTTCATTATGTCAAGATTTGGCATTAGCATACAGTTGATATCTTTCAAAGACTTACCATTTTGCATGAGTAACTTTTCAATCTCGAACAAACTATAGTTTGGTAATTGATCTTCTATTAGTTCAATTTTTGGATGTTGAAATAATCTCTATTGTCGGTCTAAAATATCATCTGATAAGACATTCTAATTTATTATAAAAGACTGTAAGGCGTTAGAGACTTCTAACATTGCTTCATTCAACTCTTTATTTCCGATCTAATATGCCTATGGCATAACATGCAAACTTGAATATTAGGTGTGTAACATTATGAACTGTCCAAATTTCTTCATAACTTTGCAGTCTGTGAATAATATTCAGCAACATCTAAGATAGTACATTTCTCTAGAAGTAGAGTGAGTATCTTTCAATTATTTTTTTAGATGTTCTCATCCAAATTTAGTTGTAAATTCTGTATAAGTAAGCGATCGAGCATAATCATTAATTGAATTGATATGTATACGTTCAGTAAACTGCATACATCTAACACTTTTCCTATGAAGCACAAAGTAGGATTTCTGAATCTCTAAATGTCATTGGTTGTTGGTATCAAGATGAAATGAAAATCTTTCAATGCTGGTACTCGACAATGAAAATCAAGTTTGTACATTCTTTAACATGTTTCACATGCTGAAATGTATCTACAATCAATATAGTTTTTATTTCATCAACCTGAGCTATTTCTGTACCACACGATATTGATATTGTGAAACGTTCTCTTATAGCTCTAAATGGACCTTTGTTTTTATACTTGAAAATATATTTTATGGTTTTGGATTTTTTGTGTTTATATGGGCTTGATATTTAATAAAAAAAATCAGTATTATGGGAGACAACGTATCTGTTATCAAGTCTTGTATCTCCTTTCATTACAAATCTTTCACGAAGATCTCTTCTTCTTCAAAGGTAACCTTTTTCATTAATTGTTGTTTTAGAAGTAAATTTTTTTGGGAATTTCTTGTTGCATATACAATTTGTGGTGCATGGGCATGTATATTTGCTTCCCCACATAGTCCATGCACTATGAATTGTGAAACAACAACATATACATATGCAAGTATGTCAGACCAAAATATATGCATAGGGGAAGGCCTCTCTTCTAGAATTCAATAGTATATAATGTAATTAATAATCAGACAAAAAATCCAAATGAAAGAAAATGAGACATACTTGCAACAACTTCACCCAAGAGTTGTTTTTTCTTTATATATCGTGTTAATTCATCCAATTTGATCTTGAAGACCTTGGATTTTGACCCGAATATCATTTTGGAAGCTTTGGAACTCAATAGATTTAGGATATACTGTGAGTGTAATATATACATCTGGGTTTTCAATCAATCTACATATATCCATAGCATCTTGATAGCTTTAGATCATATATCATGGACCTTTGGTAGATATAGCAGAAAGCACTATCCTTTTCCTTAAAGATATAATTGTGGTTGAATGTATAATACCCGTCAAGCCAATCAGATATGACCCAATCAGATCAAATACTTATAGAAATCAATCTTGAATTGAATAAGCCATTAACGTAATTGAATGCATGTCATTTAGTATAGCATATATTAATCTATTATGATATTATTAGGTTGGAAATAACAATTTGCGTGCATGAGTAATTGCATGACATATTTGACAGATTCTTGGGTTTTAGATATGCACTTAGAATCATGATAGAGATCATGCTCGGTGAGACCCAAGTTAGCTACGTCTAACCACTGCTTCTCTTCTATGTATAATGAACACTGTAGAATGGGTTGCTAGAAAATCAAGCTGTTGAGGAAGGGAATTCCATCGTTCAATTAGATAGCAAACTTACATTTTCATCTAGTAGAATCATGTTTAGACTAATCAGTTCATCATTTATTTAGAGATTAAGCAAATCCTGAATTCTTGTAACTCTTATTCTGATGTACTAATCATCATTCTGATCATGGAGTTCAATAACATGATGGTACTTTTGACTATCAACCATGTTAAGAAATGAAAAATAAAATTTTGAATTAGGTAGGAAGACGATTAGTGTCTAGAGATTAATAACCTAGCAAGTTAAATTGAGAAAAAACCAGATTAGCATTTATGATTATGAAGATAAACAAAAGTGATAATTTCAACTTTCGGTGAGTGTGTACTCTTTAATATATTTTACATGAGGAAAAAATTATACAGAGGTTAAAACTCAAATTATTTTATCATTCAGTAAGCGCATACTCTAACATTTTTAAACGATGACAAATTTTATACTGAAAGGATAGCTTAAATAAGTATTTCATATGTTCGAGGAAAAAGTAAGAATAGTTTCAGTTTCAAAAATCAAAAGGGTTTTCTCTAAATCTGTATAGAATATGGAATTCTAGGGGGGAAAAAAACAAATGATGAAGTGAAATCAATACATACATACCCTTGTAAATGCATACTTTATCGATGAAGATATATATGCTATTTGTTGAGGCTGCTTATGTAGAAGAACATATTCCTTTGAAACCTGATGGAGAGAAAGGCATGAACTTGATTGTATTAACTTTCTTCTCAATTTGCACGTAGATTGATCTATTTATATAAGGTTGTTTGATTTTCATGTTAAATCAAGTAGGGTTGCACCTCTTTAAATTCAACCCGAACCTTTCATTCACATCCCAAGGTATTAAAAAAATGCTAACCATATAAAGTTATCAGGTAAGGAAAAAGCCATGACAGTGAAGAGATGCAAGTAAAGCAGCACAATTAAGGAGATGCAAGTAAAGCATAACCAATTAAAGAGATGCAATTTGAATCTCATAAATATTTTTTCAAAAATAAGGTAAAGAGTATGAGGATAATTTAGGCATAAGCATGCAAAAAGTGATGACATGGCAACAAATGTGAGGCGACACACGGCGCCTAGAGGAGGCTTAAGCCTCTAGAGAATAATTATCTAGCAAATTAAATTGAGAAATAAAAAAATAGATTAACATTTATGATTATGAAGATAAACATGAGCAATAATTGCAACATTCAGTAAGTGTATACTCTTAACATTTTCTTACTTGCCGAAAATTTTATTCATAGGACAAAACTTAATGGGTCTTTCAAATATTCGAGGAAAGAGTGAAAACGACTTCAGTTCAAGAAACCGAAAGGGTTTTCTCTAAGTCTGTAGAGAAGATGAAATTCTACAAATAATTAAAAGATAATTAAAAATATTTAGTGATGAAGTGCAATCAAGACTTACCCTTGTAAATGCATGCTTTATTGATGAAGCTATATATGCTATGTGTTGAGTCTACTTGTGTAGAACAACCTATTCCTTTGAAACCTGGCGGAGAATAGAAAGAAAGGCATGAACTTGATTGGAGGAACTTTCTTCTCAATTTGCATGTAGATTGATCCATCTATATAAGGTTGTTTGGTTTTTCATGTTAAGTTGTATCACTAAATCAAGATGGAAGTTGATCGGATGGTAGATGACGATAACCTTTTTGAATGTGGCATCTAAGTCTCGGCAGAAAAATTTCAATCAACTTGTAGGTGATTTCGCACTCTATACAAACGTTAAGAAATGATTAAAAAAAAAAAGAAAAAAGATGTGAACTAGAGTTAAGACAAAAGCAAGTAATTAAGAAATGATAAGTTAAAAGTTTGTTTTACCTTGCAAAGCAATTCATTCTAATTATCTATTCATTGCTTGTGGAAGTCATAGTTGTCCGGTAACAGAGAAAATCCTTCGATCACGTCTAGTCATGAAGTCATTAAGAAAATCCTTCAAATCCACGCCATTAGATCACGTCGAGTCTCTTCCAACACCCTTCTTGGCCATTAGATTAATAAAGTATCAACTTCATTGATTCAAATATTTTTAGGGAGAGAAAACATTAAAGGTGAGTGTAAAATTATTAGAGAGTTGAAACACTCCCTATTCTGAATATTTATAAGGTATATATATATACGCTTTAAGCAAACAACCCCCTTACAAACTACAAAGCATCATGTTATATAAGAATTTACTATTCAATTTATATATATATATATATATATATAGTTTGTGAGTGGTGGGCTATCTTAATTGGGTGCCGTAGTATTGTTTACAAGAGTATTTTATTTTGATGTTGTTTTTTTTTTTTTAAATATGATGATCATGTCTGCTGGGTTAAAATATTGAGAGGTGATAATATGCATGTTTTTTTCTTTCCTTACTTGAAAGTGGCATTGTGTAGATCTCTCTCTCTCTCTCTCTCTTCCCGTCTCTCCACTTTTGCATTCATTTTTTAATTGTTTTGTCTATGATACAACTACGATAAATGTTACAAGAACTTATTGGATAATATGTGACCAAGAATGATTGAGTACTTAAATGGAACTTTGAATCACAAAACAATGAAGGAAAGAAAAATCTAGGAACAAATTAACATTAATTTAATTTAATAGAGAGATGATAATTCAACTGTCATACACAAGAAAGATATATACGTGACAAGAAGGTAAAATGACGAGATACTCAATTTCAAGATAATAAATATGCAAAAAAAATTCTTAATAATATAATTTTTTTTTCCATTTCACCAACATCCTCCAAAAATATTGCATGTACAAGTTATTATTATAATTTTGTTTTTAACACTTTTCAGAGGCAATGAAGTTTGTGTTATTTTTTGGGGACCTACAACTAAATTATGTAACAATGACGGTGTTCTACATTCTATACCTCCAATTATCATTGTCACATCCATTAATCTGAAGAAATATATGGATGAGAAGAAACTTCTATCTTTATACTATATTAGTGGAAGCAATTATGATATGGTAATATCTAACAATTCATTTTCTTTGGACAAACAATTCATATTCTTAGAAATAATCATTTTCATCTACCAACATGACACAGATTTACAATAAGCTCAATACTCAAAGAGATCACCAAGCTTAGATCATGATTTGTATTGTATAGTTCATGAATGTCAAATGAAGCACGATCACTTATATTTGATAATTTTATTTATTATAGCAACGAGCAAAAAAAAAAAAAAAAACTTTTTTCTTGAATTTCTTACATGAACACATGTATTACAAATGTAGAAATTGTTGAAACATTAAGCATACCGAGTAGTATGCCAGATGCTGAAATAATCAACAAAAATAAGAGAACCATAGAGGAATTTCATTCTTTAGCCGAGGAAATTAATCAAAAGGGAAGATGGAAAACCAAAACATCTAAGCTGCCTGTTTTATCATTAAGCTTTTTTAATTTGGTCTTACTAAAAAAAGTATTGGTTTTTCGGAAATATAGGGCGGTATCTATTTCTGCATAGCAACTATCAAGCGAATCAAAATAGAGAATGGATGGTATTATATAGCATGCAATTCATGTTGTCGGGAGTTATGACTAGTGGGATCAAAATTATTATGTGATAACTGCGATAAAGAGAGTGAAGTTTCAATCCTAAGATAATTAATTTACAGCTACATACAAGTTGAATCAAAAGCATAATACAAGTTGAAAACAAATTGCTCTTTTCTTGATGTTAAATATATATGTATAGGCTGGAATTACAAGTTAAATATGATTATGAAAAAAGTATTTTTGTTTTATTTAACAAGGAAGTGGAAATGTTAGTTAAAATATATGTTCATGAGCTTGCTGTTTTGTTTGTCTGTCCAATTATAGGAATGAGATGTTGTAGGTGGTGTTCTAGAACAACCGAGAGTTATTGTAGATAATAACACTTAGATGTTTTAGATTAAATTGACACCAAGAAAGTTCTGGACTCAATCCCTAAACTTTACTGAGACAAAAGAATTTGAGCAAAGCCCTCCTTATGAAGTCTTAGGAATACATAAAGGTCACAGATATTTATGCTATTTATATTAAAGGAAATGTATTGAAGTTGATACTTGAGTTTTTATTTTCTATGTTCCATCTCTTATACAGAAAGAATGTTTGGAAAATGCAGAGAGTATGATGTTGCTACTCAAATGGAAATGTTAGAATTTCGAAGTTGAGAGCAAAACAAAGCAGAATACTTGAGTTTATAAATTTTGTTTACTTGCCAAAATGCAAGTTTTTTCATTTCATTAATACTTAACAAGAAGATAATTACAAATCAGAACAATTACTAAAGTTAAAATAAACTAAAACATCTCTAATCAACTAGGATTAGAAGTTACAATACTAGATTAGACATTACACAAGTGCTAAGTACAATCAAGCACACAAAAACAACAAAAAAGCTGTTTCTATAAAAATAGCAAAGGCCAAAAAGCTGTTATGTAAAAACAGCTTTTGGCTTTGTGCTAAAACACCAAAAGTGAGATGATGGACTTTGGTATGTTTGATCTCGAAGTTTGAGGTCCAACCAACTTACACAAACTTACTTGAGGTCAGAGCAGCTCTATTTGAAGTAAAAAATGCACTAAAACAAAAAACTTCACAAGACCAAAATCAATAAAACAGTAAAAGCAAGATTAGGTCTCAAGTTGAGTTTTAATGATCCAATCACCTTTAAACCAATTGCAACAAGTCATAAATGATGAGAGGGAGCTAATGGAATTGGAGTCAATGCATTTGGATTAGGGAGTCAAAAAGTCAATATTTTTTGCTAATTTTCAATTCTGAAGTTACTAACCAAACAAGCAATCTTTAAACACTCCTCCTTGAATGTTTTGTGAGTGACTCCCAATTTACATTTGAAGTAATCAAACTTGAACCCGGAGAGATGCTTGGTAAAGATCTTAGCATTCTGATTTTTAGAATTGCAATATTCCAACCTTATTTCTCCATTTTTGATAAGCTCTCTAATCGCATGAAACTTGATCAAAATATGATTTATTTTTCCAAACTGATTAGATTATCATATATGGAAATTGCATATTGACTATCACAGTATGTAGTTGTAGGATCCAATTGAATGAAACTAAGATCTTTCATCATTTTCCTTATCTAAGTTGCTTGATTGGATGTTGAGGCTGCTGCAATGTACTCAGCTTCAGCCGTTGATACTTGCTGTTTCTTAGAGCTCTAGCAGAAAACCCCCGAGCCAAGTGAGAAGCAGAAGCCACTTGTGCTTTTCATGTCATCAATTGATCCGACCTAATCACTGTCTACATAGCCATGTAAATTCAATTATCCCTTCTCATACCAGATTCCATTAGAAGAGGTGCCACTTAGATATCTTAACATTCTCTTGGTAGCCCCATTATGTATTTGAGTTGGCTCATGCATGAATCTAGAGAGTAAGCAGGTAGCTTGCATAAGATCAGGCTTTGTTGCTGTTAGGTACATAAGACCTCCTATAAAACTCCTAAAGCTTGTTGAATCCACCCTTTCTAACCCATCAGATTTGGATAACTTTTCACCAGCAACTAGGGGAGTGGAAACAAGTTTAGAGCATTCCATCTTGAACCTTTTCAAAAGGTCATTAGCATACTTAGCTTGAGATATGAAGATCTCATTAGATAGTTGGAGAATCTCTATTCTAAGAGAGTATCTCATGCTTCCAAGATCAGTCATCTCAAATTCTATTTTCATATCAGATTTGAAATTTTCCAGTAAGCTAGACTCACACCCGATCACCAACAAGTCATCAACATAAAAAGAGACAATTAGAGTTGAGATACCTTGTTTGATGATGTAGAGAGTTTGATCACTCTCACTCCTTAGAAAGCCTTTGCTGATGAGGTAGCTATTGATTCTTGCATACCAAGCTCTTGAAGCTTGCTTCAGTCCATATAGAGCTTTGTGAAGCCTATACACTTGATTTTCCTTTCCCATTTTGATGAATCCCTCAGGTTGAGCCACATAGATCTCCTCCTCTAGGTAACCATTAAGGAAGGCTGACTTGATATCAAGTTGATCAATTTTCCACCCTTTTGAAGCTGCAATAGCTATTAGCATTCTGATTGTATCCAATCTAGCAACTGGAGCAAAGGTGTCTCCATAATCAACTCTATGCTGTTGTGAATATCCCTTGACAACAAGTCTTGCTTTGTGCCTCTTGGTGGTTCCATCCGGATTGACTTCAACCTTGTAAATCCACTTCACCCCAATGGTTTTCTTGCCTTCTGGTTTCTTGGTTAGTTTCCAAGTCTCATTTTTGTTGATTATGCAAATCTCCTCATTCATTGCTTGTTCCCAATTTGGATAACATTTGGCCTCTTCATAGCAGCTAGGTTCTGAGATGGCCAAGTTACATCTTTGATACACATCATCAATGCTTCTGAGCCTTGGATTTTCAGGTTCATCCTCTTCATCAGACAAAGGATCAGATTGCACAGCTTGCTCCTCCATCAATAATTCTGAGCTTTCTTCATCTTGATTTTCCCATTTGAGGCTTGCTAACTCATCAAATGTTACATCCCTACTGACCATAACCTTGTTGGAATTTAGGTTGAAAACTTTATATCCCTTGCTTTCAGCACTATAACTAACCATCACACACTTTTCTGATTTTTCAGAGAATTTATTCCTCTTGGCATCAGGGACATGGATGAGGAAAATTGAACCGAATACTTTGAAATGAGAGGCAAAATGTTTGAGGTTGAACCATGCCTCATATGGAGTTTTTCCCTCCATAGCTTTGGTAGGAAGTTTATTCAGCAAATACACAGAGGTGAAGGCTGCCTCAGCCCAAAACCTTTTGAACATCTTCTTCTCAAACAACATGCTTCTAGACATCTCCATTATGGTTTGGTTTCTTCTTTCAGCAACCCCATTTTGCTGAGGTGAATAAAGTACTATAAATTGGTGGACAATGCCTTGAGTTTCACAAAAATGTTTGAACTCAGTTGAGTTGTATTCCCCTCCATTATTAGTCCTTAAGACTTTGATTTTCTTTTCTGACTAAGCTTCAACCAAGGCTTTGAACTTCTTGAACAGCCCGAACACTTTTGATTTGTTCTTGAGAAAGTAAATCCAACCATATCTTGTTTGATCATCTATATATAGTAGGAAGAATTTGTTGTTGTTCAAGGAGGGAACCTTCATAGTCCACATACATCGGAGTGAACAAGTTGAAGCTTCTCAGATGCCATATTAGCTTGGTTGATAGGAAAAGGCTTCCTTTTTATTTTTCCAAGTTGACAACATTCACAAATTTCAATTTGAACTTGCAACTTTGGAATGTCTTCAACCAGCCCTTTTGAGCTCAAAAATGCTAAGTTTCCTCAAGTCACAGTGGCCATATCTTTTGTGCCAAAGCCACGATTCATCAGCTTTGCTCATCATAACCTTATGATCACCATTTTCCTAATTTAGAGAGAAGCTGTTGTTGTTGATCTTGGCCTGAGCAATCAGCTTCATGTTGGAATCTAGGATTCTGCAGTATTCTTCTTGGAAGGTAAGACAATAGCCACTCTTTATGATTTTCCCCACAATGAGAAGATTTTGATTCAGATTAGGAACATAAAGAAAACATCATTGATTGTCCTTGCTCCATTGCTTGTCTTGATAGAAACAGTCCCTCTTCCTTCTGCCTTCAGAGTTTCACCATTGCCTACAATGACATTTGTCTTGCTTGACATGTCTAGGCTGAGAAACAAGTCTTTGTTGAAGTTCATGTGACTTGTGCATCCACTGTCAATCAAGCATTCATGCCTTTGTCTTGGTCTTTTGGATTGTGTGACCATTGAAAGCATTTTCTTCATATTTCGCATGATTTGCTTGCTGAGATTTGTAATTTTTTGTTTCGTACTTCTTTTTTCTGCACTCCTTCTCCACATGACCGAATCTTTTGCAATAGGAGCATTGAGGTTTGCCCTTGTTCCAACAAGTCTTTTCAAAGTGCCCCTTTCTCTTGCAAATGGTGCAAATGTGTTCCTTCTTCTTGCTTGCAGGATTTTAAGGTTTGGAGCTGTTGCCTTGGTTGTCCCTTTTCCAAGGTTATTTCTGATTTGCAAAGAAAGCACCTTCTGTAGTTGCATCTTTCCTCTTTGAATGTCTCTTCTCATTTGCCTGAAGTGAGCCTACGAGTTCATTCATGGTCAGTTTGGACAGATCTTTGCTTTCCTCTATAGCATCCACTTGAGTCAAATTTGGAAGACAAGCTCACCAACACTTTGTTCACGATAGAGCTCTCAGTAATGTCACTTCCTAGCATTCTCATTTGACTCACAATCTCATTTAGCTTATCCACATAAGCCTTGATAGGTTCATCATCTTTCATTCTTAGAGCTTCAAAGTCTCTTCTTGCAGTGAGCAAGTTGACAGCTCTAACCCTTTTGGTTCCATGGAATTCTGCTTGAAGAGTATCCCACACTAATTTGGCATTTTTTAGGCCAAGAATTCTTATGTGAATCTCATTCGAAATGGTAGATTGGATGATTGTAAGGGCTCTATAGTTCTTCAATCTCTTTTCCTTGTCTGCCTTCAGTTGGTTGACTGTGAAGTGCTCATCTTCAGCAGGAGGTTCATAGCCTTCTTCCACTACTTCCCATAGATCAAATGCAATAGGTAATTTTGCATCTTGTCATTCCATATGTGATAGTCTTTTCCACTGAAAACAGGTGGAGAGGGAAGATTCACACTGTTGGAAGACATTTCTAATTTTCTGGTTTTCTAAGTAAGTAAGAATCTTTTTTTTTTTTTTATCGATTGAAGTTGGAGAGAAAGAATGGATGATGATCAGCCCCCTTAAGAATTAAGCTCTGATACCATGTTAGAATTTCAAAGTTGAGAGCAAAACAAAGCAAGACACTTAAGTTTGTAAATTTTGCTTACTTGCCAAAATGCAAGTTTTTTATTTCATTAATACTTAACAAGGAGATGATTACAAATCAGAACAATTACTAAAGTTAAAATAAACTAAGATATCTCTAATCAACTAGGATTAGAAGTTACAATACTAGATTAGACATTACAAAAGTGATAAGTACAATCACGTACACAAAAATAGTAAAAAAGCTATTTCTATAAAAACAACAAAGAGCAAAAAACTGTTATTGTAAAAACAGCTTTTTTGGCTTTGTGCTAAAATACCAAAAGTGAGATGATGGACTTTGGCATGCTTGATCTCAAAGCTTGAGATCTAACCAACTTAAACAAACTTACTTGAGGTCAGAGTAGCTCCATTTGAGATAAAAAAATGCACTAAAACAGAAAACTTCACAAGCCCAAAATCAATAAAATAGTAAAAGTAAGATTAGGCCTCAAGTTGAGTTTTAGTGATCTGATCACTTTCAAACCAATTGTAATAAGTCATAAATGATGAGAGGAAGCTAATAGAATTGGAGTCAATGCATTTAGATTAGGAAGTCAAAAAGTGAACATTTTTTGTTAATTTTCAATTATGAAGTTATTAACTAAACATGCAATCTTCAATCAGGAAAGTGAGCGATAAAATATGAGGAATGCACGTCATCATATGTTGATATGTCAATGAAATATTTTTTTTTTCTTTATTTTTCATCATCTTCTCTTTAAACTTTTTTACTAAAGTGACTAACTCCAATTACTACTAAAGGGTAACAGAAAATGATGGAAACACCGTTGGAGAAGAACCTTTGAAGGAAGATTTGGATTAGGACCCTTTAAATAGTTTAACTCGAGTGATATTTTAATGTAGTAAGATTGTTTAATATTTAGATACACTGGTTTAAAGTCGGAAGTATTTTAAATTAACCTTTTTTTAGGATCATATAATAGTTTAAAGTTCATTTAGATACTATTTTTTCTATTTACACTATTTCGCATGTAACAACTATTGGGTCAGTTTCTGGTTTATTGTACAAAGTTTAGCAAGCACCCATTGAAGCCTTGCATGTTGTACATTTTTACCTATTGGATTTCAAGGCATAAAAGTAAATGCGCGTTCAACCGTTACCTATTTCACCAATTGCACTTAGTCTTTATATTTAAATAATGGCAAATGATGCTTACAAGCACCATGAATTTTCTCCTAGAAACTTACAAGCACATAAATGAAAACGAGTAGACCTCTCTCTCTATCTCTCAAAAGTAAGTAGAGTTCAGGGAATATATGTGTATATGTAAATACAGTTCTTCATATATTTTTCTCTAGGTATAGTATCTTTGTGAAGTATTTGAAAGTGCAATCTCCTGGGCAATAAATCGTCTAACATCATTAGCTATTAATGCTGATTGTTTCCTGTTTTTCTTTATTTATTTTGATAGAAACTTGAAAGCAGAGTCAGAGTTCTTAGTGAATTGAGAAAACTTGCCTCTGGAGAGAGTCTGGACACTTTCACACTCATTTATACAAATATTCTCGAGCATCTACCTGATTTACCTATAAGTCTCTTTTCCAATCCATAATGGCAAATTCAATCCATATAATTCTATAAATACAATCTTCCCGCACAAGATTATTTTCAATTCTAATTATGCTGACAGAATTCCTCCATAAACCAAAATCCATTTGTATTAGAAACCCGAGCATAGTACTCCACGCCTCAAATTGAACAAGATATTGATTGTATACTAACTAACACGTTAAAGGCTTCAATACAAATCATTCAGAACAAAAAGCAAAAACATGAATGCAAACCCAATCTAACATAGCATATTATAGAAGAGAGAACAAAACAAAACAACCATAGAATCACTTAATATTAGTGTGGGTTCCGAATTTTATTAAATGATTTATTAGACTAAACTTTTTCACTTTCTTCTTATGTAAGATGATGTTTTCAAGAAACGTGCATTGCTTCCTTTCATTGATTCGTGAATTCTAGCATCGGAAAAAGAGAGGATGTTATTATTTGAGAAAAGATAGTCAAATGTTTTATTTTTAATTATGTTTTATTTAGTACAACATGTATATTATACATGAGTGACACGACAATAAATATTACAAGGCTAGACATAAAGAGCTCAAAGAAAGGGAGATAGAAAAAGCTTTATTGTAATATTTATGATTATTAATGAAACTTGTCAATTGATTATTATATTTATGATTCTCATATCTGAGATTACCATGATATTAGTGTAGTATAACCTATTAGGTCATATACATTAAGGATGATTGGATCTAAGTTAAGATCTTAATTTTAAAATTTTGACTCATTCTTGGAGAACTTGATTCAAAGAGTTAAATCATTAATTAGTTTAATTTATTAAGCCTAGATCATACTCACACTATTAATAGATCTAAAGTGTGATTTAGGTTTAATTTGAAAATAAATAACTAATTAGAAAAATATTAAATTAAAATAAGTCATTAAATGGAGATTTAAATAATATAAAGTCAAATAATATTTTTTGAGTTAAAGGAAAAGTGTTAATAAATTTAATTGGGTCCACGTGAAAAGACCCAAATTAGAGTCTGAATATTATTGAGTAAAGTTGGATTTTAATTCCAAACTCTTAATTTATTTTAATTTTCTTGAAATTGAGAATTAAATTGAATAAAGGGAACTTAAATATTTGTTCAAAGGGCAACGGGTCTTGGAAGCGCACTTAAACCTAAGGCCCAAGGCTTGTATTCCATGTAAAACGAACATTAGAGCCTCAGAGCTCCTCATTCCCACCTTGGCCAAACATAAAGAGAGAAAAAAAAGTGTTTTATCCTCC